>JAPMOQ010068079.1:1212931-1335431 GCA_026543055.1 Argiope trifasciata | reverse complement strand
ACAGAAAGTCTAAGCAAGAATTATAACTAAACATATTCCTGGTAAATGAAATTCCCAATCACAGTTCTGCTTTTAAAAAAATATATACAACAGACTTTATGTCAATTACTTTGTGAAAAGTAACAATACTTCCAAAATAGTACCATTTCAAATTCCCTTCTCTTCATCTCCCTTATCTCTTCAGTGTGACTGTTATTATCACTTTCAATGATGACAATATTTCCAAAAAAAGGATCAATAGCAAATTTCTTAGGAGTATATTTCAAAGGAATGACAATTTGAGGTTTAAGTTGAGTGAGATGTTCCACTTTAATGAACCTGTAGAAATACACAAAGCATTAAAACCCTTTTCCAGCATATAAAACTACTGGAATTGAATTTTTTTTAAAAAAAAGCAATTACTTCATATAAAATATTTTCAGCTAAAATTTCACTTCATAACTCATTTTCAAAATCTGAACATTTAATACTATGAATTCATGTTAAAAATGCATGATCTTGAGAAAATTATAAAATACACAAAAAGGATTTTTAAAAAAACTTGTATGATAATTTACAAGAGTTTTAATTACAAATTTAGAATTATTTTATATAATCATATAAAATAATAACCATAACCATAATAAAAAATCATAACCAAAACAAGTACCAAAAATTGAAAGAAGCACATGTAATAAAATATTTGGTAGTCACAAAATCTGTACAGAACTGAACAGTCAATTGATAGGAATTTTTTAATAACAGTATTGAAAACAAAGTTCACCAGCAATTGAGTCATATGTGTACTACAGAATAATTTTCATAATTTATATAATAACTGAATTATTCAGCAACAATTTCTCAAATTCCTCTCTTTTATTGAATAATGATATTCAAATATTGATAAATCAGTCGGCTTAAAAACTGACTTAATTGATTGAAGTTTGCCTCTTTTTATTTAAAACTAGCCGACTTTGGCGACCAGCTGGTTCGCCATGAGTAATGCATTCGAAATTTTTCAATTAAATCGCATATTCATTAGCCTTGAAGTCATTCCGGGCATTGACTGGCCAGAAATTAATATTTTCTTTAAGATGATGGAAGGAAAGTTCTAAAAGAACATGTTTTCCCAATAATATTCTTTAATTTTATAAATCAGTCCGTTTTAATTATCGGTTATGCTTCCAAAATATTAAAAATGTTTTTTTCGGTGATGTTACCAAAATATAAAATGTTTTTTTAAAGAAAGCGAAAAAGGGGAAAAATATTGAATTAATGATACAGATATTGCAAACGATAATAGAAATATGCCATTAAGTCGAGATTGCAATGCATATCCTGTCTAAATTCAATCAGGTTTACCATAAATAAAGAAGATTTGTTGAATAAATGATTTAGATATTGCAAACGATTATAGAAATCTTTGCTTTGCATTTAGTTTTTTAGAATATATCACATTTTATATATCTTTTATTTTATCCAGTCCCGTGCTAAAAAAACATGGTTAAAATATTTCTTTAAAAATTCGTTAAAAATTGAAGCTTGAGTTATACATCAAAACACTAGCCCCATTAGAAAGCTAATTTTTTTATCTTTCAATTGATGTAAAAATCATGTTTGCGCGGTAATATTTTCGGAAGTTATAGCGGAAAAACGTCGAAATTTCGCTTAATTTTTAATGAATTCAAATTCTAATTAAAAATTCGAAAAAAGGGCTCCGAGGTGCACATTCCCGACCTCTAAGATATACACGTACCGAATTTGGTAGCTGTAGGTCCAACGGTCTGGCCTGTAGAGCGCAACACACACGCACGCACGCATACACACACACACACACACACACACACACATTGAGCTTTATTATAAGTATAGATATATATAACATATTGCCAAATGATTCACAGAGCAAAGAATCAAGATAAAAGATAAACATTCCTAATTTGTTAGAACATTTTTAGACTCATGTTGCATATTAAGTAATTATTTGCTTCATTTAGACCCTTTTTATAGGTGCATTTCTATTATTAAAGTTTTACAAATTTGCCATTGGGCCTTGAATTGAAAAGATATATAAATTAAACATTTGTCTCAATTAATTAATTAATAATACTATGAAAGTCATTAAAAACTTTTCTTTACATTTTCTTTTTAGAAAAAACATATTTCATATTTATTTCAATTCATGCAGAAATGTACTTAAAATTACATTTTTATATGTTTAATTTGAAATAATAGAAATAATTTGAAATTTTGTCAATTGCGATTTAAGCTTTACTTTTATTGTTCAAAAAAAGTGATTAAATTGTTTTTTTTTTCTTTCAAAATTCATTAAAAATAGAAATTAAATTTGTTGATTAAAATATTAATATCTCTAAAAAGATAATTTTTTAAAATCTTTAATATAAAATAATAATCAATTTTCAGCTACATTATTTTCGAAAGTTATGACAGAAAAACATTAAAATTTTGCTTAATTTTTAATTAATTCAAATTTTAAATAAAAATTCAAAAAAAAAAACTGTCCAAGGTGCACATTCTCAACTCCCAAGTTATACATGTGCCAAATTTGGTAGCTGTAAATCTAAATGGTCTGGCTTGCAGAGCACCAACACACACACACACACACACATTGAGCTTTATTATACGTATAGATATAGATAGATTATATGCATGTATATATACTTATGATAAAGAAAATATGCAATAAATGCATTTTGAAACTATTTCAAGCAGATAAAATATATTTTGACTAAATTTCACAGCATCCTTTTCAATTAAAATGATTTTTTATAGAAGATAAGAAAACAATTATTCTTCTTTAATGCAATATTATTTTTATTAACCAAATATTATTTTCACATGGCATTTCTCAATAGAATGCTTTGTAGAAGGTTTTGAGAATTAGACTAGAAGTAATTTAAAAGATGTGAAATGCTAAAGAATCAAAATTATTAAATATAACTTAAAATTAAATGTGAATCTTTATTTTCTAGTAAATTAGTTATAAATATTCTTTTTTTCTTCTTTGTATCAGAAATGTTTAAAGCATCAATAAATTCTCATAAAATGTATAAGTGCATATCTTCACTGTTTTTGATTAAAAAAGCCCTATTGGAAAATTAATAAACTATATAATTAAGGGGAACAATTGATTTTTCAAGTAAAATATTTTAAAAAAAATCTAAGCTTTACCACAATAAGTCATCAGAAATTGTTACTACAGTTTGAAGCTGCGGAATTAAACATATGCAACGCCACAGTTGTGCTCTTATTGGATAGAAATCCTCCTGGACAGTTTCTTTACACCATGACTCATTTGATTTTACTAGAACCTACATGTATATCAATATGCTTTAAAAACATGATAATATATTTCAACAATGATGAACAGAATCATAAAATAAAAAATTTATAAAAATGTTCAACAATTTTTTTAGGAAAAATTTAAAATTTATTTTGTTAGTTTAGTATTGAACTAAACTAACAGCAATTAATAGTATACAAAAATATTATATTTACAGTTTTTTAAAAAAATTATGAGATATCCCTAATATGACTTAAAAGTCTACACTAGAATTCATAAAATGAAAAACTTTTGAATAAAAAAATAAATTTTAAAATATAAATATAGGAAAAAAAAATAATGAGTAATTTCTTTTTCTATTATTGAATGGGACAAAAAAAAATCAGAGGAATAAACAACATTTTATTATAATAATATTCAGAAATTTTTCCCCACACCCCAAAAAGGGCCTTTGAAAATATCCAAATGCATTAAAATACATTAACTAGTCTATAATTCATAAAAATAATTGCAAAGTCTTTATTTTTCTATATAAAGAATGTAAAATCTAATTACACTTAGTCTCCCATCCACACACACTGGAAGTAATAGCGCAGCTCTTGTACCAACATCTTCAGTCTTTATTATATTAAGTTCACAATGCCCAAATGTCTTTTCCATAACCATAGTAAGCACTTTTCCATTCTGTTAAATGAAAAAAATAATATCCTTCAATATATAAATGCTATAAAATGCAACAAAAAAAGTATTCAATTTTCATATGTTACAATCAGTCTACAATTTAAGTACTTCCCCTCGCCTTAAATTTGATTAAGCTAATTTAATGCCTTTTGAGTCATTGTGCTCACATAAACCAGACAGACCAGTCTTTTCATTTGAAGAAAAGACCAAAAGCAAAAATTTATTCATAAAGATAGATAATTGTGTTTTAATATGTTTACATATATAAAGACACAAAAATACTATTATTTAAGAGGGGAGGTGGGGAGAGGTATTAAGGGAGATCTAAAACATTGAAATTTCAAATATTCTGATAATGCTATTGATTCATAATTAAAGACTGTATTTAAAATCGATGCAATAAATATATATTTATAACTTATATTGGGCGTATTAATTCATAATTAAAGATTTATTTAAAATCGATGCAATAAATATCTATTTATAACTTACATTGGGCATATTAATTCATAATTAAAGATTGCGTTTAAAATCGATGCAATAAATATCTATTTCTAACTTATATTGGGCATATTAATTCATAATTAAAGATTTATTTAAAATCGATGCAATAAATATCAATTTATAACTTACATTGGGCATCCTTTCTTAAACTGGGATAAGTATTTCCCCGAAAGTAGTATTAATCTTGAAGTTTTTCAAAATGCATTAATTCTATTATGCATCAATATCCAGTTCTCAAAAAATTGTTGAATGATTTATTTTTTCAATAAATCAATATGTTTCATTTTTAATATTATCTTATTTCAGAGCATTTTTTCTCAAAGTAGAGGATGTTAATAATTTCCATCCAATATATAGCATCCAATGAAGTGTACCATCATAAAATAGTACTCGAGACAAAGAAAACTCCCAACAGCTCTGGTAATTTATATGATATTTTATTATGAATTTATATATTATACCCAATATATTTATATATTATTTATATGACCCTAGCAATTTATATTATTTATATTTCTTTTATTAATTTGATAGGTCATTATAAAAATCAGTTTCATTATATATCAGACTTTTCTCTTGGATAACAAAACCTTCCATCTTTCTGGCAATATTTAATTATGTTTAAATAAGTTTATTGACCTTCCTTACTTTGTGTTTTTTAGATTTATCTTTTATACTTTTTAACACTAGTTTTTTTTTTTTTTTTTTGGCTGAACATTTTAAGAATATAAATTAAACAAACATAAGAAAATAAAAGATAATCAATTGTAACATTCACTTTTTAAAATTGTTTTTTTAGGGATTAGCATTTTGACAATATCAGTCGATAAATTTTGAAAAATAATTTAATGTAATAATTTTACACCATGCCTTTACAATATTTGAGAAACATGATTATAAAGTTAAAAACCCCTGAGAAGTTCTAGATTCAATGTCAAGTGTTAAATACACTTAAAGATTAATTTGCTCCCCCTTCTATTATTATTATTAGCTGCTACAACTGATTCACCCAACAGGATACATTAATAAGCAAAAATAAATTAAAAATTAAAAAAAAAATGTAAGTTACTGACAACGAATCAGCAGCCAAAATGTCACCAAAATAGGTGACACTGTTTGGCAAAAGAAGCTGGGTATTTTTATTTCATACTTGTACATAACAGGAGAGGTTTTCATGAGATTTTCTAATATGTTTCCCTAATAAAAGTGTTACACCGACTTGACGATTTGAAAACTATGAACACTGGACAATATCATAAATTCTATGAGCACTGAGATTGTTATTACTATAGGAATATGAGAATGTTTCAAAAATAGAAGAGAAACAAATTTTTAAAATAAATTCTTTTTATCACTGAAGTAAATATTGATTACAATAAGTAACAAATTATTTCATGTTAGTGTACATTCTGAGCAGTAAAATATTAACATTCACAAAGCAGGTGAGAATCTGAGATAAGACTTAAAACAGGCTTGCAATAGGATTTGTAATAAATTCTAAAAGTGGAATTTAATGAGTGGAAGGCCTTTCTGCAAACTATGCTATCATATCTTTCAGCTATCTATCACATTTTAAAAATAAAGAAATACATTCATGAATGGATAAAAATACTTGAGTAATGACTTAGTTATAATATTTATATCATTTTAAATCATATTACAAATTTTTATTTTTTATAATTTTGATGAGAAATCCTTTTTATTTTTTTTTAAATTATTAATAATTTTTAACATTTAATTACAACAGAAATTTGATCATTCAAAATACTTTTTTTTTGCGCCTAACGAGGGTGTTTCAAAGAATGAAAATAAATAAAGAATGTGATCATTTGGTTTATTTACATCTTGCTTGACATCTTTTTGTTGTTGAGCTTTAACAGAAATTTAAAATAAAGTTAAGAAACTTAATTTCACAACAAGAAATTCATTATTTTATAATATTTACTTATCTTGATTACCAATTAAAAATACAATTTAATATTCATGATTCAATTTTAAGACATAGTGTTCTCTTTTACCATCAATTTACATGAAAATCAACTCCTTATCACACCAAATCCAATTTACAGAAAAAGTTAGAAATCAATATAATATTAGTGTTATTGTGGGATTTCTTTTATTCAAAAAGTCTTTTTTTTTCTGTTTTGCATTCTTCATCATGTTATTAGTAGAGTAATTGCATCTGGTTTCTGCCAGATAAATCACTTTTAACTTAAACCAATATCATGATTCTAGCACACAAATTATGTTAATATGGAATATAAACAGGATTAGAAACAGCCTAAAAATAGCAAACTAAGTGATCTTATTTTTTCAGAGCTTTGAAAATCATTTTGAACTTTGCATAAACATTTTCCCCTATGTTTCAATTCATGATAATTGAAAATAAAAACACTTTTTTATTAATTTATCCTGTAACTAAGGCAAAATAAATGTTCAGATATTAAAATAAAGATAAAGCTTTATTTTAAGGCATATCATATGTTAATCGATTCTGAATTATTTTCTGTTATCTTCCCATTCTTTGATTCCTACTAAACAAATCTTTTATGGAGAGCTTTCTTTGAATTAAACTTTTCACATATACGGTTTTCGATCATTAAATCAATGTTTCATATTATTTGTTATTTCAGATAGAGAAATATGAGCAGATTCCTGGACAGCCAAAGATTTTCTCCTTTAAAATTTTTCTCACTTTTTTTCCAACCAATTTAATTTTAAAGAACCTTAGCCCAAAGAGCCCTATTAAAAAACTATTGTTTTAAATATGATGAACTGATTTCTCAATTTTGCCTAACTAGCAACTATATCTGGGATGCATGCTTCACTTTTCCCAGCTTAATTATGCCACTATATATAAATGTCTAAAAATTTGTTAAAAATTTTAATCCATTAAATAAAATTCCAAATTAGGAAAGAAATCAAATATGTGATTTTATAAGGCATTTTCAAACAAATAAGGAAATAACAGAATCCTGCCAATACCTGACAACCAACCAAGAAAATTGGTTGATTAGGATCATTATTCATAAAACACAACGAATAAGGAGAACTTTCCACACGGAGAAGGCACTGATGTCTTATTTCCTATAGAAAAAAATTCATGGAAAATGTAAATAACAAAACAACATAAAATAAAGGTATTGGAAAAAAAATTTTTTTTAAAGCCTGAAATAACTTAAAACTTAAAATGGTTGATTCATCAGTCTTAGCCTAATAAGCAATCAAATTTCAAAAGACCTTTGAATTAATCATAATGACTCATTACATTAATAACTAGATATCACAAAATTCATCAAGTAAAATATTTTAAATAATTCAATAAATAGTTATCAAATGTATCATCACGAAATATGTATAATAAATATGTATTCAAAGATGACAAAATATGATTTTAAAATAAATGTTTCACTTTATCAAAAATTACTCAACATTTTTTAAATTAGTTTTTTAGTATTTTATAAATACATATTCGATGGGGGGGGGGGTAGAACTTTGAACAAATCTTTTCAAAATTTGGTAGGAAAAAGTAATATCTAAGAGGGTTAAGTTTATTTTCATTAATGCCCAGCTTTCAAATTACAGAAATTATTCTATGATACAATACTAAAATGTTGAAGTATGGTTAAATGACAAGAATGATACCAGAAATGGAATGTCATCCATAAACTTTCACACTATAAGAGAAGGATTTTCAATCACAAAAATAAATAAAGCACTAAGCCTCTGCACACGACATATGTTTGATGGAGTTGATTTTAGAAATGATTGGACTTGAAAGCTAAAGAAAAGGCAAAAGGTTGTTGCAACCTTAAAATTCAAATGTGAAAGATGGAAATTAAAAAATGCAATTTTCAAAGCACTGCTTTATTTCAATGACGAATATTTGAAGAAAATATCTTTACAGCTATACTTACTGAGCAAACATTAAATACATGAACTTCATACAATTTACATTTTCTACCTCCAGGAATGGAAGTGCGAAGGCCAACTGCCAATACTTGTTCATTTCCTCTATTTTCAGACAAACGCATACAGGTGAGAATTCCATTTACTCCCAATCTTGGAATATTGGAATTCAGTATACAACCATGCTAGAAAAGATTAGACATTGGATTCTCAGATACAGCTGAAAACATTTTAGCACAATTGTTATTTTTATACATATACATAAATTCAAATCTACTGCTAGACTTATATTTCATAGTAAAATGTTATTAACCCGGCAGAAGACTCACACCTAATAGTGACAAAAGAGATCACGCGGGGTACTGAGTCACCCCAATCCATTTTATCTAAAATTTTTCCATAAATTAGAGGAATAAACGCATGTGAATTATAAATAATAATAAGTGCATTCATTCTTTAAGAAAATTAACTTCTTAAGTTCAGAAAACTGTTTTTAATATTTAAGAAAATTTTACATTAAAAAATTACATATTTTCTTTAGGAGTTTTAATTCTGCATACAGTTATGGAAAACATACGAAGGATGATTTTTACATGTAAAATTATCACATTTTATGCAAGAAATTATAGTTTTATTATCTTTAGATCTTGGGCATATAACACATCGTCCTTTGTCTTGTTTCAGTTTTTTGTTGGGGTCTCCTGTGATCCATTAGAAGTGGCGGCATCCGTACTTTCACGAAGCGTTTGAGGTAGCATTTTCATAACTCGCCTTATGTGTATGTGTGGCTGAAAAGTGATAATGACAATTTCTTCAGAGATTTTCTCCTATTTGCATATTCCAAGGGAGGTGTCTTAGTTGCCATTAGAGCTACTCGGGCATTTATGGCGGCGACGTTCAACGCGGAATAAAAAATAACCATTGGCCACTTCTTTGTTTTTCGAGCTGTTGAATATGATGACGACATTTCATCAACAGTGTGACGACATTTCGTCAACAGCAATATAAATGCAAAGAAAGAGCTACAGAACGCAAAATTAGGCTGCTTAGAATGAAAAATTTTGAAGCAATAAGAATCGCGTGGGGAGAGTGAGTCACCCCATACCCACTTGAATTCCAAGAAATGATTCCTTCAAGCTGAAAAAGAAAAGAAAAGTAAAAATAACACTTTATCTACCTAGGAGGCTGTCAGATAGGCAGGTAATGAATGGGTGATTGATTACAGATAAATATTTACCTTGCGACAGGTGTTCAGTTAAGCATGGGGCGACTGTGACCCCGAATGGGCGACCCACGCGATCTCTCTCGGGTTAAAAAGAAATACAGTAAGGATCCCTTATTAAAAAGCGTAATATCAATAAAATTTGTAAAGAGATGGAAAAGATCATAAACTAAAATCAAGTTCATTTTAAAAGTTATTTTTCTTTTAAATTTTCCAAATTAAAATAAGATACTGCATCTATTCAAAAGATTCAACTTGTGATAAACAGTAAAAATTGCATAATTGACACACCAACCTAGACCCTTTCAACAGTTAGCTAATCAATTTTTTATTCTATAAATACAACCCCCTGGTGTGAATTTGAAAGAGAAATTAAAGATTTTACAATATTCATAACAATAACTTAATAACATAAATTTTTAAAATAGTAAAATTTAAAATAAAATATTTAAATGCACAATTCAAAATTTGTTCTCAAAAAATAATTGTATTAAATTTGCTTGTTCATTTTTACATTTAGACTTTCAAGTTGCTAAAATGAAACTTCATTACTTAGTCAGTACTTTATAGTGATTAATTTTTTAAATCACAGATATTTTTTAAATTCAAAATGACAAAAAAAATCATTCGAGGCTTTATTTTATTTAAACTTTTAAAAACAAGTATCAAAAAGAATCTAAGTTTAAAGCATTTTATTGAAATGCACTAAATAGCATTCTAATCAAACTTTATTTTAGCTATAATAAATTATGCCTCATATAGTTATTTTTAATTCCAGAATAAAGCAAAAGTTCTGTAAATTTAAGTACAGGCAGAAAAACACTTTTAAAAAATCATATGCAAGAAAAAAATTTTAATGCTTCTACTCTGAAAAAAATATTTTTAGAAAATAGATGGGTAAACTCACCTCATCGATTTTATGATGCTCGAAAAATCTACTTTTAAAATATAAAATGAGAGTTTGCTTGTTCATTGCACAAGCTTCAATAACATCACTCCTAGCTGGAAGAATGAGATAATTCTTTCTAGCTGTGATGACACAAACCCCTCTAGGGCTTACCTGTCAGGAAAAATAAAATTTAGTCATAAAATTTACAAGCCAAAAAGTTTTATAAAAATAGCATTAGCTCTACAGTTACAGGAAAACAAAGCACAACTAAATTTTGATCAGAAACCTGACTCTGAGTAGATGCATTTTTATTATGAATTCCTTATCACTTTATGTAGCAAACGGCAGAATATTCAAAAAAATGTACCATTTGTTACTAGTTCAGATTTTACAAATTATGAGCACTTATGATTTGCAGACTCTAAAAAATAATCATAATAAAGATATAATATTTTCTGCCTATATAAATCATGTAACAGATTAAAAGTTTGAAAAAATTTGCTTAAATTCAGCTTTTGCTATAGAACTACATAATTCCATTGCAAAGAGGCAGATTATTCTTAAAGCATTGGAAAGTTTTAGTCATACTGTAATCAAGCTCTTTCCAATACTAGCAGAATTATCACAAATTATTTTTTTCAATCGGTGTGCGACTGTAAGTAAATATGGCTATCGTTCTTCACATAAGTAAAAATATTTACATTTCAGATGCAAGATATTCTTATTAAGAATATTCTCCTAAAGGTTTTATAGCATATACTTGTTTGTAAGGTAAGAAAGGAATTCCATGAAGGAAGAGTTGTAAGTATTTTGAAATAATCCAGTTAAACCAACTTTCGATCTCAATGCTAGAGTAGAATGGTATTCTGAAAAAGATACCAAGTTTAATTTAAGTGAGGGAAAAAATGTAATCTGGAAGAGCAAACATTTAGGAATATGGCAGATGTTGCAATGAATTTTTATGTAACGTAAGTAAATAACTTTTTTATGTAAGTAAAATCCGATGTGTGGTGGAGACAGGCAGCCATTACAACTTAAATTTTTGAAAAAAATCCTTGCTAAATTATTTCTTAAAAAGTAAATGCTGTAATATACTTCCTTGAAACAATGCATTTTTTTTTTTTTGCCTTTATCTTTGAAAATACCATTGGTATTTAAATTAATAAAGGTAATACATTACTGTAACAGCAGCAAGAATGGTAATAAACATTGCACTGTATGCTGTATTTTCATTCTAAAAGAAACCTAATGGTATCTTCTCTACTGTAACTTCGCTTCTGATAGACTGCGAAGTGTGGTGAAATAGCTGCATAACAAGAGTATTTTTTGATGCTGAGAAAGCAACAAATAAAAAATTAATAGATCTGTATTTCATTGGTGGCATTTCATAGAACTGTATTCCATTCCTGCAACATGTTAAATTAGTCACGAAAATTCTGCAATGGAATAAAAGAAAAAAAATGTGCCGAGTTCAACACAATCATATTTAAAGCAATTCTATAATTCATCATTCCATGCTCTCATTCCTCTCAACAAATTCATTTGTCTGTCTGCTGTGAAGGTCAGCTGTCACCCCATTAGAGTAACTCCCCATCCCCTTACACACACAATATAAATTACCTCATCATGCTTTTACATAAGAATTTCTTAGTTTAGTTTTAGCTTAATAGAAAAAAGATTTAAGAAAATTAGTCAACAATATATATTTTTCATTATAGCATGCATTGTGTCACAGTTTCATCAAAAATATTTTAAAAATAAAATACATATTCTTTCACTGCAGGCATTTCATTATTTAACAATTTTGATATAAAAATAAAATAAATGCATGTTGCAAATAAAAAAATATTACAAAGTAACTCTCGACGTATTGTTCTTTTTATTCACTTTATTCCCCTCCCAAGCAATATCACACAAACTGCAACATTTTGCCACTGCATACATGTTATGGCTAAATTACTCAGAGAAATGTTTTAGATCTTTTTCATCTGGTTTTGTAACATGCAAGTAAGCACTGTAATAATTCAAATTATCACTAGAGCATCTCATTTTTGCTTTATTACAGTTTTCAAATTTAATTTAATTTCTCATAGCATAAATCTTCAATCAGTAAAAATTTTCCCATCTTGAAATTTTTACAGTCTTTAAAAAAATAAATATGCAATGTATGTAGAGGTTATTTTTAATTTCTTCAAATTACTTGGTATAAATTGTATTCAAAGAAATATATTCAGTTTCCCAAACTATATAACCGACGATGAAGCTCTCTTTTTTTCCCCCTACATTTCATGTGTCCATTTCTAAATGTGGTGTGTGTGTGTGTTGGCGCTTTATAGGCCAGACCATTGGAACTACAGCTACCAAATTTGGTACATGTATACCTTGGAAGGCGGGAATGTGCACCTCGGAGCCCTTTTTGAGAATTTTTACTTTTTTCTGCCTTTTTTGAATTATTTAAATTGAATTTGAATTATTTAAAATTTAAGCGAAATTTCACCATTTTTCCGCTATAATTTCCGAAAATATTATCGCACAAACATCAATTTAAAGATAGATATGATTCTTACATCAATTTAAAGATTAAAAAAAAATTAGCTTTCTAATGGTATCAGTGTTTTAATCTATAACTTAAGCTTCTATTTTTAACGAATTTTCAGAGAAATATTTTGACCATGTTTTTTATAGCACGTGAGTAGATAAAATAAAAGAAAACAATGACAGGAGTTCAAATAAAAAAAAAAAAACTATCATCGCAAATTAAATCAAAAGAAATGCTACTGTTAGCACGTGACTAGATAAAGTAAAATAAATATAAAATGTGATACTTTCTAAAAAAAATAAATGCAAAGTAAAGGATTCCATGATCGTTTGAATTATTTAAATCATTAATTGAATAAATTATCTTTATACAGGATTGAATTTATACTGAATATGCATTCAAATTCTGGTCTAATGGCCAATTTGCAAAATATTATTAATAGGCCTATATGTAGTTTAATACTATTAATTTGATCTAAATGAAGTAAATAATTACATTTTATGTAGCTTGAGTCAAACAATACATTTATGAATAATGAGTTTTAGATTTCTTCATACTTTCCTCTGTGAGCCCTATTTTACAAAATATTTTTATTAATATTTTAAATAAATGCTGCAACATCAGTAAGTCTTCTAAATTAATCATTAAAACTGACTGATTTATAAAATTAAAGAGTATTATTAGGAAAACGTGTTCTTTTAGAACTTTCCGTCCATCATCTTAGAGAAAATATTCATTTCAGGTCAATCAATGCCCGGAATTACTTCAAGACTAATGAATATGGGATTTAATTGAAAATTTTAGAATGCATTATTCATGGCGAACCAGCTGGTTGCGAAAGGCGGATAGTCGTATATAATCTAAAATGGATATCAAAATTCAGATATCAAAACATTATTAATACATTTATTGCTCACATTTTAAATAATATATTACTACAATTTGCAATTATTTATTGATGTTATTAATAAATTGTAATCCCTCAGGGGAACCTGTAACTCCTAGAGTGGCGCATTCCAGGTAGCAGAAAGGGATATGCTTCCATTGGATTTTCCTTTGGGTGGTAGAAGGGAAATAAAATACTTTCTCCCAGGCAGAAGTCCAACTTAATCGGACACTCTGGCAACTTTACTCTCCCGTGAGTAATCCAATACAGTAAAAGCTCTTTATTCGCGGAGTATACATTCCATACATGTGCCGTGAATATGGAATAGTAATTTATATGGGTTTATAGGGGATACGTACCTAGGTGACAAAATAGAATTATATATATATATAATCAATTTAATTGAAGTGTTTGAACCTTTTTATTAATTATCTTAAGGCTTAGGCTATGGTTTGAGGATTTTTGTCATTTTCTTTTACTTGGCAGTTTTCAAAAGCTCCTTCCATTCAGACGGATACGCAGCAGTTGCATTAGAAATTTATCGCTGAAAAATAAGACTTTGTTCCATAGACGGATCAATGTTCATAAAGAAATCACAAAGCTCATTTGCCATTCTTAAACCTTCACTAAGATTTTTCAAATGAAATGTCACGTTTCCAGTGCTTGTTAAAACTTCTTCAATGGGCTGTGAATTTAACATTTCCTCCAAGTCGGTTTCAGTCAAATCTTCATCTTGCGATTCAAGCCATTCCTGAATGTCACTCGATTCTATCTGTTCGAACCCATCTCGTCCTATTCCATTCGAGATTTCGGCTATGTTTACATTGAACAACATACTTTAGGCAAAGTTGTAATGAGATCTATTTTACTTTTTTTTATCTGTCCATTGGACGGCATTTACAAAGGATATTGGGTTGGAAACCTTTTGGAATCTTTTTATTATGATGTATATACTTATTAGATTCGCGAGTAAAGAAATGTTTTTTCGCGAATATAGGAATTGGGTCGCATTTTTTTAATCCGCGAATAGTGAAAATGCGAATGAAGAAAGCAGGAATAAGGAGCTTTTACTGTATTATTGTCTAGACTTAATGCTACCATGTACGAGGCAGCTGTTGCATCATATTCTGTCCGGGGACACATCAAAAAATTAGTGATAAAGACAGTTAATATCTTTCAACTCAATATCAATGGTATACAGAAAAAACTGAATGAATTGACCTCCATCCTCAATATTTTAATTTTGCGTGCTTGCAAAGAACTAAACTGAACCCAAAGTTAAAACATAAAAATTAAAAGGTATATAATCTTCAGAAAAGAACTGGGGAAGGCATTACCTTCTTAGCAAAAACTCCAGATGTGAAGTTTATAAAAATAACCCAAACAACATGATCATCATTTGCCAACAGTATTGATGAGGCTCAGGCAAACAATATTTTTCTCCCTAGACATCCCATTACTTTAGGGAATGCTTACCATCTTGATAATTCACCAAGATGGTAAAGCGGATTCAAGAGGACGGTGTGCCATTGGCACCTCTCACATTTCTGGAGATGTACTCAAAGATTAAACACGAGTATAAAACCAATTGGTATGTCCCTCCTGAGCATCACTGGTACCGCTGCGTGCGTCCAGTGCTTCCCTGGCTACTGGTTTTAATAGACAAGAACAAACTGCAATCGCCCGTTTCAGAAGTGGACATCTGACTAACTTGAAATGTGTCGACGGTACGAAGAAATTTGAAATGTGCTCCAAGTGTTTAAATGAACAGGCCTCTGGTGAACATATTCTTCAGTGCCTTGGTCTTTCCAGGAGGAATCTGATGGAAAATCCACTTATGGTGCTGGACTTTTTGAAGGTGTACGCACTCATGGACTTGGTCTAGTGCTGCTGACCTTGGGGGCATGCAACAATAACAACGTAATTCATTAACTGATACTGATCTTCTCCAGAGCCTTATAAATATAACCTTATATATATAAATATAACTGAAGTCAAAATCATCCTGGGACACCTGAATGAAAAAAAGCCCCCCATGGGGATGGCATGTACTGAATTCTAAGGGAAATCAATTGGAAGACCTATCTGACGACTTAAATATGACTATACTCAAGAAGGAAGAAAATTCTTATATCTCAAGAACCAAATCTCAATTTCTAAAAGAGATAGAGTCATGATTCATGCACTGTCCAGAACAAACATTTTTATTGTCAAGGTTGAAGGGCATTGGTAGCATTCATAAATAATCTCCATGAATTTATCTTTCAGGTCTTAACATTAACCCCTTAACAGTCGCATAATTTTAAAGAAAATGGTCATAAAAGTGCCTATTATTTTTATTCAAGAAAATTATATAAAACTGAGGGTATGAACATTTGAATTAAGTTTTAATTTTTTGGTTCATTTTTAACTTGAAATTTAAAATTTTAAAAAAAACCAACATTCAGGGTTATTATGACTGAAGTTTTCCAACAAAGAGAAAAAATAAAAAATATGTGTTTTAAGCATTTAAACCTCATTTTGTTGCATTTACATATAATGTAAATAAATACTAGTCATTTTTTCTTGTGTGATACATTTTAAAGCATGAGATGCATAGGCCAACATCACAATCAGGACAATAGTTTCCTTTCTGCTGACATCTAGTTTAAAATAAATTAACTATCTCTAAAAACATAAATATTCTAGAGCAGCCATCTGGCATATATTTTGAGAAATAAATATGATTCTGGGCATAAGAAATAGATTATTTCAATATTTTTGGCGCATTCCATTTGAATCGGCCAGCCCAGAAATATCACAGGTGCGAGAAATAGAAGTAGAAATTTCACCCCGTCCTTTTCATGGGAGCGAGAAGGAAGGGGTTAAAATTAATATGGCAGGTAAACAGTATTGGCACCCCTCTCCAAAGATTGAGCATCGTTCTAGACTCATAACATGGAACTATGAATCTACTGAAGTAATAATCCAAATGGATATAGCCAGATATAATAAATAATTTTTGAATTGAAGGTGGGAGAACTCTGTAAATGACATTTTCAATTTCTTGCAAATAGTATGGGGTTCTTTTTATCCAGTGCAGACAAAAATACAAGGCAGCATTGAATTTAGACCTCTCTGGCATGATAACTTTCCTTAAAGTTATGGGTACAAATCTTCAGTTCTTCTTTAGACAATGTAATTCACTCTCTGTAAATGCATAAGCAACTTTCAAATGCGCTTCTAAATTATTCAAGTACTCATTTTGCAAGGAGAGTGCATCACTAGGCACTCCTGGTTCTCTATATTTATGTCAAATCACGATTTGTGATTTGTTGATTCAAATCACGAAGGGTGCCGTTTACTCATGATAAATAATAACTGTCTTTTATAGAATTTCATTTGATTTTCTATAATCAACACAGAATCATGAAAATATTTCTTCCAAACGAACACAATAGGAGAAGCTAAATGCTCTGGAAATTTCTTGATTATTATACAGCTGATTTCTTAAACTAAACAATCAGCTTTTTTTTCCCCCCCTACCAAGAAGCAAACATCATGGATGTAGCTTGAGTAGTTCTTAATTTCATATTTTATGTTGTGACATTACAGTGGTTGGCATTGGCATAACAATTAAAAAGCCAATCCTTAAATTACTTTTTTAAGAATTTCATACTGCTGTTCATTACTTATCAAATCCTTGAAGAATGAAAGAAGTGCTACAGAAATTCTTGAGGATAAGTAACAATGTACATTATTGATTCACATGTTGTAGTGAATTACATCTCTTCCATCCATTCATACATTGAAAATTGAAGAAATTTATTGAATTCATGAAATGAGAAATAAAATTAAATATAGAAAGCACTTCTAAAAATAAATTTTACCTGAATGATAGCATCATCACCTGTTTTTGCACAGTATAGGGTATTTGTATCATAAGCCAACAGTATTTCTTCTTTATTTTTTTTTCTAAAATATGGTGAATCTTTTTCTAAACCATATACAGCAGTTGTATTTTGAAAAGATATAACTATGAGTATTTCTGCTTTCCGACCTGTAAAATCAGAAAAGATAATTCAAATCATTGCCATTATTTGGCTGTAAACAAATTAGCATCAAATTTGCAAAATTTCTATTTCTTAGATTAATACTATGAACAAATTGTTAGCAATGTAAGCAAGAATAAAATTTACACTTTTTAAAAAAGACTATTTTATTTCAAACAAATTGGTATTTTTTGAGCAACATAATTTTATTAAAAGAAGGTTAGACAGACAATAATAATATAAGTAAAAGCTCTTTATTCGAGGGGTATATGTTCCATAAATATGCCGTGAATACAGAAACCGTGAATATGGGATTATAGGGGATACATTCCTAGGTGACAAAATAATATTGAAAAAATTATATCAATTTAATTGAAGTTTTTGAACATTTTGATTAATGATCTTAAAGCTTAGGCAATGGTTTGAAGAATTTTGTCATTTTCTCTTGCTTGGCAGTTTTTAAAAGCTCCTTCCATTCAGAATGATATGCAGCAGTCTCATTAGCTTAAAAATAAGACTTTGTTCCATAGACGGATCAATGTTCATAAAGAAATTACAAAGCTCATTTGCCATTCTTATACATTCACTAAGATTTTTCAAATGAAATGTCACGTTTCCAGTGCTTGTTGAAACCTCTTCTTCAATGGGCTATGAATTTAACATTTCCTCCAAGTCGGTTTAGTCCTCAGCAATATCATTTAACAACATACTTCAGGCAAAATTGTAATAAGATCTATTTTACTTTTTTTATTAATCCATTTGACGACCTTTACAAAGGATATTGGGTTGGGTACCTATTGGAATCCTTTTATTATTATGTATGTACTTATTAGATCCGCGGATTACGAAATTTTTAGCCGCGAATATAGGGATTGTGTCGCATTTTTTAAATCCACGAATAATGAAAACGTGAATGAAGGAAGCGCAAATAAGGAGCTTTTACTGTAATTTTATTACTGGCACACGAATGATTATTTTTCTTGAATACTTAGCTTATACTATTTTTAACTAGGCAAATGCTTAGATTTAATAGGCAGAAGGAAGTAAAGGACAACCTGCTTCAAAATATTTAATTAGCCTACGAGTCAAATAAATTTGTAAAAAAAAAAACTGAATTATAAAATAATTAAGTAATGGAATTCACATATACAATGAATATTTACATTGAAATGTTTAAATATTTATTAAGTGTATACTGGATTATAATTACTGATTTAGCTGGTGATGTAACATTTTGCTAGCGATTAAGTCCTGCAAAATATTTGTTTGTTTGTTGCTGTTGTTTTCTGGGGGGAAAGGGATGCACGGGTGAAAATCCTGACTATACTGAACCAAACTAAATAATCAATAAAATAAGGTCAAAACACAAACAGACTTAAAAAATAAATTAAAAAATGATGAGAAAATTTTCAGTGAATAAGAATGGACTGTTTTTATTCTATTTAACATTAGCAATAAAATTTTGAGCATTTTAGTAATTATGGGTAAAACAAACATGGCACAGTTACATTTCAAGCATACTGGTATGCTTGTTCTCTCAGCTCAAGTATCCGTGCAATAATAATTTTTAAAGTTATGCTTGGAATGTTAATTCTTTATAATTATAATAATTAAATACTTTTATTTGTAATTAATAGCTTTAGTTATCAGTTATTATTAATACTTCTTGTAGTATATTTTATTTTACTTAACTTTTCAAAGACTTTCACATATTACTTTATTTCAAATATACAGAACATATATTTTCACACATTTACAAAAATTATATCAATAATTTATAAAATAAAAATTATAATGGTGATTCAGTTAAAAAATTGTTAGAAAGCAAAATGAAAGTTGAATTAGAGCCTTATAATGTGTACTGTTTATGGTTACAATATTTTGATCTGCCACTATTAAAAATTTCTGAAATTTGATAAGAAAAGAATTACTGACAAATCGGATAAAAGAAATTTATGCATAGCAATATATACATAAAATTAGATGTTTATAAATGCATTCCAAAAGTTAAGGCAGGGAATACATTTAGCCAGTTCAAAAGCAGCATCTCATGAAAAACCATTTAAACTTTTCAACTCTTATCAGTTCAGCATTTCATCTAGGTGAAGTTCTCAGGTTCACTGCACAGGCCCTAGAGTAAAATACGACTTCAAAACTAAATAACCTATTTGAATTTTTAAATGCTGTTGGATGGAGTGAAGCTACAAAGGTTTTTTTTTTTTTTTCAATAGTTGAATTTTATGTCATTTGACCCTCAGGTATAGGGCATTAGTTTTTGCCCTATGTTTCTAGATTTTTTGATATAAACTATAGGTTCCCAACATGGGCAATAACGCCCCTTTGTGGGCATTTGAAGCTTTCAGAGGACGGTAAAAAAACCCAGAGAAAATTAGGGGGCATTGATATGGCACTAAGGGGCATTAGAAGATAAACAAATATAGTGTACAATAGCTTCAAGAGCGATTTCAGGACATTTTAAGCATGGACAGTCCAGAACTGGGTTTTGGATCATTTTTCCAATGTTAACTTAGCAGGATCTCATCAGTTAGAAGACTATTAGAATTGACAACTACCAAGAATTTTGGCTGCAGAAGTCTATTTCACAACTGTATTCAGGATTATGGTCGATTGTTCAACGACTTCTGATAGCATTCCCCTCTTCATATTTAGCAGAACATGGATTTAGTGCTGAGGCAACAGTGGTAATGAAAAAAGAGGAATCGGCTCCATATTACTGAACACAGCCACTTACGATTGTTTTTAAGTGAAATCGAGCCTGATATTAACAAGTTCCTTAAAATGCATCAAATTCAGTCTTCTCATTAGTTTAGTTAGAAATTCGAAGTCTTTAAATTTTAATAAAAATACTTTTAAATATAATTAAGTATGCATTTTGATGGGTCTCTGAAACTGCCTATTTATTTAGAAAGCAATAGTTCACAATGAATGAATTCGCATCATTAAAATCCCTGCCTGCCCTTATGACAGATAAGTTAAAAATTTTATTCCTCTTTTTTTTAAATAAAGAAGAAATTCAGTAGCGTTACAATTCCAACAATATTCTATTGATTAGAATTTTTTTAAATTCTTGTTTTCCCCATGCATTATGTACGCTCTTATTTATCTGGAGTGGGAGGGGGCGGTATTGAAATATTCACCAGAAAAGGGGGCGCCAGTTCAAAAAAGGCTGACAACTTCTGATATAAACAAACAGCATTTTAAAGGGCATATGAGATTTAAAGGGACTCCAGCATTCTTGCTGAATGCTTTGATTTTATCATTAGGGTGAATTTGAAAAAGAATGATCAGCTGATTGTAGCAAAGGGTGAAGTTGAACTACTTTTGAATGAATTTAGCAAAAGTAGTCAAGGTATGTATGCTGGAATGTTATGCTTCATTCTGGATAAGAGATGTATTACTTTCAGAAATAAGTGAAATGATAAAGATTCCAGTAACAATAGCAAATAATAAGACTTAGAAGTTTATAATTGTAATATACTATTAGATGCTTGGTCTGAACCTGTAGTTAATTGGTTTACAAAAATAAAATATGACCCAAAATGGAGTAAAAACTGGCAAGACCAAGAATTTTTTAACTGGAATCTTACTACCAACATATTATTATTCCTCAATTACCTTTTTGTAAAAAAAATTAATGTGGGCAGTACATATAATTTTGTTTCCATGTGTATAATATTTATTATTAGTTAAAACTTGAGTATTTTACATGTTTCATTCATTTCTATAAATGTTATACTCTTTATATAAATACATATTAAATAGTAGTACATTATAAGTGTTACTTGTAAAATTGCATATGATAAATGTTATTTATAAAATTAAAGTCATATTTATAGTAAATTTTATCTAAGAGTTTTTTTTTTTTTTTTTTTTTTTTTTTTTAATTATATTTAACTAATTTTTGGGTGGGCAAAAGGCCTGGGTTTTGGAGATACTTTATTTTAGAGCATTTGTTCTAGTAAAAATGCATCTTCATTCTTCGAGCACTAGTCGTGAGGGACTAAATATTATGCAATTCAGATCAATAAAAAAAATTACAGAATGATACATACACAAAATGTGAGCAAATTAATAAATATTAAAACAATAAAATAAAAGCACATACTTATACTCGGTGTACTTTCTATGGCCCACATGTATATAGGTTTCTGTGAATTTGACTTTTCCTACCAAGAAAAATATATCCACAATCATTAACTGAATAATACACACTAAATGGCAATTCAGATCATAACAAGAATTAAATAAGGCAAGACAAATATTAGATATTGGTCTTAGTATTTCCATTTATAAAAGTTATTCAATGTGTAAATTTACTTTTCTATGAAATGGCCCGAGAAGGATGTTGGCAAATTTTCAGCTACATATAAGAAGTGTGCCCAAATGCAAATCATTTGCTGCATAAAAATGCAATTACTGAGTGATGCTAAAACACTGTAAAAGGACAACTTGAACACAAATCTATACTTATAAAAAAAAGCTCAGTGTGTGTGTGTGTGTGTGTGCGTGCGTGCGCGTGTGTGTGTTGGTGCTCTACAGGCCAGACTGTTGGACCTACAGCTACCAAATTTGGTACATGTATACCTTGGAGGTCAGGAACGTGCACCTAGGAGCCCTTTTTTTTCGAATTTTTAATTAGAATTTGAATTCATTAAAATTTAAGCGAAATTTCAACGTTTTTCGCCATAACTTCCGAAAATATTATCGCACAAACATGATTTTTACATCAATTTAAAGATTAAAAAATTTGCTTTCTAATGGTATCAGTGTTTTAATCTATAAATTAAGCTTCTATTTTTAACGAATCTTTAAAGAAATATTTTAACCACGTTTTCTTTTAGCACGTGACTGGATAAAATAAAAGAAATATAAAATGTGATATTTTCTTTAAAAAATGCAAGGCAAAGGATTAGATGATTGTTTGCAATATCTATATCATTAATTCAATAAATCTTCTTTATTTACGATAAACCTGATTGAATTTATACAGGATATGCATTCAAATTTCGGCCCAATGGCCACTTTGTAAAATATTAATAATGGGCATATATATTGTTTAGTACTGTTAGCTTAGTCTAAATAAAGTAAATAATTGCATTTTATGTGGCTTGAATCCAATTATGCATTGATGAATTATGAGTTTTAGATTTCTTCATACTTTGCTCTGTGAGCCATATTTTACAAAATATTTTAATTAATGTTTTAAATAAAAGTTGCGACATCAATCAATCTTCTAAATCAATCATTAAAAAGGACTGATTTATAAAATTAAAGAATATTATTAGGAAAACGTGTTCTTTTAGAACTTTCATCTTAAAGAAAATATTAATTCCAAACCAAGCAATGCCCGTAATTACTTCCAGGCTAATGAATATGTTATTTAATTGAAAATTTTAGAACACATTACTCATGGCGAACCAGCTGGTTGCCAAAGGCAGCTAGTTATGAATAAACATTATGTATCTTCAAATATTTCACATATCAATATGAGGTTGATAGATTTATGAACTGATAAAATATGAATAAATTCTGTAACTTGATTTTGAAAGTAAACATTTGTTGAAATTAACAATGAAATCCATAAATTTAAATTTGACACAGAGCCTATAAGCAATATCTTTAGTGTGCTTAAATTTTTACTTTATTCGTCACTTTTACCTTATAGTAGAATGGGAGTGCAGCAGCATTTGAATTTAAGAAATCTATTAAATATAAACAGATTAAATAATTTATGATTGACTGTCATCTTCAAAAATGCACCCATTTCTAGATCATTTTCAAATCAAATCGCACTAAACCACACTGATGAATAAAGAAATGAAAAGTTTTAATTTTACAACCATGCCTAATAATTTACAACCAATTGTAATATTCATGGTAAATTTTCAATTTTTCATGTGTAATCGTACATTTAAAAAAATTAATATTGTTTAAATGTTTATAAAAATGTTAATATTTTATTGAAAAGCAAAGTTAATGTAAGATTTTATCATATAGTGTAGAGGAATTTCCTCAAAAATTCATGTAATGAATATATATTTAAACATTTTGTTAAGAAAACATATCAATCTCAAACAAAACTTATTCTAATGTATGATCACTAAATTGACTCCAATATGCATAATAGCACAAGAGAATCAAATTTAAAAACAAGTAATTCCAAAATAATAAATTAATTTGACATTGTGCTAATATTTAGTATAAATTCTTATTAAAATAACGAAAAAAATTTAGTACAAAAAGGAGATTTGGTTTGAAAAAAATCCAATTATATGCATCTTCATATCAATAGTACAATAAAATATTTAATTAGTAAATAAAATTTTGTCATCAATACAGTTTGGATTATAACAAAAGTAAAAAGTATCATTTCATTTCCATCACACACTTTACTAACAAAGCAGCTGTAATATATATATATATATAACGTCTTAGCATTATTTAAAACTGATAAAGAAAAATAAACTAACTTGTTTTAAACAAACAAAAAATCAAATCAATTACCACAGATTGTCTAAGTTTTAACACAGAAATCCTCATAAATTTACTACTGAAATTTGAGACTAAAATGTTGGACTTAATAAGGAAGATATATTAATTGAATAACTGATTAAAATTTTTACTTGGTAAATTTTATAATTTGAAATTCGATATGTACTGAATCTTCATTATTAAGACTACCTATGCAAACTATGCACTCAAATTATATATTTAATTTGGTACACAAATAAATAATCTCCCTTAAATGTTGTTATACTTTTCTTTAATCATTAAAGACAAATCTCAAAGGTAAATAACTTTTTTTTACTGATTTATTGTTTTTTTTTTAAATTATAATGCTAACATTTATACATCAAAGCATTTTTATTAATAAAAAAATTAACCAAACTTACAAAAAATAATAAAAGAAAATTATCATACTAAGATAATGATTCAGAAATATATCTAATTGAAGATCTGAAGCAAAAAATTTACAAATGACAAATAAAAGATTATAATTTTATCCATGAATTATGTCAAATTACTATTTAAATAACTTAACTTCGCTGCACACAATAAATTCTTAAAGCATTTTTTGAAAAAAATAATCCAAAAGTAACACTCACTATTTTTGCATGTTGTTGTTCAATAACATCTCGTTGAGCGATCCTTATATTAGATACAGGTCCACGACCACATGCCACACACAATTGATATCTATTGGGTGCACAACGAAAAAGATCCATTTGCATGATAGGAGACATACATCCTATTTGGCATACCGGCACAATATTCAGTGTGCGTTCTTTGAATAGAAAACGTTTGCGTTCAGGGAGATGTATGGAACTACTGAAATATCTATGGCAATTTGCATACCTTTCTATATCCGCTATTTTGTAAACACAGCTGCAATGTAGGAAGAAAAAAAAAACAATTTTATTGTATAATTCTTTGTGTTTGTTATATAAATATTACAATAAAAACATGCTAGTGCATAGCAATAATAAATGTTTTTACTTTCCTGATCCTTTTAAATTATCTATAAAAAAACTTAAAATAAATACAAATAAAAAGATTTTTAAAAGAAGTAGATTGAAATATATAAAGAGGTATAATGAATAAATTTAATTCATCTCTTGTGAAGATTAACAATATAACAGGCTATTCATAATCAGAACTAAGTATAAATTTTAATAATAGCAAAACATGATTAAAACTTCAGTTCTTTTAGATATGCTATTCTAGCAGTGCAAATAAAAATAATACAGCCAACATTCTTGAATTTAATTTTTAGATCCCCATTCGTAGCCAGTTCTATTAGTTCCTCTTCTAACTGAGGTGATCCTGCTGTGTTGACATTGGGAAAAAAATACAAAACCCAGTCTGGTATGCCCATGCTTAAAATGCCTTGGAATCACTCCTTGAAGTTATTGTACACTATATTTGGTTAATCTTCTAACGCCCCTTCATGCCATATCAACGCCCCCTCATTTTCTCTGTGTCTTTTACCACCCCCGTGAAAGCTTCAAACGCCTACAAGGGGACGTTATCACCCACGTAGGGAACCTATGATCTAAAACATTGAAAATTAAATAGCACTTACCGGATACGCAATTCTGAAATGACAAAGAGAAGTTCTCCTTCTAAAACACATAATGCAGTTGCAAGAGGAAGAGTGATAAAATATTTTAGTATTATTTCTCTCACCTGTAAAAAAGTAACAGAAAAAATTTTAATTAATGATGCTCCAAAGATCCATTCAAACATAAAACACAAGACTGACAAATGTTCATGAGTATTGAACTAATAACAGATTTTCCCATGAAAGATCAGAAACACAAATCTTAAAATTTTCTTATTATTTTTTTAAAATAATTATTTTAGTATTTTTGTCACCAGCCAAAAATTTTGAAGAATAATTTAAAATTAGATTTAAGTAATTAAATTTTATGCAGAGAGCTGATTTTAATAAATTATTAGTTTTTAAATAGTAAATAATTCAAATACTAATATGAACTCAAACATTTAAGCAAATAAAAGGAAAACTGATCATTATAAACTTTCAAATATATAATGATCTACTGCAGTATAATATATACAGCTACACTACCATTAGGCAATAAAATTACAGTAAAAGCTCTTTATTCGCGGGGTATATGTTCCATAAATATGACATGAATACAGAAACCGTGAATATGGAATGATAATTTATATGGGATTATAAAGGATACATTCATAGGTGACAATATATATATATATATATATATATATATATATATATATATATATATAATTGAAGTTTTTGAGCATTTTGATTCATTATCTTAAGGCTTAGGCAATGGTTATGGTATGTACTTATGGTGTATGTACTTATTAGATCCTCGAATAAAGAAATTTGTAGCCGTGAATATAGGAATTGGGTCGCATTTTTTTAATCCGCGAATAGTGATAACGCGAATAAGGAGCTTTTACTGTATATAATGATCTACTGCAGTATAATATATACAGCTACACTACCATTAGGCAATAAAATTATTCATTTCTAGATGCCTTAGTATGGCATACATGGACCAACAGTCAAAACATTATCATCACAGCTACCCATTATAATTTTATACCACCCTTCCAAGATTTATTTAGTCAATAATTAGGAATTTTTATATCAATTTACTATAATTATAAAAGAAAAGAAAATTGTTAATATGAAATAGGAGTAGTATAGTATGTGTTGTGACACCTGGCCACTATCCTAAAATGGCGCTGCGATCGCCAGGGGGAAGGAGAGATGAGAACGGCATAAGCGTTGAGAGAGTGTGTTTGTGAATAGTTACAGTCTAAAAGTACATATGTGTGTGATCGTTTATTTTAATTAAGTAATTTTTTATACTAAAGAGCTATCGAGGGCCAAAACATGGTCCTATAAGCCGGAGATCGGGTAAGCATTGTGCTAAGGTATTGTGCAAAACGAGATAATTGTCTTGAAGATGATAAGTGGTGTGCAACTATGCAAACATGAGTTATTATTAAATAGTGCTTCCTGGTCTCTAAAGGCAAGAGTCCCGGCAAAGAGGTAGGAACAATAATTTTTATGAGCGAATAACTAATTTCCAGAGGTGAAGCTAATTTTGTTTTCATTGAGTTTAAAGTAAAATCGTGCTTTGTGATAATATTGTTCTTTGAGTTAGTGTTGCAATTTAAAAATGTCGGGTTTAGCAAAATTAAAGAAAGATGAGTTAAAATCTGTTGCCGAGAAAATCGGTTTATTTGTCACCGAGGGTATGAAAAAGAGTGACATAAAACGCTTAATTGAGCAGAGTGACGTATTTAAAAATGACAACGAAGTTGTTAAAAATGCCATCGAAGTAGTTTCAGAGAATAAGAACCAAAAATCCGACCAGGATGGTCAAATCGAAATAGAGCGTTTAAAAATAGAGAGAATTAAATTAAAATTTGAATTAGCGCAATTGAGGGCTAATGTAAATAATACCCAGACTTCTATTAATCAGGGGTGTAAAAACGAACCAGAAGAGTCGCTGGATAGTTTAATAAAAAGTGTGAGGACCTTGTCCATTAAACCTCCAAATAAGTCTCAAGATTGAGGTTTCTTTTTTACTTCGTTAGAGAGGGCATATAGTACTAAAAAAGTACCCGAGAAATTTAAAGCAGACATTTTGTTGAATTTGTAGGAGAAAAAGCTTCTAATATTCTAACTTATATAAACGAGAAAGATTTAAACAATTATGACGAAGTAAAATCAATCGTGTAGAGAATTCGAACCAACAGCGCAAGCGGTATTAGAGAATATTCGAAATGCTTCCAGAGCAAATGAAACTCATGTGCAATTCGCTTCGCGTTTAACTACAAGTTTCGAATACTATTTAGAATTGAGAGAAGTAACGGACTTTGAAACCTTAAAACAATTAATGGTATCTGACAAATTGTTTCAAACGTTAGATAGAGATATAGCCACGCATATTAACATAAGGCAGAATCAAAAATGGTTTACACCTCTTGATTAAGGCAAAAAGTGCGATTTGTATGTTGCATCAAAAGGTAAGCCCATAAATGAGCCGAGAAAGAAGCAAAAAATTTACAACAATAAATTTAAAACTGCTTCTAAAGTATTTTTCAATGAGACGAAAAATAAGAGTTGTGCTTTGTGTTTAAAGAATGAAAATCATCCTATTTATTCTTGCCCGCAATTTAAGAGTCTTCCAATTCATGAACGAGTAGAGGTAGTAAAGAATAAAAAACTTTGCTTTAAATGTTTATCGCCTAACTGTAGCTTTAAAAATTGTCCGTCTAGGAATTGTTTTTGTGGCGAAGCTCACGATAAATTAATCCATTTTCCAAAAGAAGCAAAAAATGTATCGTCTACGATTGCCGAAAACCAGGAAGTCGTAAATGATTCGCAGTCGGGGGGAAAAAATACTGAGGGAAGTTGTGTCTCCCCCAATGAGTGGAGTTCGCCTTTCGTTGGAACTAGTTTAATCTATACTTATAATAAAGCTCAATGTGTGTGTGTGCTGGCGCTCAACAGGCCAGACCGTTGGACCTACAGCTACCAAATTTGGCACATGTATACCTCGGAGGTCGGGAATGTGCCCCTCGGAGCCCTTTCATCGAATTTTTAATTAGAATTTGAATTAATTAAAATTTAAGCGAAATTTCGACGTTTTTCCGTTATAACTTCCGAAAATATTATTGCACAAACATGATTTTTATATCAATTTAAAGATAAAAAAAATTAACTTTCTAACGGTATCAGTTTTTTTAATTTATAACGTAAGCTTCTATTTTTAACGAATTTTTAAAGAAATATTTTAACCATGTTTTTATCACGTGACGGGATAAAATAAAAGAATGCCGGAAGTTAGAATAAAAAAAACCATCATCGCAAAATTAATCTAAAGAAATGCATCTTTTAACACGTGACTGGATAAAATAAAAGAAATATAAAATGTGATATTTTCTAAAAAAATAAATGCAAAGCAAAGGATAGTATGATCGTTTGCAATATCTAAATAATTACTTCAATAAATCTTCTTTACGGTAAACCTGATTGAATTTAGACAGGATATGCATTGGAATCCGACTTAATGGCATGTTTCTATAATCGTTTGCAATATCTGTATCATTAATTCAATATTTTTTTTTTTTTCATTATAAAATGTGATAGTTTCTAAAAAAATAAATGCAAAACTAAGGTTTCTATAAAATTTGCAAGAATACGTCAAAGGGAAAAAAATAGGTTTAATCACCGTGTTGCCCTCATTTTGACGGAAGTTCAAATTCAAAAAATAAAAAAACTATCATCGCAAATTAAATCGGAAGAAATGCAACTTTTAGCACGTGATTGGATGAAATAAAATAAATATAAAATGTGATATTTTCTTTAAAAAAATGCAAGGCAAAGGATTCTATGATCGTTTGCAATATCTAAATAATTAATTCAATAAATTATCTTTATTTATACAGGATATGCATTCAAATTCCTTTCCAATGGCCAATTTGTAAAATATTACTAATAGGCATATATATTGTTTAATACTATTAATTTGATCTAAATGAAGTAAATAATTACATTTTATGTAGTTTAAGTTAAACAATGCATTTATGAATAATGACTTTTAGATTTTTTCATACCTTGCTCTGTGACCCATATTTTACAAAGTATTTTTATTAATATTATAAATAAAAGTTGCTACATCAATCAGCCTTCTGAATCAATCCTTAAAACTGATTGATTTATAAAATTAAAGAATATTATTAGGAAAACGTTCTTTTAGAACTTTCCGTCCATCATCTTAAAGAAAATATTAATTTCAGGCCAATCAATGCCCGGAGTTACTTCAAGGCTAATGAATATGAGATTTAATTGAAAATGTTAAAAACCAATTACTCATGGCGAACCAGCTGGTCGCCAAAGGCGGCTAGCTGAAAATAAAAATGTAATCTTGTCTTACTGTAAATTGTTTTATAAAAGGCAGATGTGCTCAGTGGCAAGAAATGGGATGCCTTCTAGACGTTGGATCGCAGATTTGTGTAATGAGTCAGCAATGTTTGCAGCGATTACAACTAAAAAGTGAAAGGATAAATCTATCTGTTTCTTGCATAAATAATACTTCGTAGGCAGTTAATCGCAGAGTTACGGCAACTGTGGCGAATAAAAATAAAAGTTTTGAAAGAGATATTTTGATGTTGGTGCTACCCAAAATAACAGATTTAATTCCAAATCATAAGTTCGATACGCGCGTGCAGATTCCAGAATATATTGACCTTGCGGATCCTAATTTTAATGTTCCGGGAAAAATAGATATTTTAGTTGGCGCTGTAGAGAAGTCAAGAGATTGACTGGATTGCCCACCAGATGGCGGGCTAGGAGGGAGTAGTGCCGTGGAGAGTTGATGGAGGGGGTGTGTACGAAAGCGTGAAAAATTTTGCTGATCTTTGATATGTGTGTATTGTGATTGTGTTAATTTTATCCGTATTAAATGTTCCTGTGCCGTGACATCTTAAGCTACCAAATAAATATTGATGTCAGAAAATACGTCTCATCATTCCCCCACGACACTACAGTCTTATAATCTGGTGGCAGCGGTGGCACGAAAGCAAAACTAAGTGCCTATAATAGTTTGGATGGTTGGGGTAAGTACCTTTTTTGTCTGAAGGATACCTTGGTATTTTTGCTCTCAATTTTTGTATTAAAATCTGGGAACAATGAAATACTTAGTTGCAATTCTTTCGATTCATATTTTGCATTAAATTTTGGATTAAGATTGTTATCCCGGCAAATACTTATCCCTGCTATTCTGTTTACAAAAAGAATTTGTTTTTGTAAAACGAAATAAAAGTGTAATTTTGTGTGAATAAGTACACTAGGTGGTTTAAAAACACAGCATTCAAATACAATACTTGGTCGTGATATTAAAATAAATATTTGATGTTTGTTATTTATTAGAATTTCAAATGTGTTTCATTGTTTATATTGTATTCTGATTGAAAAGTAATATTTCAAAACTGAGGATTATTGTTTCGTAAAAAGAAATACGTTAACCCAATTTGAGTAGTATTGTGTGGAATATGTATAATGCTCTATTTTCTTTGAAGTGATAATTTAAACTGATTCTTCGAAAATGGAAATGAATATAAATTTTTTTTGGTTTTCTTGGAAAGCATTTTATTTTGCTTGTTTGTTGAATGTGTTCTGAAAAAAAAGTACTTTCGTTTCTTATTCTGAAAAGTAAAAGGTTAAACAACGATAATATTTTCTTTATACCTATGTATACGCATATGAAATTTTTTTTTGTGTGTGTTTTTTATTGTAGTGAAAGAATTTATGTGTTAATGTGTAGCTATTCTTTTGATACGTTATAATGATGATTCATAGTGATTGTAGCTAGTTTATGACGTTTCAAAATTTATTATTGCTCGTTGATAAAGTAAAATTATTCTGAATTAAATATAAAAATTTCTTTTTTTAATCACGGTTTGTTTAAAGAAAAAAAAAAAACGATAAGTTAGTCTTTTTTATACAACTGATGCATTCATTATTTTAGAAGTTTTGAGTTGTTCGTGGTGTTAAACTTTTATTTTTTGTTTAACAAGTAAAAAGGACTGCAAAATTTGTTTTGTTCTTATTTTTTATCTGAATTGTACTTTTGATTTCCGTATTCTTATTGAAGTTGATTCATTTGTTTATAAAATAAATTTATATATTTGACATATTTTTATTTCAAAACAAGATTTATGGGTTAAATCTTATCTCGGCATTTAAGAGATTTAATTTAAAAAATTTTTTGCAGAATATTATATAGTTTTGAATTTTAGCGTTAATTTATATTTTTGCTTAAAATAAAATCATGGCTTATTTAGCTAAGGCAAGAAAAGCAGAACTTTTAGAAATATGTGAAGAATTAGGTCTGGAAGCGGATTCTGCAGATAAAGTTTTGAAACTTAAGAATAAAATTTTAAATAGTGAAACCTATAGGGAAGAAGAAGTAAAAATGATATTGGAGAGGATTATTGAAGACAGAAAACAAAAGGAAGATGAACGAGTTAGTCAAGAAGCTGAAAGAATTAGACAGCATGAACTAGAAATGAAAAAATTAGAAATGTCAAACAGAGATCTTAATAGACCAAATGAAACCCGAAATACTGTTGAGGTCAGTTCAAGAATTCAACTAGCGCAGATTACACCAAAGTATGATGAAAAGCGAGTTGAAATGGAACTGTATTTAATAAATTTCGAGAGAAGAGCAGAAATGGCTCAAATTCCAAAGAAAGATTGGGTTGCTTACCTATTAGCTGTTTTACCTGTAGAATTATCTCACATGCTAGCTAGAGAAGAACCGGACTATGCTAATAACTATGATTTTGTTAAAAATCTTATTTTGAAAAGGTATAAACTTAATAGCGAAAAATTAAAGCAATGCTTCTATAGACATCACAAAACTCCTGAAAAAACCTGGAAAATTTACGCTCAAGAACTGTCGAGTTATTTTAATGAATGGATTTCGGAATTGAACATAACGACTTTTCAGGAACTAAAGGATCTAATTGTGACGGAACAACTAAAATTTCGAGTACCTGCCGAAGTGCGAGAACGTTACTTAGAAGATTGGTTGAAGTTTACTTCTCCTTATGAATTAGCTGAAAAGCTCGATGAGTATGAAAGCATCAGAGAAAGTTTTAAAAGAAGGGAATTACCAAAAAGGAATTATCCAAACTTCCGAAGTGAGAATCAAACTAAGTTTACAAATAAAGAAAATGTGAAAGATTTTAAACCAAAGTTTCAAATCAAACCTGAAGCAAACCCAGATAAGCCAAAAGAGAAGGAATTTGATAGAAGGAAAGTATTGCGTTGCTATGAATGTGGATCTACTAATCATCTTAGACCTCAATGCGATAAGCTTCAGAAACTAGAATCCATATCCCATGTTGTGTCTGCTTCAAACATTGATGATGTAATGACACGTTACACAAGCATTGGTAAGGTAAATGGTGTGGAGATGAAAATCCTTCGAGATACTGGTGCTACTATAGATTTGATCTGCAACAAGTATGTGAAACCACATATGTATACAAGTGAGAAAGTTTGGTTGAGGACACCTTTAGAAGAATCTTTACAATGCTTACCTCGCCGAAGTTGAGTTAGAATGTGAAATGGGACACATAGTTACCAAAGCTGCTGTTTTGAGAGATTCGTTGGATCAAGGAAGATATTTGGAAATAAAACTGTTGTGTTATTCGAAGAATTGAAAACGAAAGAAAATGTGCAAGTACATATGATAAATGCTATTCAAACTAGGGCCCAGAAGAAGCTCTTAGAAAAGGAAGAACAAAGTACTTCACTTGAACAGCTTGAGGAAAATTTAAATGAAAACATACTAGAAGTTGGAGACAAGCCCAAGGAGACAGAATTACCTTTACCGGAGGTTAATGAGTTACCTCTGCAAGATCTCTTAAAAATTTCTCCAAAAGAATTTGTTAAAGAGCAGCATAAAAGTGATGAATTAAAACCACTTATAGCAGAAGCAAAGAAAAAGACTTCCAAAGTAAATAAATATTTCTTGGAAAAAAATATGCTATTCTACAAGAAAGTAGATAAAAATGGAACTGAAAGAAAGCTGATTGTTGTTCCAGAAAAATTTAGAGAACAACTTAAAACATTTTGCCATGAAGATGGAGTGGCACATTTAGGTGCAGGAAAAACCAAAGACGCTCTTTTCAAAACATTTTTTTGGCCTAACTGTTTTAGTGACGTTGAAAAATTCGTTAAAACATGTGACTACTGTCAACGAGTCGGTAAGCCTCGAGATAAGAAAAAAGCTCCCTTGAAGATTGTTCCTGTGGTTACAGAAATTTTCACTAAGCTGAATGTGGATGCGTGTGGACCTTTACCTGACAGTACTTCAGGAAACAAATACATCATAACCGTGATATGTCTATCCTCTAAATATCCCGATGCCATTCCCACTCCTGATTTGTGTTCAACAACCATCGTTGATGCGTTACTCCAAATTTTCAGTCGTCTTGGTTTCCCAAAGGAATTACAAACAGATCAAGGAACATCATTTGTGAGTGTACTTACTACAGAATTTACAGACAAATTTGGAATTAGAGTTGTGAGAAGTTCTGTTCGACACCCTCAAAGCAATCCTGTAGAAAGGATGCATAGAACTTTAAAACGAGTAATCAGGGTTCTTTGTCTTGAATCTGGAAACGATTGGAAGAAAATCTTACCACAAGCATTGCTTGCCTTAAGAACTGTTACTCATGATAGTACTGGTTTCAGCCCGGCAGAACTTGTCCATGGCCGAAATTTGAGAACTCCCATGATGTTAGTCTATGAGAAATTAACAGAGCAAGGTGAAGAAGAAAACGATGTGATATCTTATGTTTTTGAATTGATGAATAGAATGAAGCTTTGTCAAGAACTTGCCGTTCAAAACATGCAAGTAGCTAAAAAGAAACAAAAACTGTGGTATGATCTGAAGGCAGAAAAACGAGAATTCAAAGATGATTTAGTTCTAGTGACAGCTCCGTCCAAACCGAATAAACTGTCCATTAATTGGATTGGACCAGGAAAGGTTGTGAAACAACTTTCAGAAACGAATTATATCATAAATTTTCCAGACAAGGATAAAACTCAAGTGTACCATGTAAATATGTTAAAGCCATACTTTCTAAGAGAAGAAAATGTTAATCTGTTATGTTTAAAAGACAATATGAATAAACAGGAAGATGACGAAGAAATTCCTCAGCTAGAAATAGGATTCAAAGATTGTGACTTATCTCAAGCTTGGCAGGATATTCAGTCGAATACGATTTTGTCAGAAATTCAGATCGAAAGATATTCAAGCACTTTTTCAAATAAACCTGGTTGTACAAATTTGACTGAACATGAAATTGAACTAGTATCAGAGCAACCTATTTGCTCCAAACCTTATAGACTTTCCCCTCGACAATCTGGAATTTTAAAAGCCGAGATAGAAAAAATGTTGAAGCTAGGAGTTATTGTACCAGGAGAATCTGATTTTACTTCTCCTATAATATTAGTTGAAGCTCCCGGCAAGGACGCTAGACCTTGTATTGACTATCGTCGTTTGAATAAAATTACTCGATCTAAATTCTTTCCCCTGCCTAATATAGAAGAGTTGATAGAAAAGGTATCAGCAGCTAAATTTATATCCGTCCTGGATTTGACCAAAGGTTACTGGCAAATTCCTTTAAGTAAAAATGCTCAAAGATATGCTGCGTTTGTAACAAACTTTGGAACCTTTAAACCTTTACGACTTCCATTTGGTTTGTAGAATGCACCATATGATTTTAGTAGACTTATGTCCAAAATATTACAAAATTGTGAAGAATTTGCAGTACCCTATTTGGATGATGTGGCCATTTTCTCACAAAACTGGAAAGACCATTTGACCCATCTAGAAGATATTTTATCAAAACTGAGCGAAGCAAATTTACATATAAAGCCTTCTAAATGTCAATTTGCTCGAACTTCTGTAAGATATCTCGGACATTTAGTTGGACAGGGATTACGAACCCCTGGTGAATTAAAAGTTGAAACAATAAAAAATTTTCCAACACCTACTAACAAGACCGAAGTTAGAGCTTTCTTGGGACTAGCTGGATACTACAGAATGTATATACCTGGATTTTAAGTGATTGCTGCTCCCCTGACTAATTTGTTAAAGGGTCGAACTAGGAAATCAGCAGTTGACTGGGATGAATCCTGTCAAAAAGCCTTTGAAGAACTTAAGGATAAATTGACTAAAAATCCTGTTTTATACAGCCCGGATTTTGGAAAGCCTTTCGTCATCCAGTGTGATGCCTCGAACCTTGGTATTGGTGTTGTGCTCTCTCAGGTTGTTGAAAATGAAGAGCATCCCATCATGTACCTGAGTAAAAAATTTTCACCTGCAGAACAGAAGTATAGTACTACCGACAGAGAATGTGCTGCAATTATTTTTGCTGTGCAAAAGTTAAGATGTTACCTTGATGGACATGAGAGGTTTACCATACAAACAGACCATAATCCTTTGGTGTGGCTCGAAAAAAATGACGGAACCAATCCCAGACTTTTGAGATGGGCCTTAATCTTACAACCTTTCAATTACGAGATTGTACATCGAAAAGGCAAACAGCATCAAAACGCTGATAGTTTAAGCCGTATTCCGTAACTAGAGGCAACTTTTAGCCTATCAATATAAACCCATAACTCTTGTATTGTATGTACATATATTCATTATCTATTACATGCACCTAATTCTAAGGATTCCTATACTCTTCTAGTGCTTACATGTTAATTTTGTGTGGTATATATATTAAAATTATAAATTCGTGGGATAAGTATTTGCGCTATTGACCAAGGTATCTTCTCGGGCAGAATGGGTGCCTACCATTTCTTTTAATGTTGCATTTTTACCTTCAAAGAACTTTGAATGAATTTTTTTTTTCATAACACAATTTTTTAGGTTTCGTGAAGGAAAGAAAATAACTGATTTGAATATTTTCCCTGATAAAATTTTTAGTGTTCCAGGAAAGAAAAAGAACTTTTCACTACGTGGAAAAGTTTTCCCCGAAGGGAGGAGGCTGTAGAGAAGTCAAGAGATTGACTGGATTGCCCACCAGATGGCGGGCTAGGAGGGAGTAGTTGTGCCGTGGAGAGTTGATGGAGGGTGTGTATACGAAGGCGGGAAAAATTTTGCTGATCTTTGATATGTGTGTATTGTGATTGTGTTAATTTTATCCGTATTAAATGTTCCTGTGCCGTGCCATCTTAAGCTACCAAATAAATATTGATGTCAGAAAATACGTCTCATCATTCCCCCACGACACTACAGCGCGGAATACTTTTCTATACTTAAAATAAAGCTCAATGTGTGTGTTTTGGCGCTCTACAGGCCAGACCGTTAGACCTACAGCTACTAAATTTGGTACATGTATACCTTGGGGATCGGGAATGTGCACCTCGGGGCCCTTTTTTTTTAATTTATAATTCTAATTTGAATTAATTAAAATTTAAGCAAAATTTCGACGTTTTTCCGCTATAACTTCCGAAAATATGCACAAACATGATTTTTATATCAATTTAAAGATAAAAAAATTAGCTTTCTAACGGTATCAGTTTTTTTAATTTATAATGTAAGCTTCTATTTTTAACGAATTTTTAAAGAAATATTTTAATCATGTTTTTATCACGTGACTGGATAAAATAAAAGAATGCCGGAAGTTCGTATAAAAAAAACTATCATCATAAAATAAATCTAAAGAAATGCAACTTTTAACACATGACTGGATAAAATAAAAAAAATATAAAATGTGATATTTTCTTTAAAAAATAAATGCAAAGCAAAGGATACTATGATCGTTTGCAATATCTAAATAATTAATTCAATAAATCTTCTTTATTTACTTTAAACCTGATCGAATTTAGACCATAGAGTTGATATATAAATGGACGGAGCTAATCACTTGTTTCCTGTCTCAACAAGTGTGCCCAACATGAGTCATGTGACTTTGGAAAAATCTGGGAGTAAGAACACCTTTTTGGTGCCATATCGCAAATCTTGGCATACTCAAAAACTGCCGCGCAACATTTTGCTTCCCAGCATCGGGTCCAGTCGGTTTTCATTTCCTGTTAAACCAACCGGAAATTCCATAAAAATAAATCCTATTTCATTTCCTAAACAGTTTATATAAATATCTTTTTTACACTAGTATCCGAGTTAAATTATATTTTGATTTTTTCCATAAGCTTTTGTGCAATAATTTAAAGTGATTATTTTTCTTCTTTAAATAAACACTTTATTTATTTTCTTTGCCTAAAAACATTTCAAGATTTTGCATTACATGCTCAAATACTTTCTATCATTTTCTCAAACAGATAAAAAACCACTTTTTAAAAACAGATGATTAAAGTGACATAAGTCTTTTTTTTTTCAATATACTTAATATAATAATAAATATCAATACTAACCATGTTATGAGATATAGAAATTATAGAATCTTAAAATATATATTATAGATGTCTGTTACAATTTTACTTATTATTGCAGATATTTTTTTAGTTTAAAACTGGTAGGAAACCTATTTTAAAGCCATTTATCTGTTGATTCTACTTTAGTATCCCAGTTAAAAAAATTAAAAGAATTGAGAAGAGATTACTTAATTATTTTTGAAAAGAGAGAACATCTTTAACTATCATAATTCTAAGTATTTATTCTGAAGACTGTTCATTTTAGTGACTGGAGCCATACAACAATTTTTTTAAAACGGAAATTAATAAATATTTTTATAATCTAACTCGATCAAAGCTACTTTGTTATTTATTATTTGTATGAAGATGTAAATTAATTTTTGGCAATTAATTTTATAAATACAAAAATTATTTAGCAACTGTAACTTCTTGTAAATTAGTTTTATAAGCATTTAGGTAAATAGCATTTTTAAATCAAATTCTATAAAAATAAAAATCACAATTCTTGCCCAATAGGGTTTTATTAAAACAATTTCTTATTAAAACAATTAAACGATTTTCTATAATTTATTCCAATTTCTTTACAGAATAAAAATTCAAAAAAATAGCTTAAGGCATAGATGAGTAATAAAATTTGTAACAAATTGCAAGATCTCAACTCTTATTTTGTCAAGGTTTTACATTCGTTAGAAAATGGTATGCAATTTTGAATTATGATATAAACATAAGAAAAAAATGTATTATTAAAATAAAGTACAGGAATTCTAAATTAAAAAAAATACAGCTTATTTGCTGTGACCCATAAAGAAATTTTCTGTGACTAAATAAAATTTATGATTTAGTTGCTAAAATTTTTCTTTTAATAAAAAAACCACAAATTATCTCACTGAATAGTTGTTAATAAAACATAAAAAAAATAACATTTTGGTTATTTGTATTAAAATAAACACACAATTATTCATCTGTCAATAATGTTTATGTAAACACTTGTATTGGCGAAAAAAAATCCCGCCAAGCTTGTAGCCAAGTGCTTGCAACACATTCGAGATTAAAATAAAGCAAGTAGCAAAATATAATGCAGTTACATCAGTTTCAACAAAGCTTAGTAACATGTTAAATAAATTCAATACAATAACTAAACCAAACTGTGAAATATTAATCAGTTATAACACCAAAATCACTGAGTAATCGAGGTTACGAAATTTTAAATTGACTTAAAATGGATATAAACAGAATATTTTTTTTGTAAATACATGTGAAATGATACAGGACTATCGTTAGAAGCTTTTTCTTTGCATCTAATTGCACAGCAATAATTAAACATGGCTTATATAAGCTCTACATTCCAACAGTTAAACGAGGGGAAAAATCTGCCATCGAAATGTGGGAACGGAGAATGTGGTTACAGCTAACACGAATTCTGTCCCATAGTCACGTGTTTTTATCTTGTCCTACACGAAAGTAGGATTGCACTTCCTCTATTAGTATCCCAGCTCTATGATTTAGACAGGATATGCATTGGAATCCCGACTTAATGGCATATTTCTATTATCGTTTGCAATATCTGTATCATTAATACAATATTTTTTTTCATTATAAAATGTGATAGTTTCTAAAAAAATAAATGCAAAGCTAAGGTTTCTATAAAATCTGCAAGAGCACGTCAAAGGGAAAAAATTACTTTTTATCACCGTGTTGCCATCATTTTGAAGGAAGTTCAAATTTAAAAAAATAAAAATAAAAACTATCATTACAAATTAAATCTGAAGAAATGCAACTTTTAGCACGTGACTGGATGAAATAAAATATAAAATGTGATATTTTCTTTAAAAAATGCAAGGCAAAGGATTCTATGACCTTATGCAATATTTAAATCATTAATTGAATAAATTATCTTTATTTATACAGGATTGAATTAATAAAGGATATGCATTCAAATTCCTTTCCAATGACCAATTTGTAAAATATTATTAACAGGCATATATATTGTTTAATACTATTAATTTGATCTAAATGGAGTAAATAATGACATTTTATGTAGTTAGAGTCAAACAATGCATTTATGAATAAGGAGTGAGAGATTTCTTCATACTTTGATCAGTAAGCTATATTTTACAAAATATTTTTATTAATATTTTAATAAAAGTTGCTACATCAATCAGTCTTCTAAATCAATCATTAAAACGGATTGATTTATAAAATTAACGAATACTATTAGGAAAACGCGTTCTTTTAGAACTTTCAGTCCATCATCTTAAAGAAAATATTAATTTCAGGCCAATCAATGCCCGGAGTTACTTCAAGGCTAATGAATATGTGATTTAATTGAAAATTTTAGTGCCCATTATTCATGGCGAACCAGCTGGTCGCCAAAGGCGGCTAGTATGACATAATAAAGCCAGGAAAATTAAAGGCCAAAAATGCGAATCTGGTGTTACAGGATTCTGTATTTGGGTACATTGTAGGAGGTAGTATTCCGAGTTCAGATAAAATTAACTCTAGTTATTGTGGTTTAATATGCGGGGTAGATTTAAATTCAAACTTGAGAAAATTTTGGGAGATTGAGGAAATAGCGAATGAATTACCTAAAAGTAAAGAAAATGCTGTATGTGAGGAACATTACGCGTGGACACATAAGAGAGATGAGACAGGCAAATATATTGTGGCAATGCCATTTAAGGAACATTGGTCATGTCTCATGTCTATTGCTCTAAAGCGACTTGAATCATTATGGACTCGCTTGTCTAGAGACCAGAAGTACCTAAAATTGTATTCTGATTTTTTAAAGGAATATGAAAAGTTGGGACACATGACTAAAATTAGGGAGAATGTTGAGCCCGATGTAACTTATTATATGCCTTATCATAGCATCTATAGGCCTCAAAAAAGTACAACAAAACTGAGAACCGTGTTTAATGCTTCCACCTTGACTACTAGTGGGAAATCGTTGAACTGTATTCAATATAACGGTGGGGTCATTCAAGATGAGTTGTTTGCATTGTTAGTGAGATTCCGTAAGCACATCTTTGCATTTACGGCTGATATTCGTCAGATGTACCGCATGATTAATATAGACGAGTCAAAGGGACCTTCAAAGAATTTTGTGGAAGGAGGGTGTCAATGAGCCAGTTAAGACTTGCCAACTAAATACCGTAACATACGGAACGGTTAGTGCTCCGTTTCTAGCAATGCGAACTTTGAAGCAGATTTCCATTGACGAGGGAAAAAACTTTCCAATTGCTTCATCAGTGGTGTATAATGACTTTTATATGGATGACGTTTTAACGGGAGCAAATTCCTTAGAGGAGGCAAAAACTCTGCAACATCAACTTATTGACGTTCTGAAAACCGCTCAGATGTCATTGCATAAATGGTGTGGGAATTCCTCAGAGCTTACCCCAACCACGGAGAAGGAGTATGAATTTTCATCTGTGGATGAAATAAAAACTTTAGGAATTGCCTGGAAGGCTAGAACTGACTGCTTTACCTTTAAGGTAGAAGTGGAGCAAAATGCTCATCCAACTAAAAGGTCGGTCTTATCCATCATCGCTAGACTCTTCGATCCACTGGGATTGCTTGGTCCAGTGATCACTAAAGCCAAAATTTTCATGCAACAATTGTGGTTACTGAAAATTGATTGGAGTGACAGGCTTCCTGACAAATTAATTAGCTTAATCTTTAATTAGCATTAATTAAAAATCTTTAATTAGCTTAAACGGCATCAATATTGAGAGATGCACTGTGATTCAACATGCTGAAGTTACTGAGCTCCACGGATTTTGTGATTCATCCGAAAAGGCGTTTGGGGCTTCTATATATTGCAAGACAGTTAATTCAGCTGGTGAAGTGAAAGTGAAGCTTGTTGCGAGTAAATCTCGTGTGACGCCGATTAAACAAGTAACTAAACCACATTCAGAACTATGTGCTGCTGTGCTTCTTGTAAAGTTAATTACTAAAGTGATTTCTGCATTGAAGTTGGATGTAATAATACATATTTATGGTCCGATTCAATAATAGTGCTATGTTGGCTGCAAAAGGAACCGTGTTGCTTAAAGACTTTCGTCGCCAACAGAGTTGCGGAAATACAGAAACTGACAGATGTTAGACAATGGAAACACGTATCCTCATCTGATAACCCTGCGGACTTGATTTCAAGGAGTATGAATCCTGAGAGACTGTACTAAAGTACCCTTTGGTGGAATTCTCCCGAGTTTCTAAAGAATGAGAACTATCCTGACAGAAACATTCTGTCAACTGTGATACAAAGCGACTTTCATAATGAACTAAAGAACTCTATCAACCATGACTCTAAGTGCTTTTCAGGGTTTCATGATGGTGTTAACAGTTTTATTCCAGGTTTAATTAATCTAAGTAATAACTATTGTAAAATAATTCGTATTCTCAGTTATATTTACAGGTTCATTTATAATTGCAAAGAGAAAAGTAAATCCAAAACAGGTCCTTTAGAAGCAAGTGAGTTACAGAAATCTGAAAGGTTTGTACTAAAACAGGTGCAACACGATCATTTTGCTAAAGATATGAGTTTTCTTGAAAAGAAAGGGTAGGTAAGTACAAATAGTCAATTGAGAAATCTTCACCCTTTCCTTGATGCCAATGGTCTCTTACGAGAGGGTGGTAGACTTGGTAATAGCGAGTTGAGTACAAATAGAAAATACCCCATTCTATTACCATCTAAATGCAGACTAACTCATTTGATATTAGAGTATTACCATAGAATTAATTTGCATGTTGGACCTCAATCATTATTGTTTCATGTACGCCAAAAATATTGGATTTTAAAAGGTAAATCACTTTGTAGACAAATTGTACATAAATGTGTTACCTGCTTTAAGGCAAAACCAGTAGTTTGTGAGCAGTTAATGGGAGCTCTTCCAAAGGAAAGAGTTTCGGCTGATTTTCCCTTTAATTGTACAAGAGTTGATTTTACTGGTCCCTTCTTGATTAAATACAAAAATCAGCGTAAAGGTGTTTTTCAAAAAATATATGTTGCTGTTTTTATTTGTTTTGTAACCAAATGTATTCATTTAGAACTGGTCACTGAATTAACATCTGAAGCTTTTGTTGCAACCTTAAGGAGATTTTTCTCTAGGAGAGGTAAATGTGCTAAATTGTTCTCAGATAATGCCACCAATTTTGTCGGAAGTAACCAGGAATTGAGAAGGTTACATGGCATAGTGAAAAACCCAGACGGAGTTTTGTCTGGTTATTTGTGTAGTGAAAACATTAATTGGAGATTCCTTCCCCTAAGAGCCCCAAATTTTGGTGGTCTTTGGGAGGCTGGGGCGAAATCGTTCAAATACCATTTAAAAAGAGTTGTAGGTAATTCAAAATTAACCTATGAGCAATTTCTGACTGTGACAACTCAAATAGAAGGAATTTTAATTTCTCGACCTCTTGTTCCTTTGACTACGAACATAGAGGATCTGAATGTCTTGACACCAGCCCATTTCCTTATAGGAAGGCCAATTAATACAATGGTAGAACCCAATTTAATTGAAATTCCAGAGTGTCAATTAAAAATCTGACAAAGGTTAACTAAAATGATCCAAATAATGTGGAAAAAATGGTCAAATGATTATCTTTGTAATTTGCAACAACGTAGTAAGTGGTGTTTTGATAAAAATAATGTTAAAATTGGAGATCTTGTTATAATCAAGGAAGATGATATGGTGTTTGTAATTGGCCATTAGGAAGAGTTGTAGAGTTATTTCCAGGGAAGGATAATAAAATTAGAGTTATAAGTATCAAAACACAAAAAGGTATTTTCAAAAGACCTATCTCAAAAATATGTTTACTTCCAATGAATGAATAGATTTAATTTGTTTTTGTAAAATTGTGTATTATAAGAGTGTAACGTAATTTGTGATTTAAGGTAAAGTGTATTGTAATTTTGTATTATATATTTAACTGTTCGAATGCGTTTTATGTTTAATGTCATTGGTAATCAGTATATTGTGAATTAATAATTTCATATTGTTTTATTGTGTGTTGAAAATTTGATAAATTTGTCAAGGCGGGCGGTATGTTGCGACGCCTGGCCACTATCCTAAAATGGCGCTGCGATCGCCAGGGGGAAGCAGAGATGAGAACGCCATAAGCGTTGAGAGAGTGTGTTTGTGAATAAATATGGAGATACAGTCCAAAAGTATGTGTGTGATCGTTTATTTTAATTGTGTAATTTTTTATACCAATGAGCTATCGAGGGTCAAAACAGTATGAGTAGTATTAGGTATAAAAATCAGCCTATATGTTAAGTTACAAACATTCTAAGTCAAATAATATAGATCATACAAACAAACATAATCTCAAAAACATATTAGAACTTATAGATAGGGAGAAGTTGCTTCATAGGGCTATTTCAGTAAAATATTTGATACTAAACTTTAGTATGCTCTTTATCGCAAAAGAAACTTGGGGGAAAAAATGAAGTCACAATTGTAATATTATCTACACTTATAATATAGCTCAGAGTGTGGGGGGGGGTGGCACTCTACATGTCAGGCCGTTAGACCTACAGCTACCAAATTTGGTACATGTATACCTTGGAGGTCGGGAATGTGCACCTCAGAGCCCTTTTTTCGAATTTTCAATTAGAATTTGAATTTATTAAAAGTTAAGCGAAATTTTGACTTTGAAATTTCCTGTCGTCGCAAAATAAATCTAAAGAAATGCAACTTTTAGCAGGTGACTGGATAAAATAACATAAATATAAAATGTCATATTTTATTAAAAAAAATAAACGCAAAGCAAAGGTTTCTATAATCGTTTGCAATATCTAAATAATTAATTCAACAAATCTTCTTTTTTTAAGGTAAACCTGATTAAATTTAGACAGGATATGCATTGAAATCTTGATTTAATGGCATATTTCTATAATCATTTGCAATATCTGTATAATTAATAATTTTTTCCCCTTTTTCGCTTTCTTTAAAAAAAACATATTTAATATTTTGGCAACATAACCGATAATTAAAACTGACTGATTTATAAAATTAAAGAATATTATTAGGAAAACGTGTTGTTTTAGAACTTTCTGTCCATCATCTTAAAGAAAATATTAATTTGATGCCAATCAATGCCTGGAATTATTTCAAGGCTAATGAATATGTGATTTAATTGAAAATTTTACAACGCATTACTCATGGCGAACCAGCAGGTCGCCAAAGGCGGCTAGTGTATAATAAAGCTTATTATAAAGATAAATTCTTCAATAAGAAACAACTGCTTACTTTATACTTATGGATAGCAACACGGATTATGAAGATGTCACCTTGTTCAGTCTGAGCAAAGTAGTAAATGGACTTCTGGATAAAAACATATGTACATTTAAATTAACATATCAAAAAGAAAAATTTCAATTTAAATAGCTTACAAATATAAAAAATGTCTCACTTTATTAGCTCGAATAGAAGATGTACTAGCTGTAGATGGTTTATTCGGATCAGAATCCATCTAAAAAAACATTTTAAAAATAGTTATTAATAATTGCCAAAAATAATATTATAAATAAAATAAAATTCTAATAACATCTGCATTTATAGTAAAAAAAACTATCCATTTATCTGTTAGCACATTTGTCAGTACTCTACAGGACAGTGGATCTAGGAGACTGAATTTGGCAAAAGATATGCTTTTAGAAAATGGGAGTGTACAACATAAAGCATTTTTTTTCCATCAAACATAACACTTTATTTAATAAAAAATTTAATCAAAATTTGCATTCACAATTCTCCTAAACTTCCCCTGCCTTTATATGCTTGTCTATTATACTAAATTAGTTACTGCACAATTTTCTCTCTTCTTTACTAACTCATTAAAAAATATCTTAGATCACAGTTTGCTACAATCATTGTTGTAATGAAAGTTATATCCTTTCCACTATAAATTCAATTTTTTGAGGGGGGTATCATTTGTAATGTTTTATCATTTGACTTTGAAAATAATTTATCACCCACAAAAACATAAAACATTCTTAGTAGTTTTTAAATCTCAAAGACAGGTTATCTTCCATATAACAACTTTTGTTTGTTTTTGACTCATTTAATTAGGAGCAATTTTTCAAGTATAAATTTTTAAAAGCTCATCCAAGATTATCCATCATCACTTCTAAATGCTGTTATCTTTTCATGTTACAAATTTTATTTTTTATTTTTTTCTGTTAATTGAAATCTTTTGCTTTCTTACAGTTACTACTATTGCAGTACAACTACTATTCAATTAAAATCGTAATTGAATTCTACTAAGATTTGAAATAATTATGAAATATATTTGGTGGTACGCATATAATTCTGTTCAAGAGAGATGTTGCTCAACTTTTTTTTATATCTTTGTAAATTTGCTTTAATTTGCCTGATCCCTTATTCGAACAGCTGAACTTTTAAGAGTACATTCATTTGATTCAAGTGGTGTTAAGAACATAATGTCATTAATGTCACTTGAATTAAATGCAAGAGTAAAATGAAAAACAACAAAAAAAAGGTCTGTATATTACAATTTTTAAAAAATTGATGAAAAAAATATAATTATCAAGTTATGCATAAGAGACATGATTGAAACTCGGCAATTTATAAAATGTGATTCAAAACTTACTTTTGGGGGGGGGGATTTAAAAATGAGAAAAACTTGGAAATGTCTGCTTTATTGAAATCCCAATCTGATCAGTTGATGATTATACAAAGATGCAGAAATGAATAAACAATACAAGAAATTTTAATGACACATTATACAATAACAGAACTGGAACTGCATTTTATAATGAACAAATATTCAAAAAATGCCAAACAACGCAGTCAAAATCTCCTCCGAAAAATTGCAATATTTCTAATAATTCAGTCAAGATGGTATGCATTTATGAATAATGAGTTTTAGATTTCTTCATACTTTGCTCTGTGAGCCATATTTTACAAAATATTTTTATTCGTATTTTAAATAAAAGTTGCTACATCAATCAGTCTTCTAAATCAATCATTAAAACTCACTGATTTATAAAATGAAAGAATATTATTAGGAAAACGTGTTCTATTAGAACTTCCCTCCATCATCTTAGAGAAAATATTCATTTCAGGCCAATCAATGCCCAGAATTGCTTCAAGGCTAATGAATATGCGATTTAATTGAAAATTTTAGAACGCATTACTCATGGCGAACCAGCTGCTCGCGAAAAGCGGCTAGTCTTTATTAGTCTCCATCTATAAGGATAACAACCCACCTTAGTTGCATACTTTATGAGTTGACATGATTCCATTGTGTTGATTCAAGTTCCCATTAAAAGAAAAATTTCATTCACTTGTGAACGGAATGAAGACAGGAAACGCTCAAGATACAATGACTGGACACTTTACAATAATTATATGTTTGCCAATGGTCCCCACAGCATGGATGTAATCTTACATTACAAGATGAGGAAGCCTTAACCCGGCAGAAGGCGCGCACCTAATAGTGACGAAAGAGATCGCGCGGGATGACTGAGTCACTCCAATCCATTTTATCTAAAATTTTCCATAAATTAGAAGAAAAAACGCATGTGAATTATAAATAATAATAAGAGCATTAGTTCTTTAAGGAAATAAACTTCTTAAGCTCAGAAAATTGTTTTTAATTTAAAGAAAATTTTACGTTAAAAAATTACATACTTTCTTTGGGATTTTTAATTCTGCATACACTTATGGCAAACATACGAAGAAGGATTTTTACATGTAAAATTACCACACTAAGCAAGAAATTGTAGTTTTATTATCTTTAGATCTTGGGCATTTAACATATCGTCCTTCGTCTTGTTTCAGTTTTTTTTGTTGGGATCTCCAGTGATCCATTAGAAGTGGCGGCATCCGTACTTTCACGAAGCGTTTTAGGTAGCATTTTCATAACTCGCCTTATGTTTATGTGCGGCTGAAAAGTGATAATGCCAATTTCTTCAGAGATTTTCTCCTATTTGCATATTCCAAGGGAGGTGTCTTAGTTGCCATTAGAGCTACTCGGCCATTTATGTCGGCGACGTTCAACACGCAATAGAAAATAACCATTGGCCACCTGTTGAGTGTGACAACATTTCAACAACAGCAATATAAATGCAAAGAGAGAGCAAGAGAACGCAAATTTACGCTATTTAGAATGAGAAATTTCGAAGCAATAACAGTCGCGTGGGGTGAGTGAGTCACCCCATTCCCACTTGAATTCCAAGAAATGATTGCTACAAGCGCAGAATGTAAAGAAAAGTAAAAATAACATTTCACCTACCAAGGGGACTGTCAGACAGGAAGGTATTGAATGGGTGATTCGTTACAGATAAATATTTACCCTGCGACAGGTGTTCGGTTAAGAATGGGGTGACTGTGTGCCCCGCGCGATCTCTCTCGGGTTAACTATAATATTAGTGAGAACAGAAGCGTCACTCAACAGTAGACCTTTGATTTATGATCCAGAGGAAGCTTTGACCCAGCTCATTTTCTAACTAGTCAAAAGTTGACCACTGTCCGATTCAGATCTCAGCCTAAACAAACTCACAAAGATTTACAGACAACAGCAAGATTTACTGGATACGTTTCGGAAAAAATGGTTCAAAGAATATCTGTCAGAATTATGTTTATATCATCAAATATGAAATGTCAAGCAATCACCACAAGTAGGAGATTTAGCCCAATAACAAAAATATCTGCGACCACATGTGGAAGAAAGCTCTAGAGGTGAAATTAATGATCATGACAAAAAAAAAACTCATACCAACATCCTTTTTATCAATGGAAAAACTGGCGGTTGTCTAAGGTAAAGATGATATTGTGACAAGCAAGCAAACATTTCAGCATAATTACTTCTAGCTTGAATGACATCATCCTTATTATTGTTGTTATTATAAAAACTACTCTTTTGACTTGCAATCATGAAGAAAAATAAATTTGTGTTATACTAACATCTTTCATTATAGTCCCTTCATCATGTGTACTATAAATAGGATTGAAATGCTGCAGTCTCACGGGCTATGGTTCAAATGACTCTACCAGCAGCTTCTTTCACTCGATAAAAATTATCCTCTTTGATAGCAATTCCATGTGTTGTTCATGGCTGGCTTGTCACATACCTACTACTGCAGAATGTCTGAAAGGGAATTTGCACAGATAACAGAGCAAATTTCCGAACATTTGCAAGATGCAATCCATATTTAGATACCATTTAGTATGCAAATGTGCTGCAGTCATGTACACCATACACAAGGTATACGTATCGGCTCATAAATTGTTTCATACTCTGCATATGTAATCAGAATTATAATTTACTGAAGCTGCATTCCAACTACAGTATCTTTATGTGTACCTGACTATGGATAATAAGAACTTTCAGTGAAGTAATGAATGCATATACTGTCCCAGTGTAAAATATTGCAAAATAAGTCGACTTTAAACCCTTAGTTGTTTGTCTTTTTTGCATCTTTATTTACCAAGTTGGATTTTCCATTCAAATTTTCATATTCAATTTTTTATTGATGAGTTTTCTACCTCTCTCGAAATTTTGAACCTAAAGGTTTGAATCAACCCATATTATGGCTAAACCAGCAAGTAATTAACAACCACCAGATATGTATCAAATTTTTGTATTTTAATTATGTATCAAATTTGAAATAAGAATTATTAATCACTGATAATACTTAGGACTTTGATGATAAGCAGATTTGAATACAACAATAAATTGAATAATGAAAAGGTGCATGTCTAAATGCAATTTAAATCGAATTAATATTTAAAAAAATCACTTTAGTAAGCTTTAAAAAAAAATTAATCTCACCACTTCTTTGTATTTCGTAAAACATACAAAGATAACATCGTCTAGAGGATCCCACTGAAACAATAAAAAAACAGTTGTTGCAATTAATTGCCTACAAATTCTGTTACCTATAAATTAAAATTATAATATATATATTTTTTAATTTATTAATACATGTTCCTTCTAACATCATTTTCAAGAGAAGATATAAATACAATACTCAAAAATCAGATTCAAATAAAGTTTTAAGTCCAGCAAAGAACAGAGATATAATTTATTCATTATAGACATATATACATATAAAAATAAGTTTTATAAGATTTATAAGAAAGCATAATATTAGTAATTCAAGAGAAAAATCGTTTGAGCTAGTTTGCAGAACTGCAAGATGAATTTGTCATACTTATAACCATTAAATTTGGCACATGGATAATGTTAACAAGTCGCTAAATATTCAACTAGGCTTGAATTTTATATTTTAATATAAAAAAGTAACAAAGTAAGTAATATGAAAGAAATATATAACTTAATATAGAATTATGAAGACTTTATTAAATTTTGAGCATTTCTCTGCTTTTTGTTATTTTTTTACATTATTTATCTATAGTGCCTTTCTAATAATATTAAAAATAAAATCAATGAACTACGGAATAGAAAAGATAGTTACTAGAGTTTAATATGTTGTGAATACTAACATAATTTACTGAATTTTTAAAAAAAATTTAAAAATTAATGTTTTAAAAAAATTTACAAATTAAAACCAATTCCTGCATCTCCCATTCTAATTTTGTTATACTTTTCAAATTTTTTCAATTAAAAAAAAATGGATACTTCTCCTTGATTTAAAACAAGAACAATAAAAATACTTTTTTTCTTGGATTTCACAATTTCCAGAATTTTTATAATTAGACTTTTGTTGCAAATCAGTTGAGATGAGAAGAGTATATTCCCTTGATGACAATATTAAGAAATGCCGTTTGTTAGTAGAAGGGGAAGGAATTACAGCCATGGATTTCAGCTTTAAAGTTAAACACTAGAGTACATCCTATACTTTTCATTCAATACAGTCAGAATATTGATGCAAAGTACAGATATCTTCAATTATATAGCACATGTAATTAGTGATAGGGAAACTGTAAACAGTTCTTCCATTACAAACTTCGCATTTAAAGAAAGGCAGTCAGTTATTATTTGGGAAACATTTCTTTGATTTTATATATGCATTTTTATAGAAAATCAATAAATGAAACTGAAAATATATATTATTATAAATCTGTAATGTTGCTTCCCAGTATAGTTAATTCGATCACTAGAAAGACCTTTTTATGATCAGCTCTGTTGGATGCTGATCAAATGCCAAATCAGTAATCACAGGGATTGGAGACAAATTTAGAGACAAAAAAAATTAATATGAGAAACTTCCAGAATTTTTGTGACTGAACCAATAGAAATTGAAATATGCCTGATTGTTCCAGAACCTTCTCTGCCTGTCTTTGGGAACTATAATATAGCTGGCAGTATCAAGTCACAGTCGTGTTTAAAGTCGCATAGCAAGTCAATGACGAATTAGTTGGATCAGTCCAGCAAAACGCAGGTGTTCAAACAACTGCTGAATTAAGCTGCCAGCCGATTCCTGGTGTTTATAGTGGAAGCAATATCAAGTAGCTAGTTGTGTAAATCAGATACAGCTAAAGCGAGGAGATAGTGGAGAATTGCATGTATTTGGAGAGACAGTTGACTGAAACTACAAAGATTCCCTCCTCTCACTGAATTCTGTCAAGTTACTTTGTGTACTATGATTGTTATTACTACCGATTATTACTTATGGGCAACTGTTTGTTGTAGCCTGTGGCTTGTGTTTGTCTCAACTACAGTAAAAGCTCTTTATTCCTGGGGTATATGTTTCATAAATATGACATGAATACAGAAACTGTGAATACGGAATGATCATTTATATGGGGTTATAGGGGATACGTTCCTAGGTGACAAAATAAAAAATATATATACATAAAAAATCAATTTAATTGAAGTTTTTGAACATTTTGATTTATTGTCTTAAGGCTTAGGCAATGGTTTGAAGAATTTTATCATTTTCTCTTGCTTGGCAGTTTTAAAAGCTCCTTCAATTCACACTGATACGCAGCAGTCGCACTAGCAATTTGCCTCTTAAAAATAAGACTTTGTTCCATAGATGGATGAAAGTTCATAAAGAAATCACAAAGCTCATTTGCCATTCTTAAACCTTCACTAAGATTTTTCAAATTAAATGTCACATTTCCAGCATGTGTTGAAGCCTCTTCTTCAATGAGCTGTGAATAGAACATTTCCTCCAAGTCTGTTTCAGTCAGATCTTCATTTTGAAATTCAAGCAATTCCTGAATGTCACTTGATTCATTCTGTTCCAACTCATCTCTTCCAATTCCATTCACGATTTCGGCTACGTTTGCAGTTTGTATTTAACAACATACTTTAGACAAAGTTGCAATAAAATCTATTTTACTCTTTTTATTGGTCCATTTGACGGCATTTACATAGGATATTGGATTGGATACCTATTGGAATCCTTTATGTACTTATTAGATCCGCGAATAAAGAAATTTTTAACCGCGAATAGAGGAATTGGGTCGCATTTTTTTAATCCGCGAATAGGGAAAACGCGAGTGAAGGAAGCGCGAATAAGGAGCTTCTACTGAATGTATTTGTTGTCAGTGTATATGGTTCCTCGCGTTCAATAAAAAGTTGTCGTTGTTTGCTATTGAAACCTGTTGATTGTGTTCTTTCATCAAGTTGAAAGAACTCCGAATCCATAACAACGTAATGAATCCCATCCATATAATATTATTTTATTTAGGTTAAATTGATAGATGGAAAATTTAGTCTTCACTTATCCATTCTTTCTGCTTGATTCAGGATACATAAGAATTTTATTGATAAAAAAATAAAAGAATAGATTGCAAAGGAAATATATAATTTTACACAGAAACAAATGCGCAGTAAGTAAAAAATAGAGATTTTAAAACTTAATATTTCATAAAAGAAGCACAATTCATACTATTCTTATGGGAATCAAACAGCGAACAATGTCATCGGTTGGATTCACAGGATAATAAGTAAGAAAATTTTCTGAAGAAACCAGTACACCTTTTTGACCAGGAACTAAAAAAAAAAAAAAGGAAATTAATGAAATAGAATCTCAGAATTAAATTGCTTCTATCATTTAATAAATTGTAATAATCTCAAAAAATTATCTCTAATTCTCAAAAGAGTTTAAAATTTAAAATAAAAGTTTACATAACTGATTTTTATTTTCATTTAAAAACTTATTACTGAAACATTTCTCTCTAATTTGAAATAATAATCATTGAAATATTTTCATTAATCAACTTTTAAATAATTACTTTTCGGATGAGTTGAATGATTTGCTTCTTTTAAACTGATCCAGTAAATGAAGAAAAAAAAAACTTATACAGGACTGATTTGACCATCTAGCCATATTCTAACCCAGGGGAAACAAAAATTATGAAAGTAATTTTTTTAAGCCATTTAGGTAACAGAAAAAATCTTACTAAATCTGTTAATCCCCATTTGACAACATCTTACAAGTACTGATTATTTATATTTTTGAATCAATGGGAAATTTGGAACAATCATCAGCTTCAAATATAATCAAATCATTAAAATGCTATTACGAAATTCAGCTCCAACTTATTTGAATGAATTAGTTTTGTTTTTAGTTGTAACTGGATAAAACCAGTGTTGTCTTTTTTAAAATGCATTATTTCCACCAAGAGTGCGAATGACATTTTATATCATGCAGTTTTTTCATAATAAAAGTAATACAACATTAATAACTTATCTGGAAATCTAGAGTACTGACATGAAAAATGAATTCTTGAACCTGTGCAATGACCATATCAGAATTCAACTGTAGGGTTTTTTTGTTTGTTGTTTTTGTTTTTCTCTTTTGTTATTTTAGTAAGGGACAGGTGATTATTAATGATACCCACAAGGTCATGAGTTTTCATATGAAATTAAAATTTTTGAAATAGGTCCAATGGTTAAGATTTGGGTTTAATTTTGCTACCATTCATCATGTCCTTGGCTATGCCATGTGGGTAAAAATAGTATTAACTAAAAAGAATCAGTACAACTCGGGGAGGAGGAGAGTAAAACATCAAGCTAAAAAAAGAATATAAAAGTGAAAAAAAGAATTTTTGAGAAAATTTACCATTGCTTAATTAAGAAACTAAATGTTGGCTGTTATTAACAAAATATTAAAACTATTTAGTAAAAGTATGCCTTAAACAGAAACAAATTAAATACAAAAAAATAAGTCAAATCTTCATAGCCTGATTGACTACAATGGAATGAAATGTAATTGAAAACAATGAAAATAATTTGTTTCATTTTCAATAATGAAAATATTGTAGTAATATATATATTTAAAAACGTTATTGAAAATAAATTAAACAGAAGAATTTTACAACTATTAACTGCTATCAAATGATAATTTTTTTAAGTTTTAAATGGTGCAAAAATAATTTGCATAAGAATTATTTCCAGATGCTCTAGCAGAAAATATCACAATCACACTTCTAATTAAAATTTTTAAAAATAATCACTTCGGGAAGCAAATCCCCCCCCGATAAAGTTAAAATGTGCCAAACGTTGTCACCTTAGATCTTATGATTGGTTTTCAGATTGCCAACACAGAAATGGCCATATTTTTATTAATAGCAAATACAAGCAAATTTCTTAAGATCTATGTAAGCTTTTAACCATTACTTAAACTGACCTGGTATTAGAGCATTAGCCCGATTTATAAGTCTGGCGTTTCTTCCTGCAATTCTTCCATCTTTCCTAACAATAACGAAAACCAGCTTGTAGTCCGGTCCTTTTCCACCTTCGCACTTTATGACATCATGAAGATCGCATAAAGATACATAAGGAAAGAGGGGAAAAAATTCAAAACTCCTTCAGTAATAAAACAGCAAAAGTTTATTGATAAATCCCTTTTTTTTTAAATATGAGACTAAAACATTTATGCATAACTGTATTTAGAAAAAGAATGTTTTCTAAATACAATGAAAAGTGTTGAAACAAAACGAATAATAATAATTCAATTAAGGATTCACTTTCAATTAAGATCTGAAAATAAACAAATGTAAAAAATTTAAGTTATCTGGCATATGAAATCAGTAAAAAGTAATTGATTTTGACAAAATGGAATATAATTTCAAATAGATCAATTTCAAAAGGAAATTCTATCATATTCACTCCTAATGATATAAAATCAAAAATAAAATTTATAGCATTTTCATTATTAGCATGTAAAAGGGATTTTCTCATAGAATCTCTCTATTTATAAATAGAAATTTCCAAACATTATGGAAACAAATTTTAAATTTTGTTAAAACCTAAAATTAAAGTAAATAAAACTGAGAAAGATAAATTGTAAGAGATTTATTTATAACTCTCAGATAACCCAGAGAGATTTTTTTTTTCTGAGATAAAACTTCCAGGTCAATAAAAAAATATTCCTTAAAATATTTTATTCAAAAACTTTCTACAAAACAGACACAAAACACACTTAGCAATAATTGCTTTTAACCTCCCTTCCTCACAAAAAACCCCACCAAAATATTTGTGTTCCTTTTATTCTTTGTTATTACTCTACATAAAAAAAAATTTTTTTTGAACCATCATTAATTACAAATAATGAATCTTTGTAAGCTAACTAGAGAAATGAAAAATTTAGTCTTGATTTATAATGTGATATTTAAATTATGGATTCAAATCCTAGTGCTTCCAGGATTGTTTGCATACATTAAGAGCATCTTCAAAAAAAAATTTAAACCCTAAATCAGAGAAAAAATTAATTTGAAATATTTTACTAAAGATTTATAAACGAAAGCACTTAATGATATATGTGTGCATATTTATCCCTTTTTTCTCCTACTTGTGTGACCGAAAGGGCTCCAAAACTTTTATTCTCTCAGGGTAGACTATTAAAATCAATAAATCATGACAATTTAGTTAAAAATACATTTAATGACATTAAAGGACACAATTTACAAGGGGACAAAACTATTGAGGACAATAACATTTAACATATTTGCATAAAAATAATACTCGGGGATTGCATCATGCTTTACGCTCGCTTCCAAGTCATGGACTGATTGTTCATGGCGACGGCCGATAGAGGGCCAAGGAAACAGTTATGGTTACACTTGTAACTATTTTTGGATTAGTAAAGAAGTCTTGCAATCTCAAATGGAATTACAAAACATTTTTGAATATGATGCAAAATGTTTCAAAAGTTCCATTTTATAATGCTTAAATCATTTTTTTTTTTTAAATCTTTACAAAACTAAATAATTTTTGGAAAAATTAAACATAGGAAGTGATAAAAATTCAAAGACTATTTTAATTGTCATGATATCTGCCACTTACCTTATAAGAAGCTCCTAAACAGGCAATAATAAAATTTTTTGAGTTATCATCCACAAATGCTATATCAATAATTACAGTATCAGCTTCAGAGCAATCCAAGTCAGAAAGGTGAGCTCCCTTAAAAATGGATAATTCTATTACTGCTTCCATTGCAGCTGAAAAGAAATTTAAATGTTAATGCAAAATTATTACATCATAACATTAATATAAGCATTTACATCAGAGGTTCCCAAAATTTTTTGAGCTGACGCCTTCTTTTCAATATCGCCCATCCCCCTCCCACTCCAGATAAATAAGAGCGTACATAATGCACGGTGAAAACAAGAATTTAAAAAAAAAATTCTAATAGATAGAGCATTGTCGGAAGTGAAACGCTGCTGAATTTCTTTTTTATTTAAAAAAAGGGGGAATAAAAATTTTAGCTTACCTGTCATAAGGACAGGCAGGGATTTTGATACGAATTCATTCATAAGAAACTACTGCTTTCTAAATAAATAAACTGACAGTTTCAGAGAACCATCAAAACGCATACTTAATTATATTAAAACGTAATTTTATTAAAATTTAAAGAAGTCGAATTTCTAGCTTAACTAATGAGAAGGCTGAATTTGATGCATTTTAAGGAACTTGTTAATATCAGGCTTGATTTCACTTAAAAACAATCGTAAGTGGCTGTGTTCAGTAATATGGAGCCGATTCCTCTTTTTTCGTTACCAATGCTCCTCTGTACTACATCCACGTTCTGCTACATATGAAGAGGGGAATGCTATCAGAAGTAGTTGAAAAATCAACCCTAATCCTGAATGCAGTTGCGAAATAGACTTCTGCAGCCAAAATTCTTGGTAGTTGTCGATTCTAATAGTCTTCTAACTGATGAGATCCTGCTAGTTTAACATTGGAAAAATGATCCCAAACCCAGTCTGGTATGTCCATGTTTAAAATGTCCCAGAATCGCTCCTTGAAGTTATTGTACACTATACTAACGCCCCTTTGTGCCATATCAACGCTCCCTAATTTTCTCTGGGTTTTTACCGCCCCCCTGAAAGCTTCAAACGCCCACAAGGGGGCGTTATCGCCCACGTTGGGAACCTAGGACTTACATTATTAAGATAAAAATTTATATGCCTATCAATCAAATGCATTGATAAAACCTCAGCAACAGCCAAATTTCTTATTAGTTTCCAAACAGAAAGACAGCCTAAAATACCATTAAATAAGCAGGAATTTCTTTTGAATAATTAATTACTTTAAAGCATAGGTTCCCAACGTGGGCGATAACGCCCCTTTGTGGGCATTTGAAGCTTTCAGAGGATGGTAAAAAAACCCAGAGAAAATTAGGGGGCGTTGATATGGCACTAAGGGGCGTTAGAGGATAAACAAATATAGTGTACAATAGCTTCAAGAGCGATTTCAGGACATTTTAAGCATGGACAGACCAGACTGGGTTTTGAATCATTTTTTCAATGTTAACATAGCAGGATCTCATCAGTTAGAAGACTATTAGAATTGACAACTACCAAGAATTTTGGCTGCAGAAGTCTATTTCACAACTGCATTCAGGATTATGGTCGATTGTTCAACGACTTCTGATAGCATTCCCCTCTTCATATTTAGCAGAACATGGATTTAGTGCTGAGGCTACAGTGGTAACGAAAAAGGGGAATCGGCTCCATATTACTGAACGTGGCTACTTACGATTGTTTTTAAGTGAAATCGAGCCTATTAACAAGTTCCTTAAAATGCATCAAATTCAGCCTTCTCATAGTTAAGTTAGAAATTTGATGTCTTTAAACTTTAATAAAAATACTTTTTTAATATAATTAAGAATGCGTTTTGATGGTTCTCTGAAACTGTCACTTTAGAGAAGTAGTTTAGTTATTTATTTAGAAAGCAATAATTTATTATGAATTAATTCGTATCATCAAAATCCCTGCCTGTCCTTATGACACGTAAGCTAAAAATTTTATTCCTCTTTTTTTAAATACAGAAGAAATTCAGTGGCGTTTCAATTCCAAAAATGTTCTATCGATTAGAATTTTTTTTTAATTCTTGTTTTCCCCATGCATTATGTATGCTCTTATTTATCTGGAGTGGGGGGGGGTGATATTCAATATCATATGGGGGTGATATTACTTTACAGTTGCAAAGTTGGGATTCTTACTGGCATAAACATCAAACAAAAAGGAATGTAGAAAAGAATATGGCAGTAATTTGTTAATAATAATAAAATAAGAATTGTGCTTCATTTGGCACATAGGTCATAAGAACAAATTATTGCTGCTTTAGGAAATGAAGTCCTTATCAAAATTAAACAAGATATAAAAGCAGCCATGTACTATATTACCCAAATAAATTGCACTCCTGATATCTCCCATAAGGAACAACAATTATTATCAGATATGTTGACTTTAAAGTGAAAAGATTAACTATAAATGAGTCATTTATAGAAGGTGAAAGACTAGCAAAAATTGGTGAAGGACTAGCAAAGATTAAACGAACTTGAATTATATATTAGGAATTGTAGAGGGCAAGCATACGACAACGGTAGCAACATGAAAGAGAAATATAAAGGTGTACACTCTAGAATACTTTCTCTAAACCCGCAAGTAATTTATGTGCTTTGCTTATCACACTCCTTTAATTTATTAATTTGTGATGAGGCCTCCAGCAATAAATATTGCAAAAAATTTTGGGGGATATTGCAACGTTTATATTGCTTATTTTCCCCATCTACAAAAAGATAGAAAATTCTACAAAAGCATTTAAACATTACTGTTAAACCATTATGTGACACTGATTGGGAAGCCAAAATACATTCAATTAAAGATGTGTATACACAGTTTGAACCAACTTGTACTGTTCTAGAAAATACAACAGTATGATAATACAACAGTATCCTAACCTAAAAGTTTATTAGATGCAATACAAGAAATGCCCTTTATTTTATGTTTAATAGTATGGTTTGCAGTATTGTCCAAAATTAACATTATCAATAAACTATTTCAAACAAAAACAGTTGCTCTTGACTCGGCTTTCAATTTAGTCAATCAATTTAAAATTGAAATTCAAAATTTAAGACAAAAAATTAACACATTTTTAGATGAAGCATAAGTGCTGGCATGTGATTTGATCATTTCAGAACATCTTGATGTAAAACCAATTCGAAAAAGGAAAAGATTGTATTCTGAATTAGCAGAAGCTAAATTATAGAAAACCTGGTAGAGGAATTTCGGTGTGGTTTTTTTAACACTGTAATTGATACTGTTATGATACAAAAAAAAAAAAAAAAAAAGATTTAAAAGCATACTAAATATTATTTCCAATTTCAAATTAATCAATTATATAATTTTTTTAGAAAAACATGAGTTAGAGATATGTTCCAAAAATTTTGTTGTAAAGTTTTATAACAAAGATGTAGATGAAAACCTAATCCAAAAAATTTGTTTGCTATGGGATTTGATTTTGGATGAAAGAGATGTAAATAATGTACAAGACAAATTGCAATACATACTAAATAATGAGTTATTTCTTAATGTATTAACTGTATTAAAACTTTTCTTTACACTGCCAGTTATTATAGCAAGTGCTGAGCGCACTTTTAGAAAATTAAAATTAATTAAGAATTATCATAAGCATGTATTCAGAACGCTTAACTGCATTTGTTATACTAAGTATCAAAAAAAAATTGCAAAAAAATTGTAATTTTTCTGAAATAATTGATGCATTAGCAAAAACAAAATCACCCATTAAATAAACAAGCATTAATAATATGTTCTCGTGTTTGTTTTTTCCTTTTTTACTTCACAAAAAAAAATTAGGGCCCCAAGTGTCTTCTTGTATCCAGGCCCCTTCGCTAAGAAGGCTGGTTCTGCCTATTGATTAAATAGTTAAAATTCTGGAAAATTTCAGCAATATCTATTTTGATACCAAGTTGAAAAATAGTCACCAAGAGATCACTGATATGACATCTTGTCAGCACCCAACTGAACAGATAGTTATGATTTAATTACCATGTTGGGAGGCAACATCACATTTTTGCAACAATAATTTATTTATTGACATTACTGTGCACCATTGTATAGATATCAAACAATATGTGCAAACAGAAAAATTATTCGTTTAAAAAATACATCAAAAGAAAAATATTGCTTTAAAGATATTACTTTTTTTCCCCATAACTAGATAATAAATAAATCCACCAATCGAAATTTTCTAGAAATACAAAACTGACTAGCAAGACAAAGAAAAACAAAACAAAAAATTCATTGTTTTGATTATGCGTTTGAAATAATTATGTGTAACTGTCCAAGAACTAACAGGTTTAATACATCCAATGGTCCATATAATTTTTTTCTACATATACCTGAAAAATTAAAGAAAATGTATCAACTGTATTAAAACTTTTTTTTACATTGCCAATTACTACAGCAAGTGCTGAGTGCAATTTTTAAAAAATTTTAATTAGATTGAAAAATTTAGAAAAATTAAAAATATTTCAATGTAACTCTGATCAAATTCAACATTTAAGATATCTTTCAAGGAAACAAGCATTAGTGATAAGGAATTAACAGTAAATGTTGTCTCTGAACACCTAATATAATTTATGCTCATATTAAGGATTGAGGAAACTTCTATGTAAAATAAATCAATTTCTTCCCACCCATTTTTTTTTAAGACTTCATTTTAGTTGCAATTACTTTTTAAATCCAAAAAGAATTCATTTTTTTTTCAAAAACATTTCGCCTAACCATAAAATTGAAAAAGAAATTTATGCAAAAATTAAATTTCAAGCAATAGTTTTAAAAAAAAAAACTGCACAAGATTTTCTATGCTCTTTTTAGAGGGGAAAAAACATAGAATTCATTATTATGCTACATAACATTAAAAGATAAGAACTTCTGTTTTATATAATGCATAGTTTTCATTATAATTCAAAATTTTCCCTTACATATAATAACACAAGACTATTGAATATTTATGCACATATTTGAATATTTATAAATTACATTAATTATTTACACACTAAAGAGAGTTTTTCTTAGCTAAATGAAGTATAGTATATTTCAATACAGAGATAAATAATTACAGAAATTTAATTGTTAACTACAAAGTAATACTTTCAAGTAAATTTAAATATTTTTTTACATCACAAAAATCTGGTTTCATTATAAAACATGAATCAAGTGCAAAAATTACGAAAATCACAATAACAAATTTAGTAGTAATGCTACAGAATTTGATTTTTAAAATTTTTTTTATTATATATCTTCATCTATACTTATAATAAAGCTCAATGTGTGCGTGCGTGCGTGTGTTGGCGCTCAACAGGCCAGACCGTTGGACCTACAGCTACCAAATTTGGTACATGCATACCTTGGAGGTTCGGAATGTGTATCTCGGAGCCCTTTTTTCGAATTTTTAATTAGAATTTGAATTTATTAAAAGTTAAGCGAAATTTTGACGTTTTTCCGTTATAACTTCCGAAAATATTATTGCACAAACATGATTTTTACATCAATTTAAAAATAAAAAAATTAGCTTTCTAACGGTATCAGTTTTTTTAATTTATAACGTAAATTTCTATTTTTAACGAATTTTTAAAGAAATATTTTATGTTTTTATCACGTGACTGGATAAAATAAAAGAATGCCGGAAGTTCAAATAAAAAAAATTATCATCGCAAAATAAATCTACAGAAATGCAACTGTCAGCACGTGACAGGATAAAATAAAAGAAACATAAAATGTGATATTTTCTTTAAAAAATAAATGCAAATGTTTCTATGATCGTTTGCAATATCTGTATCATTAATTCCATAAATTATCTTTATTTACAGTAAACCTGATTGAATTTAGACAGGATATGCATTGAAATCCGGATAATGGCATATTTATGTAATCGTTTGCAATATCTGTATTATTAATTCAATACTTTTTTCCCTTTCTCGCTTTCTTTGAAAAAAAAAACATATTTCATATTTTGGCAACATCATCGAAAAAACATTTTTAATATTTTGGAAGCATAACCGATAGTTAAAACTGATTGATTTATAAAATTAAAGAATATTATTAGGAAAAGGTGTTCTTTTAGAACTTTTCGTCCATCATCTTAAAGAAAATATTGCTTTCAGGCCAATCAATTCCCGGAATTACTTCTAGGCTAATGAATATGTAATTTAATTGAAAATTTTAGAACGCATTACTCATGGCGTACCAGCTGGTCGCCAAAGGCGGCTAGTTGCTAAATAAATTTAAAGAAATGCAACTTTAAACACGTGACTGGATGTATATATATATATATATATATATATATATATATATATATATATAGGGGGGTATAATGTGATATTTTCGAAAAAAATAAATGCAAAACAAAGGTTTCTATAATCGTTTGCAATATCTAAATAATTAATTCAACAAATCTTCTTTATTTACGGTAAACCTAATTGAATTTAGACAGGATATGCATTGAAATCCCGAATTAATGGCATATTTCTATAATCGTTTCCAATATCTGTATCATTAATTCAATAATTTTTTTCCCATTTTTCGCTTTCTTTAAAAAAACATATTTAATATTTTGGCAACTTCATCGAAAAAAACATTTTTAATATTTTGGAAGCATAACCGATAATTAAAACTGACTGATTTATAAAATTAAAGAATATTATTAGGAAAACGTGTTCTTTTAGAACTTTCCGTCCATCGACTTAAAGCAAATATTAATTTCAGGCCAATCCATGCCCGGAATGACTTCAAGTCTAATGAATATGTGATTTAATTGAAAGTTTTAGAACGCATTACTCATGGCGAACCAGCTGGTCGCCAAGGGCGGCAAGTACATAATAATCCAAATGAAAGATGAATTTATTCCTGGTTATAATTTATATCACTAACTCAACCCTTTTATCCACATTGTGTATAAAATAATCAAACAAAATTATGGAAAAATCATCACTTTATTACCTGTACAAAAAGCACGCCCTTGAGAATCACAAGTCAAATAACATAGAGGCAATCTTCTTGGCATGTCCAAAGTTACTTTTTTCTCCAAAATCTATGGAAAAGAATACTAAATTGAAAATGCACTATCTTTTTTTCAAAAAATTTTAAAAAAACATACAAATAGTAGATAATTAACTTTTAAATATAATAACTGAAAAATGAGTAATATTACAAAATCGATAAAGGAAAAAAATAAAATTTGTAAAATTTCCATTTCTAAGATTACAACTCAATATGCAAAACAGAATAAAACAAAAGCTATTAAAGGGACAGGTGTACAAATTGTTCACGAGAAAAGTACATAGATCTCATATCAAATAATAAAGCAAAGTGAAACATAAAATACATATATTATGGTCATCACAGCATGACAGGCCATTTGGTTGAATATGGACTTTTCTGCAGCAGCTGAGAGAAGCCATGGCAGGCGTCATTTAGTTTGCACCCTCCAGCTTCTGACACATTGTAATAGGTCAGACGATGTGATGTCTTCTACAGGTGTTTTGATCCCTTCGATAATGATTCCATAGCCTATGGATGTCACTATGAGCTTTCATTGTCATTCAGCTTTCTGACAACAGCAGATTGCTTTGCATCAGCTACAATCTACCAACAGCCCACCTATTGATCCCATCGTGTAAATGGTTTATTTAACTTAAGCATTCCACTTTAGCTATCTCGGGTTTCATGTAATTACCACTGCTTGCAAGCTGAAGAGTGGATCTGATAAGCCCCTTTTTAAGATGTTAAGGTTTGACTGCAGGATTCGATTTAATGTTAATTTTTGTTATCTATTTTCATTCAGTAATGTATCTGAATGAAAATTGAATTTCATATGATATCATATGAAAATTGTGTGTTTTAATTCACCATTTTGCATACGTAAATCGCTTTTTCCTGTTTGTTGCTTATTTTTTGAGCAGGAGTGCAGTATTTTAAACTAAATGCAATATTATGAAATCAATGCATCATTGCATAATGTGTAACCAATTTTTACTTTAATACAATGATGCAACAGAAAAAAATGAACTAGTTCTGATAGCAAATAAAATTTTATTTTAATTTTAAAGATACAGGACAAAGCAATGCAATATCATAAAATTACTGGGGAAGGGGGGGTGTACCTGAAATTAAATTGTTTTTCTTAAAATAAGGAAAAATTAGGTTCTTAAATAATCATTATAGTAAATAAAATACTTACCAATTCAAATGCCATTTTTTTAGCATCAGCTCGTAAAATCATTATAGTTCCCCTCTCTGCCATAATCATTACTGAATCTGAAATAAGAAAATATTAGGAAGTAATGGTATATATTAGAAGTAAAGGAAAAATAAAACTTCAATATAATGAAAGAATATAAAAAGGCAGGTATCTTTAAGATATTTGAATTCTCGTCAGAAGCAGATCTAATTTCCTTAGCTACAAAGGCCGCAACATTTAAATATATTTATAATTTTGCATTTTTGAAGCAGCAACCACAAGCGCTCGAGTCATTTTAAAAGTTACAAGCAATAGTTCACATTATTTATTACCTGAAATAAAATGCAAGAATTTGGTATTGAACTTTTATATTTAAGATGTAATAGTATTCTTAGATAAATTAACATTGGATAATTTAAAGTTGAAAAATATACATGCTTAATTTAATTACAGCCTGTATATAAAATTAGCAGTACTGAGATATCTGTCAAAATAGGAAGAAATGAATTTATCACAATTATCCTTATTGTCAAATTATAATTAATTAACTTTGTTTATTTGAGTAATTGAGCAATTTAAAAAAATCTGCTATATTAAGGCTTTCATAAAAAAATAAATTCCTGTTTCAACATATTAATAAAATTTTATTGAATCTTAAATACCTTTCAACAAAATCTTATAACTTTGAAACCCTAAAAGGCTGAAATTTTTGCTGCAGATAACACCAGTCTATGGCAAGGGTATACAAGGCAGTTGCCCAGACTCCCAGATCAGAATGGGGGTGGGTGGGGGAAACTCTAGTAGAGCATTGAGAAATTTGCATATTTTTCATTTAAAAATGTACTTATATTTTGTTTGCGAGATTTAGAAAATATTGTAGACAGGCTTGATGCACAGTTCTTCATTACTGAAGTAGAGTAGTAAAGGAGAAGCAAAAAAAAAGTTTTTGTCCTGGACCCCAATTAAGCTAGGTCAAGCCCTAGATGCCTCAGTTGTTGTTTTATCATTTTATTACTTGGTTTGTTCATTTCTTATAGTTAAGTGTAAGGAATTTGCTAAGCCTAAGATAACTGTTCCTGTCGATATCATGCAAGTAACAATATTCATATATTATAGTAGTTCCCAAATTCAACCATCAAGCAACTGATATATATCATCAAAATGGTCACATTAAATACAATGAAGTTATGGCAATCTTGACATAACCCGAAGATCAACAAGTAAACTCAAGTTCATTCTAATATGCAAGTACCCAATCAATTTATAAATAACTAGTTGGAATTTTATCAAGCAGATCTTCAGCCAAAAAATATGATATAGATAGACAGATAAACAAGATGAATCAGCATTGTCAACATCTGTCATAACAGCAAGATACATGAACAAACTCAGTTCTAGTTCTCTCCATTCTAATTTCAAATTAATATAGAATTTACTTACAAAAACACACACACATAAATATATATATACATATTTCATAATCTAATTTAAATTTAATTTCCTAATTTTTAGCTCAATTTATCATATACTTTCATCCTAAAATATTCTCATATTTCCTGGTCTCATCTCACTTTTTCTATTTAATTAATTAGTTGCTTCATTCTCATGGAAAGAGAATAAATATTTCTGAAGTCGAAATTAGATTGGTTGGAAGAACAAGGGAAAATGAATGCATTTGTGGAGAAATGGGTATGGTTTACCCCTGTTTAATGGAATGTAAAGAGATCTCAGAGTTAAGGAAAGACCTGAAGATTGCAAATAATGATTTAAGTTCAGTTCTGATGATACCAAGTCATCTAAAAACCCTGAAGGATATGATGTCAAAGACGGACAGTTTCCTTCCAACAGCTTGAGAGTGTGCAGAAGGGGAGAAAGAGAGCTATTGACTATCCCGAAAGGAATGCTAGTTTGACTGATCGGCCAACGGAAGGTTGCACAATACTTATTCAGCAGTCGACCACAACAAATCCTGTCGATACGGCTACGTTTAGTGGTGGCAAAGTGATCGACTGTATGCAAGAAATTGGTTTCTACAGAAAAATAAGAGAAGCAAGTAGAAAAGGGCTGAGTTTGTGAAATAGCACAATTATTTTGTTTTTGATACTGTGGCTATAGTATTTTATTCTTACAATATTCAGTTTCTTTGTTTTTTCCCCTCGAAATAAAAATGTCAAAGAAAAAAAATTTAGAAACTTAAAATTCCTTGTATTTTCCCAGTTTTTATAAATATTTTCCAAATGTCTGGCATTTTTCCAGTTTTTGAAATAATTTTTTAATTCAATATATTTTCTTGTTTTCACAGTGCCATTACAACCCTGGTATTGAAAAAAACAGACCACTAAAACTATAAAATTTAGTTCTAATACACTTTGAGGGGCAGACATGTATAAATTGGAGTTATTTTTTCATTTTTTTTTTCAAGAAATATGAGTTAAAAATTATGTAAAATTTTGATAGTTTTTGTAGACAATTTCTAAAAATATTACACACATAAATGTTTCTACATCATATAAAAATTCAACAAACTGTCTTTTCTATGATATTATTTTAGTAGTGTAACTCTATAAAGTTTAATAAATTTAGGAAATATTTTAAATATATTTCACAACAATACATTTTCACTACAATAATGAAATTTAAATCATTTTCATTGCTACCAAAATATTTTATCCTTCATCTGTCATATTTTTGTAATACATCAAATTTACTCTTTAGATTATGAAATATGTATTACAATTCTTTAAAAAAATATATTAAAAAATATCTGATATTGAGTTTTGACACTTTTTTAAACTTAAGACCTCATTGATTCTTTATGAAATATTTTTGATATTATGTCTATCAGGAACACGATAACTGAAAATACACTGAATTAGAGCAATGAAATTATGAATGCAATTTTCAAATTTGTAAATGTCTATCCAAATTTAGATAAAATCTATCAAACAAAAGTTTATGGGCTCATAAACACATTAGCACCATAACATAAAAATACAAAGAGTTATACAGAGGAATTAAAACAGTTCCTAGATTTATCACCAGAGCCAACTGCAGATTAAAACTGTGTATAAAAGATTGGAGCCACAATCTGTCAATGTTGATGCATATAATCTTGAGAGTGTGAATTTGGTAACTCTCAAAAACACAAAATTTAGTGTATGAATTTGTGGCATAAACAGTCAATTTACATACAACTTTCAATCAAATTGGGAGAAGGAGTCTTGTGGTTAGGAAATGCCATGGCTTTTGAGAATTTGTCATTTTGCCGACTCACATTACCCCTATTATGTAATTAGCAGATGCCGAAGAAAACAGGAGAATAAAAAAAATAACTGATTATTTAAGCGTATAAAAACAAGCATACAATTATATTAAACATCGCAAAACTTTGCATTACTCATTTGTTATTCCAGCAGGATAAAAAAATATATATTTGCAATTCTTCTTATATATATATATATATTTGAAATCTATTTCGATTCTGTTTTATTATAATAATTCCCAAGATTCAACAGCTAAGCCGATGATAAAATCTCACCAAAATACAAAAAACTTGTAGCACCTATCCTGGCTGAATTTCATTGCAGTTACGCAAGCTAGAAGTTGCAGTAATAAAAAAGTACTTTTATTTTACTGCATAGATTAATTATAATAATTCAAAAATAATAAAAATCAATTTTACAGAAATATATGGTTAAAAGAATCATGGGAAAATAATACAATAGAGTCTGGCAGTATTTTTATACATGAATGTCATATTTGCTAGGTTTCAGAAAAAAATACAAAAAAGAAAATTAAATAAAAGGACAAAGGCAATGTTCCATCAAATTATATATAAAATCTTCTCTTTAACATATTACATTATAGCAACAACATATTAGATATTTAACACTTGTACCTAAAAATAATATTCTTAATTCACTGAAATCAATCAATAGATTTAACGAGACATTACATCAATTGCAACAAATCTGGAATTTTAAATTTAAAAAGAAAACAATTTTAGAAGTTTAATTAGTACATATCACATGGTAATGAATATATTCTTACCTTTGGTTCGTCTTTTCTTTCGAAACTTCGCCAAGGCACAAATAGTATCTTGAGTATCCATAGCTATTAAGGTGTGAAACATACCATAACGCTGTTCAAACCTCTGTAATTTTAAAACTCTCCCAGTACACGTAAGTAAATCTTCTTTCGTTTCATCAAGAAAATTGCCCATTACTATTTGGTCAATATATGGGGCAGGGTAAAGTGTTTGATGGTAATAAGTCATTGTGAAGCTAAATGATTTTTTAAGAATATATTTTTAACCTATACGAATTATTGAAGTAAAAATATTTTACATATCAGTAATTTAGGATTCTTTGTAAAACGATAAAAAAAATCATTTATAGAAAGAGCAATTGCGAATACAGCTATCAATTAATCTTCAGAAAAATGTGTCACTTTCCTTGCTTTAAAATCCTTTTTAAAAAGAATCTTTTAAACAAAACGCGAAACATAAACAAAACTCGTTAACCGGAGAATGCTTCATCAATTAATAGTCCATAGAGAAAGGGATCATTAAAATTTATTTACACGCATTTTTCTAATTCATGCTATAAACAACTGTGAGAATTATTGTTGTTAAGGCCTGGTTCACAATCGACCAGTTAGCTAATGTGCCGGGTTTATACTCGACCAGTTATAAGATGGTCAGTAGAGAGCGCATGCGTAGAAAGGAACTGATTTCTGTTGGGGCCAATTTCATACAATCAAAGAATCTATGTTTGGCTCTAAATTGCTATTTTGGCGAAGCTGAATTTTTTTTTTTTTTTTTTTCTACACATTGTATTAAAATAATGTATTTTACACAAGGAAACGTTGTAATGCGGAAAAAAAAGTCAACATACTTAAATTTGAAAGACTATAGAAAAAAAAAACAAATAAAATCTTTAAAAAAAAAACTCGCATCAAAAAGGAGAAAGAAAAAATGTCGAAATTATTCTATGTCTTCAATTTTTTTCTCCCCAAAAAATCTTAATAATTTTATAAACACATGCACAGTAAAAAAAATTCAATACAGCAGCTAGTAACTATCCTGTCGAGACAATGGAGTCAATTCATGTGACATAAAAGTCACTTATCTTGTATTTCTGCGCATGGCGTTTAAACCTTCATCCCCACGAAAATTTGGAGAAAATAATCGAAAATATTAATTTTTTTTTTTTTGAAAAAATAAAAAAAAAATTATAATTAATTTGCTATTGTAACATTTAACTCCAGTGTTATGCCTGCCGATAATCATCATTATCGGCAGATATCCGGCATGCGTAGAATGGTTGAAAATTAAGCATTAGCTGTTCGTTCAGTACAAAGCACGTGACCGTGAATTAACCCCATTATTTGCCATCTATCAAATAACCTTTTTCATCCTTTCTACGCATGCTCTGCCTGTTGCCGGGTTGTTTACATTTGTGGTGACATCTTAATAAGCCAGTAACTACCACTAAACATTGGTTGCCATTTTTGTACAGTGGATAAGTTACTGGACTTCAAACCCGAACATCGCAGGTTCGATCTTTGGCGGAATTCAACCTACGCATTGGCACAATTCCGCCAACACATACGCCAAATTGGTGACCTCGGACGTGATGAATTTTCAACAGCTGTCATGGCGCCATCTCTCCATCAGCAACGGAGAGGCCGTCAGACTCACTTGACGCAGCAACAACTCTCATACACTAGCCATAACGCTTGGCGCAATAAAATCGTTCGTCTCTCTACCGAGCTCACTGGTAGGGGAGTATTGTGGTGACATCTGAATAAGCCAGTAATTACCACTAAACATTGGTGGCCATTTTTGTATTGTGGATAAGTTACTGGACTTCAAACCCGAACATCGCAGGTTCGATCCTTGGCGGAATTCAACCTACGTATTGGCACAATTCCGCCAACACCTAAGCCAAACATTCGGCAGTTATGATTACAAGTACGCAGCGCATGCGTAGAAATGTTTAGAAATGCTGTTCAATCGACGGCAAGTAACTGTCTCGTATGTCTGATGCTATTTGGCTATAGCTAGGATCGAACTTGCAATCTTATGGTTCGTAACCAGATAACATGACCACAAGACTAAATGTGATCACTCAATCTTGAGGATGTTATCTGGCTTACAAAGCTTCCACTGCAATACTCTCCCTCCAATGAGAGGTGAGACGAACGATATTTTGTTGTTGTTTAGTGGGGATCTTATTGGCTGTTGAATTTTTAATACTTCGTACCCATTTTTTTATGATTATTTATCAGCTTTATTTTATGACTAGCCGCCTTTGGCGACCAGCTGGTTAGCCATGAGTAATGCGTTCTAAAATTTTCAATTAAATCACATATTCATTAGCCAAAATTTAAGAAATAGTTAAAGTTAAAAGATTCAGTTATTAGTAGTTAAAGAGTCAGTAACTTTATTCGAAAAAACTTTTTGAGTTTAATGCTCTAACAATTTATCGATTATGCTTCCAAAATATTAAAAATGTTTTTTTCGGTGATGTTGCCAAAATGTTAAATATGTTTTTTAAAGAAAGCGAAAAAGGGGAAAAATTATTGAATTAATGATACAGATATTACAAACGATTATAGAAATATGCCATTAAGTCGAGATTTCAATGCATATCCTGTCTAAATTCAACCAGGTTTACTGTAAATAAAGATAATTTATGGAATTAATTATATATCTATTGCAAACGATCATAGAATCCATTGCTTTGCATTTATTTTTTTAGAAGATATCACATTTTATATTTATGTTATTTTATCCAGTCTCGTGCTGAAAGTTGTATTTCTTTAGATTTGATTTGCGATGATAGTTGTTTTTTTTTATTTGAACTTCCGGCATTGTTTTATTTTATTTTATCCAGTCACGTGCTCAAAAAAACATGGTTAAAATATTTCTTTAAAAATTCGTTAAAAATAGAAGCTTGAGTTATACATTAAAACACTGATATCACAAGTTCATCTCTTTTTAATTAAAAGTTAAATACTCTTCATTTTTTAAAGCATTTATAGACTCGTGCTACATACTATGCAGCTATTTACTTGATTTAGACTTTTTTTATAGATGTATTTCTATTATTAAACAAAGCTGATTTATTTAATTAATAATATTGTAAAAGTCGCAAAAAATTCTTTGCATTTTCTTTTTTTTTTTTTTTTTTTAAACATATTTCATATTTATTTCCTTTCATGTAGACACGTGCTGAAAATTGCATTTTTAAATGTTTAATTTTCAATAATTATTTATTTTTTTAATTTGAGTTTTTATCTATCTGATGGCAACCTATTGATAAAAGATAATTTTTCCCCTTCCACTCGTAACGTGCTCCTGCAGATTAAATTTTATTGTTTTGTCCGAAATATATTGTTGAAAAATATAGTTGAAATGCTTCTTTAAAAATTCATTACAAATAGAAGCTTAAATTAAATGTTAAAATACTGATACTATTAGAAAGCTAATTTTTTTTATCTTTAAATTGATGTTAAAATCATGTTTGTCCGACAATATTTTCGGAAGTTATAACGGAAAAACGTCGAAATTTCGCTTAAATTTTAATTCATTCAAATTTTAATTAGACATTCGGAAAAAGGGCTCCGAGGTGCACATTCCCGACCTCCAAGGTATACATGTACCAAATTTGGTAGCTGTAGGTCCAACGATCTGGCCTGTAGAGCGTCAACACACACACACACTCATTGAGCTTTATTATAAGTATATAGAAGAGATTTAATTAGTGGCCATTACTATTGCATATATAGTTTCATTTTGTAGTAATAAATGCCACAATGGATACCGCTGATCCAGAGTCTAAGAAGCGTGACGCCAAGTTTGAGAAAAAAACCGAACTACGCATTCGCTCGTCAGACGGAGACAGAGAGGGTCATTTTGCTCCGACTATGAATCTTTACTACGCAACTTAGTGTCGTGTATGTCAGGTAGGCCGAGAGACGATACGATTCGTTTTACATACACAGAAAAGACATTTATTAGCATTAAGATACACAGGCACGAACGAGCTTAACAACAACTACAACGAACAAATACAACACGAAAACTACGTCACACAGGTTCTTTCATCTGGCTGTTGCCAGATATATAACAGTTCCTCCCCGACAAAATATAGAGTCACAGGTCGAGTCTCTTTGGAGGTCTCCTGATTCGGGTTGAGCGTCGGAGTGGCACATCAGCTTTCGGCTTTCCGGAAGCGTCTGGTACCGACCCAGGCGGCATATCATCACCTGGAGTTGCAGGTACAGGTACATCTCTAGATTCAGGGACAACTTCAGGTACAGGTGTAGGCGGTTCCGGTTCATCAACATCATCGGATACTGGCTCATCTGGAAAATTCAATTCTTTATCGTAAATTGGAATTTCAGTAGCAGCTTGGGATAATTCAATCGACTTCCCACATTTCCTTATTTGATCTACGTGTCTCTTCCAAATTTCATTTCCAACTTGTATGCTATAACTCAAAGTTCCATCTCTGTTTATAATTGTTCCAATTTTCCATTTGTTAGGTCCGGAATAATTTCTTACGGCTACTTTCTCCCCTTCCTGAAACTCACGCAAGATAGATTCTATGTCAAGTCTCGAACTCTGTTTCTGAACAACTTTGTCTCTCAAATTTGGTTTTAAAAGATCAAGCCTAGTGCGAATACATCTCTTCAAAAACAAGGCACTCGGAGTTTCTCCTGTGAGAGAATGTGGAATTATTCTATATTGTAATAAAAATCTTTGTAATTTCACATTTAGATCTCCAGAATCACCTCTACTTGATTTCAACGAAGCTTTGAATAACTGCACTATTCTTTCTGCCTGTCCGTTCGTAGCAGGATGGTACGGTGCTGAAGTTATATGTTTAATATTATTCAGTTTCAAAAAATGTCGAAATTCGTAACTAGTCAAACTTGCGCCGTTATCACTAACCAAAGTTAAGGGAATTCCATAATGAGCAAAAAGAATACGAAGATGATGAATTGTATAACTAGCTGTAATATTTTTCATCGGAATGACTTCTATCCACTTCGAATATGCACCAGTGACTACAAAAAACATTTTCCCCATAAAAGGACCAGCGTAGTCAACGTGTATCCTTTGCCAGGGTCCATTTGGCCATTCCCAAGGATGTCGATTTATCCTTGCTGGTTCGTTCCTCGTTGCGATACAAGCTGAACAGTTCTGAACAAAATTGGCTATACTGGCATCAATACCTTGCCAATAGCAGTAACTTCTAGCTATGACCTTCATTTTGACAATTCCAGGATGTCCAACATGAAGTTCTTCCAAAACTTGATTCTGGTACTTTTCAGGAATGCATTCTCTATGCCCATACATTATGCAACCATTTTGCAATGAAAATTCAGATTCCCTACCTTTCCAAGGCACAGGTAATTCAGTTCCAGATTTTAAACTTTCATACAGTTCGAACAATTTCCTATCAGTTTTAGTAGCTCTAGCTATGTCAGTTGCTGTAACAGGCATTAATTCAATTTGCGAAATATTTGTCACGTCTGCTTCAGTCAAGTACTCACAGTCCCTGTCAACTGCTTGTGGTAACCGTGAAAGTGCATCGGCATTGCCATGATTCTTAGTGTTTCGATACTTGATTGTATAACTGAATGCTTGGAGAAAAAGTGCATAATGAACCATTCGGGTTGCTGATAGACATGGTAAACTACGATTAGGTGCGAAAATTGATACTAGGGGTTTATGATCGGTTACGAGATCAAAATGTCGACCAAATAAATATTGATAAAATCTCTTCACTCCCCATACGATACTCAATGCTTCCTTGTCTATCTGCGAATAATTACGTTGCGTTTTAGTCAATGACCTTGATGCAAACATTGCTGGTTTTTCTGAACCATCTGGCATAATGTGACTTAAAACTGCTTCTATTCCAACTGGTGATGTATCAGTTTGTAATACAAGAGGTAACTTAGGATCATAATGGCATAGAATTCGGTCTGAAGCAATTTCTTGTTTCAATGCCTTGAAAGCTTTTTCACATTCTGCAGTCCACAAAAATTTAGCACCCTTCTGCAGTAAATTATTGAGAGGAGTGACACGAGCAGATAAGTTGGGAATAAATTTTCCGTAGTAATTGACTAAACCCAAAAAACTCTTCAAATCAGATACAGTTTTTGGAACTGGTACTTTTGTAATTGCATCGATTTTTTCTTGTGTTTTATGGAGGCCGAATTTATCAATTGTATGACCACAATAATTCACAGATTTCTTAAAAAATTCACTTTTACGCTTATTTACTCTGAGACCATATTCTTCTAGTCTCTGTAGTACTAATTCTAACCTTTCAAAATGCTCTTGATCATTTCTTTCCGTTACGGTAATATCGTCTAAAAATACGTGTACCCCCGCTATGCCTGATAAAACTTGTTCAATGGCTCTCTGCCACACTGCCGGAGCTAAGGCTATACCATAATTCATTCTCTTGTAACGGAACAACCCCTTGTGAGTATTGATCGTCAATAGATGTCGGTCCTGCTCATCAACTAACATTTGAAGGTATGCCTCAGATAAGTCGATTTTAGTAAAAAACTCCCCTCCTGACAGTTCAGCAAAAATGTCCTCGATACGGGGTAAAGGATACTGCTCAATTTTTAGTCCCGGGTTGATAGTCACCTTATAATCACCACAGATTCGTAGGTTCCCATTCTGTTTGATAACAGAAACAATTGGTGTAGCCCAATCACTATATGTCACCGGTTCAATGACGTCTTCTGCAACTAACCTATTAAGTTCAGTTTCTATTCTTTCTTTTAAAGCAAATGGTACTGGTCGAGGTTTAAAAAATACCGGTTTTTAATTAGGTTTCATTTGAAGACGGCAACAAAACTTTTCCAGTTTCCCGATACCCGGTGAAAAAATTTTCTCATACTTTTGAAGCAAGATATTTATTTTATTGGTTCGAGAATTACAATTTTCATCCCGAACTGCTTTAATTGAGCTCCAGACTAATTGGAAATTTCTCAACCATTCACGACCGAAAACTGCGTTTACTTTTGCATGTACCAAATAAATAATTTCTGTATTAATTTGATCTTTGTATTGAATTTGCACCACTGCTTGGCCAGCTGATGTTATCATAGAATTATCGAAATTCCTAAGCAATAATTTGGTAGGCTTAATGGCTACATCCGGACAAAGTTTCTTGAATTCATTCACATTCATACAACTAATAGCAGCTCCAGTATCTAATTCAAATAAACATTTATTCCCTTCAACAAAAATTTCTAATAAAATCTTATCCCTTGCATGTCGTGGTGATTTAACGCTATTAACTGGTACAGTTTCAGAACAAGATTCTATTTGTTTAACTGTTTCGTTTCGTTTTGAGCGGCAGACTTTTGCCAAATGCCCGTTCTTTAAGCAATTCCTACACTGAGTGTTCTTGTGCTTACATTCGTGAGCTAAATGTTGAGTACTATCACATCTGTAACATTTCCGAAATTTATCAAACTTCTTTGTAGGTTCAAATTTCTTAAATTTAGAAAAATCTTTTTTGCTAGTTTTATCTTGCGAACTATGTAATTTTTTTATCGATACCATTTGATTCTGAATTTCACACCCATCTCTCTGAGCAGATTCCATTGCGAATGCAATGCTCTTAGCTTTTTCGTATGTTAACTTATCCTCTGCTAACAGCTTTTTCTGTATACTTTCGTTTTTGAGACCCATCACTAATTTATCACGAAGCATCGTACTTAAATTGTTCTCAAAGTTACAATGTATCGACAGTTTTTGTAATTCGGCACAATAATTTGCAATGGACTCACCTTCAAATTGCTTCCTCTTGTAGAAACGAAACCGCTCTGTCATCTCTAGTGGCTTAGGATTCAGATGTTCCGAAAGTAATTTTACGATATCTTGATAAGTCAATGCTGAAGGAATGTTCGGAGTGGCCAGATTCTTTAACAATTTATACGTTGTTGCTCCCATAAGGCCTAAAATAGCAGGGACTTTTATTCGATCTTCGATCCCATTAACAACGAAGTAAGATTCTAAACGTTCCACATAACTGGACCAGTCTTCCACAGACGCATCATAAGATTCAAAATTAATGTTCGAAGATCCCATTTTCATCGCCAACTCTTTTGTCGTGTATGTCAGGTAGGCCGAGAGACGATACGATTCGTTTTACATACACAGAAAAGACATTTATTAGCATTAAGATACACAGGCACGAACGAGCATAACAACAACTACAACGAACAAATACAACACGAAAACTACGTCACACAGGTTCTCTCATCTGGCTGTTGCCAGATACATAACACGTAGTTTCGCCATGAAACACTTGATTAGGCTTCATCCGTGGTGGCATCTGACGGTGATACTTTTTTTCTCTATAGTAAATAGCCTGTCCTGTCATAATTCTTAATGTCTTTTCTGTATTCTTTGCTGTCAATAAATTTACTGTTTTCATTTAAAAGCTTCTCTTTAATCAGTGACCCTAGACATTGATCTAAATATGGTTGAATGGGCATTTGGTCCCATCCAATTACTACATTTATTTTTTATTTATTGACTGATTATATATTGCCATTTTTTATTTGCTGATTATTCATCGGTCTTTTTTTATTTGCAGATTATTTATCAGCTTGTTTTGTTTCTATTTGGCTGATTGTTTATCGCCATTTTTTTAATCGGCAGATTATTTATCGCCTTTTTTATTAAAATTTTTTTGGGGTAGAGGGCGCCACAGCTGCTGAACGATGGTTACGTTTTTGTTGTTTATTTTCATCTTCCTAGGTTACCAATGTGGCTATAGCTAGGATCAAACTTGTAATCTTAGGGTTCGTAACCAGATAACATGACCACAAGATTGGCTGTGATGACTCAATCTTCAGGATGTTATCTGGCTTATAAAGCTTCCACTACAAGTCTTATCACACTGTGAATCAGCACTGTCTATCCGCAAGGACCGGTTAAGTAAGCTTTTCATCATCGTGAGCTTTTTCTTTAGCCAATTTGAAAATAACACAAGGAATAGATTTGGGGCGCCATCCCTGGTCGGCAAGAATTTGGGAGCACAGCGACTTCGTTTGCTCTGGAGTGGGGCAGGTCTGGGAATGAAGTTGGGTGCGTAATGATGGTTTACGGAGTAACTAGCCCCGCAGCGGCTTAAACTCCAATATGACAATTTGCTGAGAGCCTGACTTTCAATATTGGTCGTGATCATCTTCGATAGAATTGACGAAATGAGGATAAAAAAGGCCAGGAAACATTTCAGGAACCGAATCAGTCTTGAGAGGCTAGGGGAGCCAATAGGAGAGCAAGATCAGGGGGTCGACCTGGGAGGGCCAATCAGAAGACAGCTACTGGATGAGTGAAAGAGTCTCTTCGCCGCTAAATGATAGCATTGAGGATGATTAACTTCTTTTCTTCTACATTTTTTGATGTCTTGGCAAGCTTTGCAGCCTTCATTAAACCAGGAAATTCATTCAATATTTCTTTTAAAGTTCTAAGGGCTTCAAGAACATCTTTCATATTGTGGATTTCATTCAGAATATTTTCATCTTGGGGCGGAATAGAGCTTGAAACTTGGGGTTGAAGCGTGATATTACCTTGGAACGATGTCTTCTGAGGATATGATTTGAGAGTTGGGGATGACTTCTTGATTATTTCTGAGTAGGTGGGTTTACCGGCTTTGTAGGTGAGTTTGGGATATTTTCTACATCCTTTCCAGGCAGCAAGATGACCTTTTTAATTGCAGTTGATGCAAACTGGTTCTGGGATTTTTTCTTTGATGTTGCAGTTTCTCGTAGCATGCGTTCCGCCGCATTTAATACATTTTGGAGTCATCTTGCAATTCCTGGCCGAGTGGAAGAACCCTGAGCAGTTATAACAAATGGTAACAGTGGGCTTTTTCCTATAGGTTTCTATTTTGATTTTCAAATGGAGAAGGGTCGTTTCGTTGTAGATATTTTGGGAATTTTTTGTTTTCTTTATTTCGACGAGGAAGAGGGGATAAAGTGAGTTTTCCCTGTAGTTTTTCAGTTGGAAAATTCTTGGGATTTCGTATTTCTTTTCTTCCAGGGCAGCTTTGATTGCATTTATTTCAGTGTTTCCAGGTAGTCCTCTGATTATTATTTTTAACGGTCTTTCTTCTTTACTCTCGGATAAGAAGTATTCTTCTTTGAGTTCTTCTAGGAGTTTAATTATACCTGTTCTTTGATCTTCAGTGGCCGGCTGTATAATGATGGAGTTGTTGTAAAGTCTATTGGTAGTTTCAGATCAATCCTTGTGGATAGTCTGCAGGGTTAGATTGTAGATTTTTGAAAGCTTTAAGTTGATGACTGGGACAGGAATTTTCTTCTCTTTGCAATCTTCTGTCAGGGAGCTAAACTTGTTATTCGTGGCTATGGGTGTTGTTTCTTTGGTTATCTTGGGATTGTTGGCAGCTTTTCTAGGGGAAACTCAAAACAGTTTTGAAGCCGTCGTTGTTTACTGGTGATTTTTTCCTTTTCTGAGTTGGGGTATTAGTTGTGCTTTCAAGATCCATGCTCTCATCGGGTTGATTGTAATGGTGTTGGCAGTTTTTTACTGGGCAGGGGCTGAGAAGTTCTATTTCTTCATTCAGATACTCAAGACTATCTTTATTTATGGCAAGCAGTCTTTGCTTTACCATACTCAGGGAGCTGTCAGGGGTATCCCCTTTTAATTCAGTGCTTGCTAAAGTGTTAACTACTCCTTCAGTACACTTTAATCTATCCAAATCGTTTTGAAGCTGTTGGCATATTAATTGCTCATTGTTGGGGTGGTATCGACAGTTGGGTAGAACACAATGTTCGCCCGATCTAACATCAAAGCAGTCTCTGCACTGCTGCGATAATTTATCTAGCACAGAGCTTCTACGACTAGCAGAGCCTAAGGTCGAGAAGGAACGTTCGGAACAACCGTCCCCTTCCATGACTGGGACTCCGTGATGACCTCTGGGCAGGTCTGGGAATGAAGTTGGGTGATCAAGAGTATCGGTATTTGGTGGATTCGTGGAGGTGAGCTGGCTGTCCAATCAGAAGCTTGGGTTCTGGGTGCGATGGGAAAAGAAAATCTTTCAGCTTGCTATAGAGTGGGTGCGCGGAGGATGGGGTAGTGAATTGACCAATGGTAGAGGCGAGATTGCTCATGGAGGAATGGAGTTAGATTTTCGGTTTAATTTTAAATTGAATGATTAAATTTAGATGATTAATTTAGGATATAAGAAATGTTTTGAGTTATAAGTGGTTTTTGAGTTGTTTAGGTTAGATAAGGATTTGTCTGGGTATTCTTGTGTTGGGGGTGTAGATTTCTATTTCGTTAATGGCTGGGTTATCTATTTTCTCTAAGTCTGTGAAAAATTTTGTTGCTATTTTTTGGATGAATTCTTTTATTGATGTGATGTTTAATGCATGCCTGATGTCTTCCTTTTTCATGAACCATCGCGCTTTTGTGATTTGTCTTAGAATGATGTTTTCGCACCTGTCGATGATGTTAAAATTTGTTTTTTGCGGCATATGCCCATACTGGGCAGGCATATGTTAGGACAAGTCTTAGCATTGCAGTATAAATTAGCACTTTATTTTCCCTGCACATTTCTGAATTCCGAGCAATTAGGGGGTAAAGTTTACTTGAATTATCTCGGAATTTATTTTTAATATAGTTAATGTGGGCTTTAAAAGTTAAGTTTTTATCCATAATTATTCCTTGGTGTTTTGCCTCCTGAGACCAGGGGATTTTGGTTTTGTTTAACATAAAATTTGTTTTGGGTCTTTTATTCCTTTTTGTGAATGAAACTGCTTCAGTTTTAGATGCGTTTATGGCTATTTTCCACTCGTTGAACCAGCTTTCGTTGTCCTTGATGTATAGTTTGAAAATACTGATGGAAATATCGTTTGCAAACGAAATTCAACCAATCAAGCGAAACTTCTGTGACGTAGGGTGCAAAGAATGACGCGTTGACGCCAACTATTTTGTAAAAAGGGCAGAGAAGGAGGGAATTACCATTTGGAGGGTTAATAAAGAGGGTTGTGAAAAACCTCGTGTGTGTGTGTGTTAAAGAAAATAATTTTTAAAAATTAGCAAAAAATGAACAGTATTTATTTTTGTTTTCCTTGCACTTATTGAAAAAATTAAGCACTTTTAAGGTGCTTAAAAATGATTTTCAAATTTAAGTACTTTTTATGACGCTATGCACCCTGTTGGGCTTAACTGCACAAACACACACAAAATCAATTTTTTCAATATATTTTTGTTTCAAATTTAATATCAATAGGATATGATTAATTTATTGGAATTTATAATATACTAACACCTATGCAGTATAAAATGTTTTTGTTTGTTAACATGTCATTATTACTGAAAAAATTAACAACAAAGTTACTAAGAAAAAAAATAGCTTCATTACTTAACAGAATTCACTGTTACAAATTATGATAACCATTAAAACTAGTTGAATGATACGATAATATCGCTACTATTAGGAATGAAAAAGACATTCAAAGAAAAAATTACAGGAAACGCATTTCAAATTCGATAAATGTACAACTTGTCTCATTTTACAATCCTTTTTTATATTCTTTGTGTTATGTACTCTAAAGAATAAAATTGAAGCAAAGTGATTAAATTCCTACTAATTCAATAACTTTTTAGCTGAAAATAAATGTGTCAATAGAAGTAGGCATTTATTACTGCAGTGGAATTTCACTGCACTGGCTTCATAAATTTTCTGCAAATTCCAAGAAATAATAGTTGTAATTTTTTTAAAAAAATTCAAATTATCGTCGGCTTTTGAGCACACTGAAAGCTAATGGAATCACGAAAAATAATTTTTCCCAGATTTAATAACAAAAAATAAAATTGACAGAAAAGGAGCATAGTAAGTAAAAGTAGCAATTAAAAAGTTGACAGTTTTAAAAAGTAAAAAAGGTGAAGTTACATAGTAACTGTGGTGATATTTTAATAAGACAGATAACATCTACGGGACATGAGCATGCTTTTGCCCTGTGGTTATGTTACTGACTTTCAGACCCAAAGGTCCCGGGTTCTATTCTGAGCCAACATCACCTTCCACAAAACGCTGTCGCTGCAAAATCCCTTTTGCATCGAGCAATTCAAGTAACGTCTTAAATAGAATCCCACGAATTATGGAATTAGAAGACTGCAGATATTCATTTAGTGGAAGCATTTAATAAAGAGCGATAAATATACCATAAAGTGCACCTGCTGTTTTCGGTTTACCAGACAGCAAATGTTCAAGTGACGTCACTTTCGTTGTTATTTTCTCACGAAAGTACTGACGATATTTCGCCGTGTGACGCTGTGGCCTTAAGTTGGGTTCACAACAGGCTTATTATTGCCCGCAATAGAAGATCAAGCCTACTTCCGGAAAATCACGTGACCACAACAGGACAGTGGCAAATAATTGTCTCGTCTGGACACACGTTGTCTACGTTGACTCAACAGTTCACACGAGGACAATGCCGGTACAACAACAGAGAGGCAATGATTGCGGGCAATAATAAGCCTCGTGTGAACCCATCTTTAACAACTTGAGTACCATGTAACCACTAGTGGATACATGCTATGTATAGGGTAAAATTCCATTGTAACCTCATGTGGATGCATGGCTTCTTTAGGTGTTCCACCAGAGTAACCATCACAGGAAACACCATAAGGTAGATTTTCTTTTATTGGGATTGTATAAAAACATTTTGGATTCATTTTGTCTGCAGTTCGCTGAAGGGTGGGAACGGGAGGGGGGGGGGGGTTGCAAAATGTCTGTGTTACAAAAATTTGAAAAAAAATTTTTTAATTAAAATTACAAATCTTTGTGAAATTTCTGGAAATGTTCCTTGAAACAAAAAGCTTTTAAACATGCATTACATGAGTGTATTGCCATTTTAGTTTTCTTTTCAACATTGTAGCACACCCAACAGCGTCGTAACGCCAAGGTCAGCATCCCCAGAAATCTGGGATTTGCGCGTGCGCTAGAGAACGCAGTCTGGTACGCAAGGGGTTAAGGACAAAACTTGTCGTTGCATTGTATTTTTTTCTTACTGTGCATAAGGTTTATGCGATTTTATTATTTGTAATTTTTGTTTTCATTTAATTATTTTCTTTCCATAGTTATTCTTAAAGTAAATATTAATTAATACTGAACATAGATAGCGCAGTATTCTCTCAGCAATATGTACATTTGGAATGTGAGTGAAGCTCCCTTTGAAAATAAATGATGGTACATCACCTAGTTAAAATATTCGAGATTACAAGGAATGACGAGCTGGTTGTCTTTTTAAACAGTTTATTTTTAACAGCAAACATAACAAGATTTAACAACGTACATAAAGACATGTGAGCAATGAATCAGAGTAAAAATATAATCTAAAATTATATTCCGAGACAAGATATATTCGGTAAGCCATTCTAGAAGCTACCGTCATAAAAAGCAAACCATATTACACATACACACACATAACTGAACTTAAAATTATTTTTACATGCATATACATACTTACGATACCACGTGGGTTTCACGGTTAGCTCTGCCCACATATCATATGATTGAATTCGTTTGCAACACCCTTTATTGCAAACACTTCAACCAGAGTATTGGAGTGAACTAGTGCAATGAGGCACCACACCGCTCTCCGTTAGAGGCAAAAGGCATTATTCGTTCTTTGTTAGCAGCAAATTCTTCTTTTAAATCTGTATTATGTATTAGCCTATATATGCATGATCATCGTCCATGTGTTATATGTGTGTGAAAATGAATAAGAAAAAGACAAGGAAGCATCTTTCCATGGATTAAACGCACACGTCCAGCTATATATTAAGGCCTTATCACACGGCGAAATATCATCTGCACTTTCCGTCAGCTATTTTCCATTTCTACCCTCAGAACCGGTCAAGCAAGTTTTTCATAATCGACAACTTTTTCTAACCAGCTAGACAATACCGACGACAGTGATGGAAATAATGTCCGCAAGCGAAATTCAACCAATCATGTGAAACTTTGAAATGACATCACGATGACGTCAATTTCTGCTGACGGAAAGGGCCGACGATATTTTGTTGTGTGATAAGGCCTCTAGAGGCACCGGCAAGATATCAGCATGAGAGGCCTCTAGAGGCACCGGCAAGATATCAGCATGAGAAAAAAATGAATTTCTTATGAAACAATTTTTTTTTCTTATTACTGATTATTAGTTTTTAAAGGGAAGAACATCTGTTGAATTAGATTAATAAGAAGTTATTTAGAATTGTGCGCGAACTTAATTTTTCTTTAGTTTCTCAAACAACCTGTTTTTTAATTTCATTTCAGCATGGACAATTCGATTAACATGAAACACAAATTAAAGTTACAAGATGCAAGGTTAAGGCCTCCTTGACTATATTGGAAAATACTGCGGTGTATTAGAATTAAAGAATGTAATAGTGATTCGTTTGCAGAGATTAGAAGGACTTTTGAATGAATTCGAAATATTGATTCAAAGTTAAGTCTTGGGGATTCTGAAATCGAGGAATTCGAAAATAGATATTTTTCATTTAAATTAATGTTTCAAAATAAAACTTATGTTTTTAATAAATTCCAGTCTACTTCTACTGAAACACAGAATATTTCAATTAGTATGCAATCTAATTCGAATATTATTTTACCAAAACCTTGTATACCAGTGTTTTCTGGTAAGTTTGAAGATCAGATGAACTTTAAGGACTTATTTATATCCGAAGCTCATTTGCAAATTTCACTAAGCAATAGTTAAAAATTTCGATATTTAAAGGATTTGTTGTCTGATGACCCCGCATCTTTGATTAAACACATACCGCTATCTAATGTTTCTGTGAAGAAGCATGGGGAGATTAATGGAAATGTATGATAAAAAGAAGAAAATTATCCATGCATATGGTTTAAAATATTTTTGAAACAAAATGGCATCTCTCAAGTCAATTCAACGAATTTAAGAAATATAGTTGACACGAGTGATGAGGTTTGAAAAGGTTAAAATCTTTAGGAGAAGAGGATCTATGGCTGATTCATTTGTTATTGCAAAAATTAGATCCCGAAAAAGAAAACTTTTGGTCTGTGAAAACTTCAGACAGAATTATGTGATTATTTCTTATGTGGAAAGTATTATTGGAGTTTTTAAATACCTCTCATCTCTTGAATCAATGGTTTATAACGAATCTGGTACTAAAATTCCAATTAAGCCTAACTTTGCTGCATGGGAAAGAAATAAAACTGATAAAAATTGTTTGAAATTTTCGGATAAGCTTAAACTGTTTAACCCCTTACCGGTCGCCTTATTTTGAAGAAAATAATCATAAAAGTGCATATTTTTTATTCAAAAAAATTATATAAAACTAAATGTATAGTTTAAAATAAATAAGCCATCTCTAAAAACGTTGCAAATAGTCTAAGGCAGCCATCTAGTGTATATGTTGAGTAATAAACGTGATTCTGGGCATAAGAAATAGATTGTTTTAACATTTTTGGCGCATTACTTTTGAATAGGCCAGCCCGGAAATATCACGGGCGTGTGAAATAGAGGTAGAAATGTCAGCCCATCATTTTCACGGGAGCTAGAAGGAAGGGGTTAAGTGTATTAAATTTTGAATTATGGATTTAATGGTCGGAAGAATTTTGTAAAAAGAAACTATCTTTGATTTTTATGTTTGAATTCGCATAAATATATATAGAAAGTTCAAATAATCATTTAAAGTGGACCATACATCAAGTAAAATATAATTCACAGTTAGAAGAGGATATTAAAATTAATATTGAACGGGTTTTAGATCCCAAGCCTAAGGATTAACAAACCTCAAAACAGTCCTTTGAAGATGATATTTGTCAAGGGGGAGAAACGCAATGCAACAAATCAGCGGCACCTCAAAAACCCATTAGTTCTAGCATGTCTCTGAACAACTCCAAATAGATATCATTCCTTCCTACGGTAAAGATTTTACTATACAGTAAAAGCTCTTTATTCGTGGGGAACATGTTCCATAAATATGGCGCGAATACAGAAACCGTGAATACGGAATGGTCATTTATATGGAATTATAGGAGATACGTTCCTAAGAGGCAAAATTTAAAAAAAATGAATAAAAAATAAATTTAACTGAAGTTTTTGAACATTTTGATTAATCTTAGCAATGGTTTGAAGAGTTTTGTAATTTTCTCTTTCTTGGCAGTTTTTGAAAGCTCCTTCAATTCAGACTCATACGCAGCAGTCGCATTAGCCATTTGCCTCGTAAAAATAAGACTTCGTTCCATAGACAGATCAGTGTTCATAAAGAAATCGCAAAGCTCATTTGCCATTCTTAAACCTTCACTAATATTTTTTAAATGAAATGTCAAGTTTCCAGTGCTTGTGGAAGCCTCTTCTTCAATGGGCTGTGAATTGAACATTTCCTCCAAGGCGGTTTCCGTCAGATCTTCATCTTGCGATACAAGTCATTCCTGAATGTCACTCGATTCTATCTGTTCGAAACCATCTCGCACTATTCCATTCGCGATTTCGGCTTTGTTTGCATTTAACAACATACTTTAGGCACAGTTGTAATAAGATCTATCTTACTTTTTTTATTAGTGCATTTGACATCATTTACAAAGGATATTGGATTGGAAACCTATTGGAATCTTTTTTTTATGATGTATGTACTTATTAGATCCGCGAGTAAAGAAATGTTTATCCGCGAATATAGGAATTGAGTCGCATATTTTTAATCCGCGAATAGTGAAAACGCTAATGAAGGAATCTCGAATAAGGAGCTTTTACTGTATAATAGTGAGAGTGATTCTTTTTTATTCAGAGCTTTGCTAGATAGCGGTTCGGAATCCAGTTTTGTAATTGAAATTGTAATAAGCATTTTAGAATTAAAGAGAAAGAATGCCAGTTTCTATGTGGAATAGGTGAAAACTACACATGGTTCAGTTAATTTTAAAATTGGGCTAAGATTTAGCGTCAATATTAGTTTTTATCTATACTTATAATAAAGCTCAATGTGCGTGTGTGTGTGGCCAGACAGTTAGACCTAAAGCTACCAAATTTGGTACATGTATACTTTGGAGGTCAAGAATGTGCACCTTTGAGCCCTTTTTCGGAATTTTTAATTAGAATTTGAATTCATTAAAATTTAAGCGAAATTTCGACGTTTTTCCGCTATAACTTCCGAAAATGTTATCGCTCAAACATGAATTTTACATCAATTTAAAGAAAAAAAATTAGTTTTCTAATGGTTTCAGTGTTTTAATGTATAACTTAAGCTTCTATTTTTAAAGAAATATTTTAACCATGTGTTTTTTTAGCACGTGACTGGATAAAATAAAAGAAAACAATGACGGAAGTTCAAATTAAAAAAAAAAAAACTATCCTCGCAAATTAAATCTAAAGAAATGTAACTTTCAGCACTTGACTGGATAAAATAAAAGAAATATAAAATGTGATGTTTTCTTTAAAAAATGCAAGCAAAGGATTCTATGATCGTTTGCAATATTTAAATAATTAATTCAATAAATTATCTTTATTTATATAGAATTGAATTTATACAGGATATGCATTCAAATACCGGTCCAATGGTTAATTTGTGAAATATTATTAATAGGCATATATATTGTTTAATACTATTAATTTGATCTAAATGAAATAAATAATTACATTTTATGTAGCTTGAGTGAAACAATGCATTTATAAATAATGAGTTTTCGATTTCTTTATACTTTGCACTGTGAGTCCTATCTTACAAAATATTTTTATTAATATTTTAAATAAAAGTTGCTACATCAATCAGTCTTCTAAACCAATCATTAAAACTGACTGATTAATAAAATTAAAGAATATCATTAGGAAAACGTGTTCTTTTAGGACTTTCATCTTAAAGTAAATATTAATTGCAGGCCAATCAATGCCCGGAATTACTTCAAGCCTATTGAATATGCGATTTAATTGAAAATTTTAGAACGCATTACTCATGGCGAACCAACTGGTCGCCAAAGGCGGCTAATTTTAAATAAAGTTACTTCTCAAATCCCAGTTAAAAATATTAAAATTAAAGAATTAGATTATTTCAAGTGGGTCCCTCTGCCGGATTTTCAAGAGCATCATAATGTGGTATGATTTTAGATTCTGATTGCTTTTTCTCAATTCTACGTAATGGGAAAATGAGAGGGTCTGATGGGTAACCAATTGCGCAATGCATAATATTTGGTTGGATTGTAGCAGGTCAGACCCGAAAGGATTGTATCTCATCATCATATACGCAATGGCATCTGATTGCTAAGGAAAATTGTTGCACCATTTATTCTGTTTTACAAAAATTTGGTCAGACGTAAGAGTTGCCAGATGAAAATATCTTTTTTCAGCAGAAGAATTTTGTGAAAATCATTTTAAATTGATTTACAGAATAAATGATCAATGTCGATTTGTTTTAAGATTACTTGCATTAATCAGGAAATACAAACAGAAAGACTATTTCCAGGCTTCTACGGGGTGCGCCAGAGAAACTTACTTATTTGAAAAAACTCTAGCGGTGAGTTGGGTGGGTGGTAGGTAGCTCTACTTGAAGGGGAAGTCCCCAAGTTTGTTTCCCCCTCTAGTCAGTTGCCATCATTCTCTTGTCTAGAGAACCGCGGGTCTTTGTCGTCGAGAGCTTCTTTTCTAACGGTCGCTCATTTGTTGCTACACAGCGTGCCTTCCAAGCTCGCTTTGAAATTCGCACACATCCGTTCCTGGCCGTAATTCGATACTGTCGTGGGTTAACTCATTTCGGAAGTGTCTCTAAACCCAGAAATGGACATCAATGGACCACCAGAACTCCGGGAAATGTCGAAAGAGTGAGGCAGTCAGTTCTGCGTTCTCCCCAGCGTTCGGCTCGCAAACATACAGCTGCTCGGGGAATTTCTGACACCACTCTTCGACGCATTCTCCATCCAGACCTTCGATTTCATCCCTATAAATGGGCTGTTGTGCAAGAGTTAACTGAACGCGATTTTGTTGACTTTCAAAATGCATGGGAAATTCTGCTTGACAACCTGCCTGAAGACGCGGTTGTTGTTTTTTCAGTAACGAGGCTCGCTTTGAAATCCCTGGTTTATGTCGATCGTTCACGAACAATAGCTCACCTCAAGAACAACATTCGCCACGCCATTGCCAACAGACCGAGCAATATGACGCAAAGAATGGACACGAACTTCAAAAATCAACTCAGTGTATGCGCAATGGGGGTCGCCATTTAACCGATGTCATTTTCAAAACTATATAAAATTTGGGATATTGTATTCTCAAATAAAAAAAGTAATTAAAACAACAACTGAAGTACTTTTGTTTTTATTGACCTTTCAAATAAGTAAATTTCTCTGGCGTACTCTGTAGCACTAGAAAAAACATTAAATTTGATTCATAAAATACAATTTGAAATAAAATATAAGGGGTTTTATGAGTATGAAGAATTGGTGCACATGTCACTTAATAAATAATTTAATTATTTTAAATCGAATAAGGGTAAAATCTTGGATTAAGAATTAACTGCAAATGGATGCAACGAATAGATATTTTAAGTACGTGTACAAATTACGGTAAATTTTCTGAAAATATTAAAATTATACTTCAATTGATGAATACCGAAATCATGTCTATAAATTTCGAATGAAAAAGAAGTGATGCTATGCATTTAGTGATATTTTAAAATATGAAAGTTACTGAAAAGAGAATAAATAAAAAATTCCTTTGTGAAGGAATTTTAGAATTGTAGTCTAAATTTTCAAAAACGATGAAATTTAAAATAAAATTTTAGCACAAAACATCTTTTTAAAGCACAACACAATTAAGCACGCATTATTTATAATTGAGCAATATTTGTAATATTTCCCAAATTATTTCAAAATCTTGCCTAATTTTTTACACAGCAACATTTTTGGGAAGTGTTACTATGATTGGATTCTAAATTAGCCAAACAAACAAATACATCAGACAGCGTCGCTGCGTTTGGAATGCCACAAAAGGACGTGGGCTGATCTTGCAATGTCTTGAGTTCAAGCCAACGAATAAGTTTTTCCCATTATTTAAATACAAATTTTACAGTTATTACGAATTCAACCAATTTTTCCACCATAAAAAATTTATTTAAAAAAATATATAAATTTCATTAAAATTTCAAACATCGAGATCTTGCACCTGAGTTGATATCACCCCTTAGTCTTAGCGTTGCGCTTTCAAACAAATTTCATTCGAAACTTGGTTTGTAGTGTTAATATTGCTAATTATTTAAAATTAAGGGTAAGGTACGATTGGTTTGAAAATATTTTAAAATGGGTGCAAAGAATATTATTTCTATTGGGAAAAATATTTCTGAAAATATTGTAATTGCAATTGTACTAATTTAATGGCCATATATACTATTTTTTACATTTTGATCCAAATGCTATGCATGTTATATCATTGTAATGGAGAAATTAACGAAAATAGAACTTAGTTTTAAAGTAATTACAACCCCAGTAGTAACGAATTTTCGAAATAGAAATGATTTAAAATACATTTTTTCATGGACAACATACAGCTGATTACTGCAGTACTTACTAGAAATATTTTCTAAATTAAAATGGTTTAGGTAATTTTAACAAAGTATCCATCTCCCTCCTTTCCTTTCACACACAGCAGAGATTTTTTACAAAATATACTAACCAAACAGAAAATATATATTACACGCTAGCTATTACCCGCGACTCTATTCGCGTGGAAATTTTGATGTAAACGAACGTAAACTATCAAATAATGACAAATAAAAAAATAAATAAACATAATCTAAAAACGATACACTTAAAAGTATATACGAAAAATATACAACATAAATGCAATTTAATAACAAAAACAATTTAATTACATTGTATATACTCAAAATAAAACAAAATAGCAAATCAAGTCCGGTCCAATCCATTTTATTTATGGATCGAGATGGAGATAGCTACCATAGTATTGTACACATCATTTTTAAAAGTTTAATTTAAATGAAAAAACAGTTGTTAAAAATCACGCGTGAACTTTCAACGCCAGTTGGCGTAACGCACATGTCTGACTTTAATACGCCATTTGGGGTAACGCAATGCAGATTAGAAATTTTTTTTATTTGCTTTATTTTGTTTTCTTTTAATTTAAAAGTACTTTTGAATGAATCCGAAAGATCAATTCATTAACATTTGATTTTAAATACCTCAAACACAAAGAAAATAAATAGAATCGTTTGAAATATTCGGTCGAAATTCTTCCAAGGCTAACAACTTCAATTTCCAACTATAGTGCATCTTTGTACTAAATTTCATCCCATTCCGTTCAGCCGTTCTGGTGTGATTGAGCAACAAACATCAATCCATCCCAACTTTCACATTTATATACTAGTATAGATTATTTGATGCACAAAAATACATTTCAGGATTTGCTTTGCGGCAAAAATTCTTATTGAAAAATTTCGAGTTCAAATCAATAAACAGAAATTAAAAAAGCAAAAGAAATTGGTCACATGCTTAAGACCAATACTTTAAAAGAAAGTTCTAAAAAACACAGAATTTGATATAATAATCCTAAGTATATAACTCTAGGAACAAAAGCAAATTCTTTAGTTTGATGGTAATGAATGTCGTAATCACAAAAATTTCAGAAATTGAAAACTAATGAAACTTTTCTCAAACATTGTTACTCAGTAAAAAGAGAAATGCGGAGACAATTTTTTTTATGAAACTTGTTAGTGAATTATAAGAGACTACAAGGATATGCAATGAAACTTATCGAATTCTTAACTGATTGGTGGGAAAACTTTATAACTGCAACAAATTCAATCAATCCACAATGTACAAATGGGGACAAAATCTAAAGAATATTATCTAGAGGAAAAAATGCAAAATTTTACTTGAAAATAGCAGACAATTTAGGTAGTTAAATAGCAATCGATTTTAATATTTTAAATAGGAAACCTTCAACACATTCCTAGGTGAGTTCTAATTAGGAAAATGAGCAGCAATAACGAAATGAAACTTCAACTTAAAATGAACAGTTCATATCCAGCTCGTTCAAAGTTTATACACATGAATCATTTTTTCCCAAATTTAGAGATCTCTTTATACTTGCTTTTAGGAAGGGGCATACAGATAGTTAACTTTAAATTTCAAATTCGAATGACAATAAATCGAAATTTACGACATTGAAATTTCCATGAAAACACAAAAGTCAAATTAAAAAATTCAGATCGTTAAATTCTGTATTTTTAGAGAATAATCAATTTGACTTTCCATACCTACATACAAGACACATTAGACCAGCGTAATAAGTTCTAGTTATTTTATCAATTTCACCTTAAATAAAAATTCTGGAGCCGTGTAGAAACTACAATTAGCAATTCATCCTATGACTTTCTACTTTTGATTTGAATTTGAATTAATTCAACAGTCTTCAAATTGAATTCGGATAAACATACCATCTAAAATTCAATTTACAAAATTGCTAGATGAATAGTTTCCAGGAAGTATGAAATTATCAAAACAATTACAAAGGAGACAAGAATATTTAGTAATTAAATACAAAATTTATTTTAATATAAATTTATTACAAATTTAATATACAAAAGAAAACAATTTACAAAACTATTACAACATAAAAAGTAGAATATAAATGCATTGAATTTAGAACTCAATACAGGCAACAAAATGAACAGTCAATTGATAATAAGCATAGGAAGGATTTCAATTTATAAAGTAAAGCAGGAACTAAGCATAAAATTGATATACTCTAGTTGAAAAACTTATATTTTAACAATCAATGCTTATAAAACTACTGTATGTCGATAGAATTTCAGTTGAAAATTAAAAATTTTTCAATGCATAATGAAACTCAGAATAGAAGGAAAATTTAATATTTTATCAAATAATTTAGAAGATAGATGTTTAGCAAATTCAACACGTCTGAAAATTTGATAATTCAGAATCCCAAACTTTCTTATACTACTGAAAAGAAACTTCATAACTTTTAACACTGGAGTAATTTTTAACACTATATTTAACATTCATCGCATCCATTCACTTTCCGAAAAAAATTTATTTTATTCGGCTAAATTTTAGGAATTTCAACTCACCCTACACATGAGAGATCGCCACATTCTCTAAAAGCTTATTGATCACCATGGTGATCAGACACAATGATCAAACACTTTCGGAGAATAAAAGGATATTTTGATTGGTTGGCCGGCCGAACCAATCAAAGTATCCTTTATCGGCGGATGTATACATTTAAATAAAAATTAAAAGCCAAAATGGTTAAGTATTTAGGATACAAGAATTTAAATTTACTTTTAATCTTACCGTAAATAACCATTACTTGCTGTATTTTAAATTGAATAAAATTGCAAATGGATGCAACGAACAGAAATATTTAATACAGATTACAATAAATTTTATGAAAATGTTAAAATTAGATTTAAATGAATGAGTATCGACATCATGTCCTTAAGTTTTGATTTAGGAAGAGGCTATGCATTTCCTCATTTTTCAGATGCGAAAGTTAATTAGAATAGAATAAAAAATTCATTGTATTATAATTTTAGAATTACAGTTCCAAAAATCAAGCACGATCAAATCCAGAGTTGGAGCACAAAACATAAAATCGCATTATTTCAGGTTCGCAAATATGATAGAGCGATTTTGAAAATATTTCCTAAATTTTAAAATGACCAGAGAGAAACTTGCTAATTGACAATTCGGTATTTACCTAATCTTTTTAGCACAGTACAATGACATTGCTTGAGAAGAATGACTAATTTAGAATCCAGGAATTGCCAAACATATAAATACATAATAGCCATTTATAAAAATTTTACGATGCCTACAATATTTACCATTGCCAAATTTTATTATATTGTTTGAGACAAAAATCCTTATTGAAGAATTCAGAGATTGAGACAAATTGGTGAAAATCTTTTGCATAATTAAGGGTTATTTTTTTTAAATAGCCTTTGAATGTCAAGATCCTGAAGAAATGCAAAATTCTTTAATGCTAGGACTACACATAACAAATACAATCAATTATTGCATAATCAAAAAATGAAGTTTTAGAAATAAGAAAGAAACTGAAGTTGCTAATCACATTTGTTGAAATTCAGCACAAAATAAATGCAAAGTACAATTTTTACGAAATTTATAGTTGTGAAGTATACAGCAAAACCGCTACGTTGATATGAAAAAACTACAATTAATCAATTTTCACTAAAAATATTGAAATTATTGCAGCAATTGACAATGAAAAACAATCTTAGAAAACCATCTAGCAGTATGAAAAGGCATTCTCGATAGACAATGGTGGAGGAATGCACATGCAAATTAAATGATATTTCAATTCTCAAAGAAATTACAGTTCTGTACAAGTTATTACAATTCCTGGGTCAATGAAAGTCCTGCTTGTCATCTTGTTGACCTCTAATTAGAAATTATAGTTAAATAAATTCCAAAGGGAATCTTATTCATTACAGAGAAAAAGGAATTAGACTTTCTATCTTTTTGGAAATTCGATTTAGATTAGCAAAATCAATTATACTATCAAATTTTATCCACATAAAGCTTGTTTATCAATCCAGATAGTTTTAAAAATGCTCATTTCACAAGGGATCGATATGCCAAACATTTAATCTGGACCATAAATATTTCAAGCATTTCAAATATCAAGTCATGTTCAAAAACAAATGAGAAAAAAAATATTCACTGTTTTTTTCTTAAAAACACAATAATGAAACCTTTCGGAGATGTATTGATAACCTCTCATAAGGGCGATTACATTCGTAATTATGTTTCCACTAGGCAGAGAGTTTATAATAAATTTTTTTGATACTAAATACACATTTTGAGCTTGATCTAATCATAAGTTTACCAACTTGGATGTACAGATATTAAATATACGTCCATTTTTGCAAAATCTCCAAATTCCCGTATGTACTTGGTGAAAGCTCCAGATGGTGTCTGTTGTGCCAATCCTGTCGATACTGCTAAGTTCAGGGCGGCAGGGTGGTCGGCTGTATACAAGGTGTCTGTTGCGCCATGATCACTTCGGTTCAAACAGGTTAATGTCTGAAAACATTAGATATTTGAATTAGCATAGATCAGATTTGAAGCCATGAGGAATGCTGTTAAATGCAAGAGTAAAATATTTTATTCTTTATATCCGCATCGATAACGTAAAGACCACTAGAAAGAATTTGCTCAAGATTTCACTATCAAGAGAAGCGGAAGATATGTTGATTTTAGTCAGGAGTTGTAAGTTACCGACACTTGGTCTTTTGAGAAGGACATAGCAATTCTAATAAAATTATAAAATAATTAACAATGCATTAATTATTTTATGAAGAATTGGCCAGGATTCATGCGTGTAATCATTCTCCATGACGGTCAGAATTGGTCTAAATAATGAATGCTTTCGTTTAGTTTAAATTATATTGATTTATCTTTTTAAAGCAAACCTAGAGCCATTTTAGAGCGGGCCTCGTAATTTGCAACCATGATCAGATGAGCTGGCTCCTCTCTTCAAACTTCCACGTCACTCCAGATTAAAAACGCTTAGCTCGGGCGGATTTAATATGTTCCAGAACCTCTTACACTACTGTTCTTCTGGGGTATCGGACCTCATACCTGAAAACCTGTTTCGAAGCCGAGACGTTACCACCAGGCCTTAAACATCATTAAACTTCCGAATATTATAGGTTATTCTGCCAATTTTTCGAAAAGGAACGACAGGAGTTTGTACGGGAGTTCACAAGACATTACTGCATAATGTAAACACAAGGTTCGAAGCTTTACCTCAGAAGCAAGCATTCCCTTTAAGATAGTAATTGAACTTTTAAGGATTATTTAAATATTTTAAAGGCAAATATGTTTGAAGACCTTATCGATACCCCTACGTATGTTATTGCGATTAATGGAGCATTTTAGAATATATTTTCTAATTATGAGCTGAAATATACTTGATTTGTCCCCCCCCCAAAAAAAAGGCTTCCTGGAGGCTGAAAGGAGACGCGAAGCAGAATTACTCGAAAGCTCCCCCCCTTCCTCATTCATTGGCACTGGTCTGAAATAACTTCTGGTCATACATTTCCCTAGTTAAGACAAGATGCAGAAGGCTTGCTTAAGTCGACTGCTCAAATTCCTCCTACAACATTTATAGAAATTGATATCCCAGTATAACACTCACACCAATGTTTTATTATGCTTAAGGATAGCTGTAACTGCTGCGTCTACTTCAACAATTATTCACGTTTCTTCATTTCCCCAGGGATATTTTTTGACAAATCCAAATATAATGGCTACATAGTGCTATGTTGTAACAATTTTATTACCATTATTATAATTGTGGAACTTACCATGCCCTTGAATCCAAAATAACTCTAACTCGTCTTCTGAGAATATCCTCGCCACATCCAGCAGAATTGGCGCCTATTAAAGGCGTTTGTATGGAACAGAAAGGGTATTGCCAGTGGGACTTCTCTGGATAACAATCAGGCCACCAACGGTCTTTAACTCTTACCTAAGAATACATAACAATAAGTACATTTTTGTAATTCTAATTACCCAAGAAATGAAATCAAGTAATTGTTATATTGAGATGAAAACTGTTCACAATTCTAATTCGCATAAGTTACCAATATCACATTGGTATTGTTCTTATTCTTTGACCATCCAGATATCTTCTACATAGAGAGAGGCTTTGTGGCTTGAGCTGAAAGGGCATTTATTCCACACGTGAGGAGTCTAATAATAGCAGAAGTTCATTTGCATATATTGGATGCCCGTCCTTTTTTTCAAAGGCTTGGAATTCCCATGCGTACTCTATAAAGGCTCCTGATAATGTGTTGTGCCGTGATCACTTCGTAAAAGCAGGTCAACATCTGAAAAGATTAAATATTTGAGTTTTCGTTAGACTTGAAATTTAAAAACTATGAAATGCAAGAATATGAATGATTTCATTTTACTGTTTATGTCTGCATAGATAATGCAAAAACCAGTAGAAAGAACTTGCTGCTTTAAGTTTCGTCTTTAGGACCAAACGTTTTTATCGAGACATTTTGTAAGCTTTAAATATTATACCAAGTTCTAACTCCTAAACCTTCTGAATCATTGTTTAAAATTCAATCGCAAAACATCCAAATTCCCTTATGCTTTTAAAGTGGCCAGATATTTGTTGCGCCATTATCAATCCCTTCGGTCAAAAGATGACCACCTGAAAAGATTAAATATTTAAATTAAGGAATGAAACCATCCATCAAGAACACAAATGCCAGTGCATACAATTTACTTTTGCTCTTTTAATCTCTATAATTGAAAAACCTGAAAAATTTACTGTTACATTGTCAGATCTAATTTAACTGCATAAATTTTAATAAGGAAATTTTAAAAGTCACATCGGTTCATTTTATCTTTCATAATTTGCAATTACTACGAATAATCCAAATAGTGTATTTGATTTTTTCAAAAAGACTCCAATTTTTCTGATTACTATTATTTAGAAAAGTGGTTCAGCCAATTTATTAATTCGACATTGAGGCACAATTATTTATTATACTTATATACGGATGTATTATTCTTGATATACGAATAAACTTTAGTACTCTAAAATTTAGTTGTCAACTATTAGAATGCTCTTCAAGGAGGATTCTTAACATGTATAATGATAAAAATGACTTTTCGTCAAAGTGTTTATTTTAGCAAGGTTGCTACTCAAATTTTACTAAACGTCACAATTAATAGAAAAAACGAGCTTAATTATTTTAAAAGAAGCGTCTTTATTAAATGTTATGACTAACAATAAAAATTGCTTTTTAAAAATTAATAACATGTTCGACAATTCCAGAAAATATATATCCCAGAATTCCTCGCTGGCTATGCCGGAACAAAAATTACCTAGAAACATTTGTCTTATCATAAGATCTGAAACACTATAGAAATCGGCTCCTTTTCCATGAAGTAGTTCTCTTGTGACAGCAACATATAGATGTTCGCCACATGCTGACTTCTATTGTGAAGGGTTCAATTGTTTCGAAACCTATACTCAAACGCGTATGACAAGTGGGAACTCGTAGGAGAAAACTGAAAGGATTGCATCTTGCATCTATTTTAATATTTCTAGGTAATTATGTTTCATATCCACCAAAAACTTTTCTAGGCCAACCAATCAAAATGGTTTATAAAATTCATTTAATTTTATTAATTTAAATAGCGAACTTACTGGGCCCTTGAATTTCTACTAGGGCAATACACAAAGAATACTGTTCGACATCCAGCATATTCGTTGTAGATGGATGACACGTACATGGAACTTAGTGGTTTACGGCATATTTTTATCAAGCAAAATAGCATCGATACAGGTCATGTTCTCCAGCCTATCTATACCCAACAAAAAATTCGTTTTTGTAGTTCTAATTACTATGTATATAAATTATATGATTATATCAAATATATGACAATCATAAGAAGCATAACTCACCGGTATTGCATCTGTACAAAACTGAGAAAATTTCGTGATTATCCAAATAGCTGCTTTCGATAGTTTCAACAGAGTTGAAAAGGCATTTTCTGTACATATGCGGAATAGAGTAATACCAGTTCCCAATAAACAGCGTAATGTATTCTTTACAGTGAATTGCTCCAAAACTGCAAGCGAATTTTCTTCGTTGATTATTTCTAGGTCCCTGCATCTCAGTTCGATGAGGAAAAGCCAATGTATCCGACAGAAACTTTCTACTGTTAGTGGAACAGTTTAGAAGATCCAATATTCCTAGTTTATTCACACCAAAAGCATGTCAAATTTAATGTATTCCGCTCATTTGTGGAAGAGGCACAGCAAACCGATAGCCTTGGTTCTTTCCTCTATCGTATTTGACTGCACCAAATAAAATCCATATAATCATGGCATTTTCGTCACTTAGAAACTACTTGAGTGCAATATCCAGAGATTAATATTTCTTTCACATTCGCAATCTAAATTTACTAAAATTTCAATGTATCTTTCACATAGTTAAATATCTGAACGGACAATTAACTGTTTAATGATTAAATTTAAAGACTAAAAAACTGATTTTCTTGGGCAGCTTTTTTTCGTTTCGTTTACAATATGAAAATTTGATTTCAAATAGAGTAAAAGTTATCTAAACACATTAAAGGCGGAGAGTCTTGACGAAAGTATGCTTGGTAATGCGGATCAAATATTACTACGACTCCCGAATATAATATCTTAATACATTTCATATTTGTTCGTCATTATAACAAGGGCAGGTTCATATATTTTTTTACATTATCTTAATAAAGAGATGTTCAATATGAATAGTATAAAAAAATTCAATTGCAGAATATTTTCATTTTTAGGGCATTTCATTTCGGATGCCAAGTAAATTAATATTACTTACATTTCTATAAGTTTTTCGTAGACTATTGCTTCCTTTCATTGAATTCAAAAGCAATTAGTTATTTCAAAATCAATATACGAAGCGATTCAAAGTTTCATTTTTGAATTATGATATGGAACAAACTAAACCACTTCTAAATTATGGAAGTTAAAAATTTTTGATACATTCAGTTTATTCAGTAAAAATTATAGGTATTAGAAGTATCTAGTCAATTTAGAATCTATTGAAATGCGATATTGAGTTAATTCGAGTATTCCCCACACCAACTAGATACCAAATTGTTATGCCTACGGAAAAAAAGACGTAAAACATGGGAGAAAAAAAAGGACTGAGACTACCCTCAAGATCCCTTTTCATACTGTAACTTGGAAATTTTAATGCCGTAACCGAGAAAAAATGTTTAAAGTATGAAAATTTTTATGATTAAGCATTGAACATAGATCCATTAGTGCTCTAGATAGAACTGACCGTTGAAATTTAAAATATAATTAAAAGAAAATTTCTCGATTGCATTTAAAAATTTTTAAATTAGTCTACTCTAAATTCCCAATAAGCTATGATTCAAATGCAGTCGTCAGTAAGAACAAGTGAAGGTCATTCGAAAAAATTAGATACTCTGAAAAATTCTATTAAATTAATGTTTTAGCTTTTGTTAATGCTTAAATTTAATTACTAGTATTGGTATTTATAACAGTCTCATTCACGGCGAAACATTTGATTTCCAAGATTCTCGTCAGTGAAACCTCAAATTTAACTGAAAATGAATTTGGATCAAAAATATTTGATCAAATTATCAAAAAGTAGGCAATAAAATGCTGTGCGTCACTTCCCCCCCCCCCTCACCGCAAAGAACTAATTTCAATTACATTGAGTTGTAATTATTGACTTCAATATAAATCCTCATTATGATACATTCTTAAATAATGCCACAAAATGATTTTCAATAATTCAGTGGATTTATTATCTTAAACCAGAAGGAAGAACAAGGAAGGATAATTATATAATAATGCTCGCTATATAGTCATATCCATTAGAAAAATACTTCCTTCCATAACTGGCAATTGCTAGATAGGATACAGTTGAGATTCAAATACAAAATGATTTATAAAATTATCAACAAAGCTAATAAAATGTTAAAACCCAGCTTACCTCTGAATGGCAGAAGCATTCTTTCCATTTTTTTTTTAAATTTCAAAGCAATCTTTCAAACTCTTCAACGTATATAACCCACTTTCTATCGAAATATTGGTGGCGAGATGAAATTATCCATCCTGAGTTATCAGAATTAGCAAATGCATGCAATACAAAAATGATACCAATTTTTTTCCATTTTCTCACACGACTGAGTCCACGAGCACCAGCCCAATACCACAAATTTATACACACATTACCATCGTCTTCAACACAATTCAGAAAATTATAACACTCAGGTATTACCCATGCCATCGACACAAACATACACACCACTACTGAACACAAGCACATGCATTACTCGAGCCATCAACCCCACGTAACAGAACATACACACATTACCCACACCACCACAAAACCCATAACTGACACGCATATCCCACGCCTCCAGCACATAACTCCCGAAAGTTTCTACTAAACACACACATAACCCACGCCTCCAGCACATCACTCCCGAAACTTTCTACTGAACACACACATAACCCACGCCACCAGCACATCACTCCCGAAACTTTCTACTGAACACACACATAACCCACGCCACCAGCACATCACTCCCGAAACTTTCTACTGAACACACACATAACCCACGCCACCAGCACATCACTCCCGAAACTTTCTACTGAACACACACACATAACCCACGCCACCAGCACATCACTCCCGAAAGTTTCTACTGAACACACACACATAACCCACGCCACCAGCACATCACTCCCGAAAGTTTCTACTGAACACACACACATAACCCACGCCACCAGCACATCACTCCCGAAAGTTTCTACTGAACACACACACATAACCCACGCCACCAGCACATCACTCCCGAAACTTTCTACTGAACACATACACATAACCCACGCCACCAGCACATCACTCCCGAAACTTTCTACTGAACACACACATAACCCATGCCTCCAACGCCACAAACACAAGCATTGCCCACACCAAAAACATCACTGCAACACAACTGACATTACTCGTTCCTCCACAGCCACTCCTGGAACCACAACCGACACATTACCCACACACCCAACTCCAGCTCGCATTACTCGCACTAGAAGGCACATTGCCCTGTTGACACCACAAACTTCCACTATTCAGCATATGCAATTAAACTAGTTAACCATGAGGACAAACATTTGTTTTCCCTAAGCACATGGCAAAACAACTTGCCCCGTTTTAATAAAACGCACGATTAGTTCCACTTTCCCCTAAGCTGTCACTGCATTCAATGCCACATTGAAAGGTTAGACTCCACTCTCAACTCCCAAAACAAAATAATCCATTCTGCACATCATGGGCATGTATTAGAAGAGTTGTATGTCTTTCGCAATGTACACAAGATAATATTCTCTTTGGTATTATGCATCTCAATGAGCATAAAATGCATGCCAATATCCCCCTTGGTCCGCGAAGACCAAATATTTTGCCCCGAAATTAACCCAAAGATCAAATTGCTTTCCAATGATTTAAAGCAAGAACAGTAAAAGAATTAACTTCCTTAATTCCAAACAAATACTTCCTATATTTTGTATCGCTTCATCTGTCAATTTAGGAATTTAAATATTAGATTCCCTCAAAGTTCGGCACCAAAGGGGCCAATCCTGACATCTAGCAATTCCCGATTGTGAGTTCTGAAGTCTGACTACCATCAATTGAATTGCCCAAATTACATTACGAATAAATTGAATTCTGATAAAGTGTCATTTCTATAGAAAAATACAAGAACGGTTTGAATTTTAAATTTAAAAATATATATTTGGAAACAAATCTTTGGGAAGACATCGCATTATCTAACATCTTCCTTCGCATTTCTTTAATTTACTGCTTCAAATTGGTGAAAAATATTCCTAATTTTGCATTTGTTATATCCGGTTGATGTAAAACAGAACATATTTCCTAATTTCCAGTTGATAAAATTGAAATTTAACGCTAATTTAACATGTCTCTTCTCGCTAAAAATTTAAGAACCTCGATTGAAATGGTACAGTAGTTTATCTCATGTTATAGCATGCAACAGAGTTTACGTTTTGTGTAAATAAAGTTAAATATGTGATGAAAATAAAGCTATTTTGTTTGTATTATCTATATGAAGGCGCAAACAAGACGCATCAATACCAAATAGTTTATACAATAAAAACTTTACATTAATGTAAATCCACATGACGACGTCAAAGAAAGAAATCAAGACTAATGATACGGCATTGCACTTCTAATAAAAGCCACTTTAATGTGTTTTTATAAAATTATGTACTAAATTGCAAAGAGTAAGAAATGAGTGTTCACAAAATTCAATACGCACTAATGATTACGAATTAGCGAGAACATTAATATTTTTAATTACAAAATTACGTATTTAAAAGCTTATAAAATAATTAGTAAAATTAAAATTTCTGTAATTTTCTCATTGCCTCCCACACATTTAAAGTGCCAATGAAAACTGACTCATCTTTCAATAAGAATTAATCGTTTCAAAATTCTGAAAATAGTTGAAATTACAAAGCGTTACAATTCATTTAAAATTTTCACCATCCAAAAAAAAAGTTTTCTTCAGGCACATTTTAGTCCCGATGTGTCTGAAACGTTCTTAAAAATTTTATAATTTTCTAAGTATATTTAGAGAAATGATCCCTCAATCCATAATACAGAAAATTAGCAAGTCTTGAAGTTTGGATTTTTAATACTAGAACTAACAATTTATTCTTTATTTTACAGAACAATTCACCTTGCATTCGATAAAAATTCAGCTTTGATCCGAATAACGAGCTGTTATTCTTCGCATCCAAATCCGCCATTTGATTATATAATTAAACTAATTTTAAAGATAAAAGTCTCCTTTTTAAGAATTTAATTTGTATTACACAATCCGATATTTGCCATATCACAATTCTTAAACAGAAACTTGACTAACAGCATGTAATCAGCTAAACTCTAACGTTTAAACTTACCCAATGAAATAAATAAAGATTCTATTAGGAAAAAACTCTCGGAGTTCAATAAAGCATTCGATATTAGAAATATTCCGAGATAAAACAATACTAGAAATTAAATGAGAAAATTTGGACAAAATTAGAATTATTTAGAGAATGTGTTGATCTTCAAACTAGCAATCATGAAAATTATTCGAATAATTGAAATGTCGTTTGAGAAATCATTTTGAAAAATTCACCTAAACAATTTTAACATATATCGTATCGGAAAGACATTAACTTATTTTTAATGAGAGGGGGATTGCATTTACTGCTAGATTATTAGATGCGACTTATTACACATCTCTAAGGGGATTCGATTGTCCCATATTCCAATGAACGATTCTTAAAGCCTTGAAAGACATTAAAATCTAAGTATCTGGCATTCTGAAAGCACACGAAAGAAATATAATCTCCGAATATCCCACTCAAGCAACGTCTGAGCAACTACGATGCCACAATTATGCAGACATACCTGGTCAGACCAACGTAATCGAGTAGAAAATCGTGAAGAAAGCATCATACTCCGTCTTCCAAAATATGGCCTGGTGCGGTAGAATTCATATCGTGTTCTAATCTCAAACTTGGAAGCGCCAACAACTTCAACATTCCAATCTATTTCATAAGGAGAGTCGGCCATACAGATGCTGGTACCATTTTTATTTTTAAGTCCAAATTCCTTTTGTGGAAAGATGAGCTGGAAGAGAAATTGGGGTTATTCTTAGTGCACAGTATAAATAAATTACATTAATATTTTTCCCCTTTTCATTTTTTGAGATGGAACATTTTAGACCATTTTATATCTATTCTTATGAAAAGATTTTCCCTTAATTCTTGCTCGCTTAGTGAGAATGCACTGTATTGCATTAATCCAGACAATATTAATCCAGTTATTGCAAACACCATTAACTAAATTAATATCCTCAATCTCTTCATACAGCTTAACAAACGAGAAGAATTCAAAGGCACAAGGGTTATTTCGGGACACTACATTGATGCAATAGAATATCATTAAATATCAACACAAAAATAATGAGTAATCATTAAAACATGTGAACACCTCATTGCACAGAACTAATGAATTTCTCTTAACACCTTAAGATGTGTTGCTGCTTTATGCTTTTATTAAAATTTCACTTAAGATGAAAGAATGGCTCCTTCAACTTGCATTCAAATTACAAAACCACCATACAAATATGCTTCAAAAATCTCATTTTAACATTTTGATAGCACTGCGAATTTTACAAGGCTTTCCCTCATAAGAGAATTGTGCTAAAATTGAAACATCTAAAACAGGTAATTTTGGCTATATTATGTTTTAATTATTTCATAAGTAGCAATGGTCCCCGCGAGTTTAAATGTGTTTACAAAATGTTATAATGTTATTCTAACAATTGCCAGAAAGCCGTACAAGACAAATTTTTACATTTCAAATTCATTTATTCCCTCAATTAATAAATGACAATTGCATAAGATATGGTATGCATTCGATTTCCTAAAAAGTTTCCAGTATAAAATATTAATAATAATTAAATTATTCGAAAAAAATATTTTAGTCGAACAATTCTTTCGAACTTCAATAGATAAAGACAAAGCTACTAATAATTCATTACTATATTTATACGAACTCGATAAAACCATTTAAGTTACCCATTATTTTTGAACTCCGTATCAATGTTGAACACTCCTTGTAAAAAATGATAATAAAAAATTAAAATTGCAAAATATTATTCATACGACTAGCAAAATTTTGCAACAGAAACTTTCCCCACCACGCAAGGACCAAGGAAAGGAGAAACTGATTCATCCTTTCAGCTTTTATCAGTTTAGAAGCTTCTAGAAAATTATTATCAATCTCTTCTTCCAAAGATGTGTAATAGGTGGCTGTTCAGCTAGCCACCTTTAGAAAAAGTTACAAGATCATTTATCCAAATTTGAACCCAAAGGAGGCATATGCAATAAATATAATTATTATTAATAAACAATAATTATTGTTACAAATTTAAAAATAAATCAGGACAAGGTGAAAGAAAAGTGGCCTGTCAATAATTCATCAAACATAGGAGATTATTTTGCATGCTATAAATGGAATTTTCGCATAAGGAAAATGATGGCCCAGATTCATAGGCGACAATGAAGTTACACCATGATATTGTTTGGTTCTGAATCCAAGCTAATCCTTGCTGAAATATTCCAACAAAATTTCTTTGGACAAAGTGAAACGCCAGTTATTTAGTCTTCGTTCTACCTAGACATCATTTTTCATCTCCTTTTCTTGTTTCTTTAGGGAATAGTCAGGTATGAGTCCGAAATTCAACATTAGAGATTAGTACACAGGGTCTTTCTTTCTAAAAATGATGTAGGCCGTGGTAGCCTGGTGGGAAGGTCTGAGGTTCGAAACCCGATTCCACCGAAGAACCATTGTGTAAGCTTGCCAAGTGTGTAGAACTCAAACGCCTCCCTGCTGATGTGTTATTAAAGCTTAGGAAGGGTTTAATAGTTCAGGCGCCGTCCTCATCATCTGACCGAGGTTCAAAATGACGAGGTCCATCCCAAAATAGCTTAGTGTTGTTTTAAAAACGGTACATTAATATATCTGAAATTAAAATGATATAAATCAGGACAAAGGCGTAAGATGCTAAAAAAGAAAGTTTACAATTCAGAATTCCCTTTTAAATGATCTTGAAGAACAAAGGTTTTCTTTTTATCATACGGTACTTAAAGGAGTCAAAATGACGACGTCCTGGCATAAGGGTAGCGCGTCATCCCCGTGATCTAGGCGTCCCGGGTTTGAGTCGCGGTTCAGGCATGGTTTGTTCTATATTCTATCTGTGAGTTGTGTGAATGCCTTCCCCTGTAAAAAGGATTGTGCCAGTGAAAGTGAAGAATGAAGTGGCTAAGTCGTACTCTTGGCCTAGAAGGTGCTACTGAAAAAACAAGAGACACTCATTTTGGTTTAAATTGCCGACAGTATCTGTCAGCGGGCTTTTAAAGTGCCATAAGTCACAACAGATGTCAAAATATTTAACTTTACATTTCGTCCCCTTTTGTGTCAATTGTTGTCTGTTGGATTGTTGTTGTGGTGACCTATGGCCAAAATGAGCGTCTCTTATTTTTGCAGTAGCGCCAACTAGAGCCAAGAGTACGACTTAGCTACTTCATTCTTCACATTCACATTCACTTGCACAACCCCTTTTCACAGGGATGCGCATTCACACAACTCACAGATAGAACATGGGAGAACAACCATCCCTCAATCGGGACTCGAATTCGGGACGCCCAGATCACGGGAAAGACACTGTCTGTTAAATATTACTTCGAACGCCCTAGCCGTTACTAAAATGTTAACGGTATTTTATTATTTTCGTTACTTTAAATATTATTGATATTTTTTAAAAAATTAATTTTTTGAATGATGAGAGGGCAATATATATATTATGATTTTAAATACTTTGCTGAAGATGCTCATCAGATGTCTGATTTATTCAGAAAATGAAAAATGCGAACAAACTGTTTCAGACCTACAGTTCTAACCAATGCACGCAATGTTTTTACCTTAGAGGCTCCTTTGAAGTCTGTGATGTTAACTGAAATCGAGACATGTAACTTTGAACTTGCACGTCTACTTGATTCTAATGTTTTATTTATAGTGCTTTCAACAATCAATCAATTTCTCGTCAGTTCAATTTTTCCAACACTGTAAATATATTGAAGCTAGAATTTTGAATTTAACAAAAATTAGACTATATTGTGTCTACACTGACTACCAATAAGTATTTGGACACCTGTGATAGCAAAGAAAAACTAACTTTATTCAAAATCAATAGTTGGCAGAGCCTCCACGAGAGGTCATGATAGCGTGGACCCTCCAGGGCATACTTTCCACAAGTCTTTGTATGACAGCTAGTGGTGTTTTCTTCCACTCGGCTTGGGGAGGTTCCATCACCGATTTGGCACGGGTAGGTCACCCCTGAATTCGGCGATGCCACTCGCCCCAGATTTTCAGGTCTGGACTCTGGGCAGGCCAGTCCATTCGATGCACTCCATTTGCACCACACCAGGCCTTGGTAAACGTCGAAACATGACAACTGGCATCCTGAAAGTAACAGGGGTCTCACCCGTCAAACTGCCACAAGCCCATTGTCATTCTAAAGAGTGCAGTGGGCATCGTAGTGGAGTTTACCGTGAATGGGGTCCCAGGCCATACCAGGAGAAACACCCCCAGACCATCATTCCAGATATCGTCATTTGCATAGGTGTCCAAATACTTACTGGTAGTCAGTGTGTTAAAATTCGCAGCTTTTTTCAAGATCATCGCATGCAGAATACGTAAAGTGACCTGCACCCGCCCACAGACTAGTCACGTGCTCCCCCATCAGACCAGTCTAGTGGTTTTCTTTGATGTCTGTCGATTCTACTGACAATTTGTCGGTAAAATGTTCAAACATCAAAGGACCCCAGTGAATCCAAAGAGGGGTCTGAAGGTGAGCACGTGGCTCGTTTGCGGATGGATGCGTCGTAAGAACGCAGATTAAAGCCGAGTTCCGACTACCTGTCCATCCAGCAGGCAAGCGACATGTTCCCCCTTCGACGCGTCTTACGGTTTACTTGAGGGCCGCGGTAACCTGGTTGGTAGAGCGTCGGTCTTGTAACAGAAAGGTCGAGGGTTCTGTCCTCGACTTGTCCAAAGACCGCCGTGTTGGCTCATGACAGTTGGGGCACGTTCAATAGGTCTTGACTGCAAAATCCTCCAAGTTCCCATACCTCTGGCGGTACTGAATCAGGGAGGAGTCGTTCTCTCATTGGGATCCCAATTCTGACTTGCGGATGGTGGAATGAATTTGACCGCCCTCTAAAAAGGGTTGTGCCGTGGGTATTCGAGCAAATTTGTCCTTTCACCTTAGCGGCGCTCATTCACAACGAAAGGCGTACACTCTGCCTTCGTTCAAAAGAGCTCCTCTCATTCGGGATTGGTAGGACCAAGTGGCATTAGACAACAACAACAACAGTTTAGTGGGGTTCTTTGATGCAAGTCGAAGCGTGGCTCGCCTGTTGGATGGACAAGTCGTTGGAACTCGGCATTAAGACGACTTTTACTTTGCCTGTGTTTTGTCCTAAAGTTATAGAAATGATTCTTTAATATCATTTATATGCAAAATATATGATAAATACTTCTAAAAATTAATACAAATGTTTAATATTATAATTTAATTCCTACTTATTTTCTTATATTATTTACATACATCATATATTCTCTCATATTATTCAGGATCGGGTTTCTCATCAGTAATCTCAGAGCATGGCGACATACGTGGAGAGCATTTGGCGACCAAAGAGAAATTACTGGAAAAATGTAACAAATAAATGAATATTTGAAAAAAAACTGTATTAACATCAAGTGTCTTCCACTGTAAGTTTTAAAAAATGCATTTGAACTGTATATATCGGGAAAGTGAGAACTAATAGTAGGAATTGAAAAAGAAAAAAAAAAAGGAAAGTATTTTTTTTTACGTCGCATTAATTAAAAAGTGCCCAAACTATGCTGAAGGAACAATACGGTAACCTTGTCTTGCGCCAGTCGCTTTAAATCTCCCCCTACCAGCAGACCAAGGGGAGAATAAATGTTTCTTTGTCCACTTTTCACATATGCCCAGGGGTTGCTGCAGCTACGGTTAGTTCACAAAAGGCAAAGGGGTGGTTGATTTTTTACAGAAAAGAGAGGGCGTGGCTAAAATGTCGTCATAGTTCACAAGGAGAGTTACGTAAGTAGTTTCTTATCCAGGCCGATTATTATTTTACTTGCGGATTTTCAATTCTGCGACAGAGCTAAGCACAGATTTTAAATTCTTTCTATTAAAGCATCCGAGTTAATAAATGATTGCTGAAAATAGTTTATAAAATCTTCCAAAATCGGAAATTGCGATATTTTTCAATGTTCGTTTTTTCCTCTTTTTCAGAAAAATGTTCTAACTTCATTTAAAATGAATTGATGCAATATAGGAAAAAAAATACATATGGTATAAAGACAGATATATTCAGAGATTTTGAGATGCAGATCATTCTACAACATTTTCATACTTTTTGAGAGTTGAAAATATTGATGGATTGACACTTTAAAATTGAATAAAACCCAAGGATGGTAAATTAAACGGCTTGAACATATAAAACGCGAGAAAAAGAAAATGACGAATACCAAAATTTCAGGACATATTTTAAGGCTCTCGAAGAAATGAAAGAATCAGCCAGACAAATAATCACAATTTATCAAAAATGAAAGGAAATTTGATGATGAATATTATAGAAAATATTCATATATATCCAGTGACTGTAATTTAAGAGCAGTCTAAAGAGATACCAATGTATCATTGTTCATTAAATTTGAAGTAAGCAACTATATCAGAAAACAAAATTTAATATTAAAGATTATTTAAAGCCCGATCACTGGAAAAAGATCACTTGCGGCATTTGCGAAAAAGCCTTCAACTCAGAAAAGTATTTAAAATCACATTTTAATAATCGTACACAAAATAAACTTCGTGCCAATGACATCTGCAATACAGCATTCATCAACCGAAACTCTAGAACGCCACATTTACAAAGGCATACTGAAGATAAACATTTTGATTGAGAAATTTACACGAAGTATTTATTGAGTACTAAATCATTCAATACTAAGTGTAAATTTCGCAATCAAATTGAGTTGTGTTTTAAGTAGTAAATCATTTTCCGAAAATAAATATCCTGATGGAGCGGAGAAAAAATTATGCTACGTACGTTGATTGTAATCTGGGGGGTGAAAAAAATTATATTATGCACCAAGAGCTTACTATCCTTGCTGCGCTACAAGAATAATTACTCAAAAGTTGATCATTTTCGAACTATAGATAGTGCAATAAAAAACTATTGATAAATTTTAATAAATTTATACTGTTTTTGTTTCTAATGACATTTTACAAGCCCTCTGATGAACTGTCTGCGATTTAAAGGCTTAATCAAGCGTCGAAATATCATCCGCATTTTTCATCAGCAAACGACAACGAAAAGGACTTTACTGTGATTGGTTGAATTTCGTTTGCAGACAATATTTTCGTCACTCTCTTCGGCATTTTCAAGCTGGTTAAAAAAAAGTTGTCAATGACGGAAAACTTACTTGACCGGCCTTGAGGGTAGGAACAGAAAACTGCTGACGAAAAGTGCGGATGATATTTTGACGTGTGATAAGGCCTTAAGCCATAGTTCAGTAGCTTCTGAAGGTCAAAGTTCTTGAGCACCCGTGGGCCGAAATCTGACTTCTATCTCATATGAAGATGACGCACAGTTGCTTTTTTTACAAGCGTAGGGGGGGGGGGGCTCTTTCACAGCACCCCTCACAGATAGAAATCAGGATAGAGAACAACCATGTACGAACCAGGAAGTTCAGATTAAAAGTTCAGATTTTTAAAGCAACACTAGGACCTATTTTGGGATGGACCTCATAATTTTTGACCACAGTCAGATGATGAGATGACACCCGAGATGGCATCTCCCTCACGATGCTTCCACACCGCACCATCGGCAGGATGTTCGGTTCCTACGTATTGAGAGAGCATGAGACTCGCTTACATGACCCTAGTAGCACACATATAGTGTATGATATTAAACAATATTGCCAATATTGTTCTGTTGGTTCTAATGCCACTTGGTCATACCAAGCCGAATGAGAAGTAGCTCTTTCAAATGAAGGCAGAAGAGCGCGCCTTTCGTTGTGGACGAGTGCCGTTCAGGTAAAAGGACGACTTGGCTCGAGCACACACGACACAACCCTTTTGAGGGGGCGGTCGAACTCTTTCATCCATCCGCAAGTCAGAATTGAGGTCCAAATCAGAGACCGACTCATCCCTGATTCTGTACTCCCAGAGGTATGGGAACTTGGAGGACTTTGCAGTCACGACAATTGCCATGAGATAACACGGCGGTCTTTGGCCGAGACGAGGACAGAACTCGCTACCTTTCAGTTGCTCTACCAACCAGGCTACCGCTGCGCCAACCAATATTGTAGAATATTGTATTATAATATTTAGCAATATTGTACAACAGGATGTGCTACCTAGGGAAGGTTCTTCGACGGAATTGGAGCTTGAACCTGCGAAGTCAAAACCTTACAAACAGGCCACCACGGTTTCTGAAATAAAATTTAGAATAGACAATTGACAACCAAGAACTTTTGGAAAGGTGAAAAAATCTGCTGAACTGGATTTAATTTTAATCGAGAATTTTTTTTATTATTTATTATTTTGTTTTAATTTTTAGATGCTTTTTTTATTAATGATTGTGACCGAAAGGCCGCCAAAATTTTAATTCTGTCAGGATAGACTATTAAAAGCAATAAATCATGCCAATTAAGATAAAACACATTCAATGACATTAAAGGGTATGATTTACACGGGGACAAAACTATTGAGAACAATAACATTTAACATATATGCATTAAAATAACACTCGGGGACTACATCATGCTTTACGCCCGCTTCCAAGACATGGACTGATGGTCGATGGCAATGGCCGCTAGAGGGCCGGCGAAAGTAATCACGGTTACATTATAGTATTTAGACCCTATAGATTATCTGTGTTAACACATTAAAGGCGGGAGTATTAGCACTACGATTTGATCCACGTTACTTAGCATACTTTCGTTTTTTTAGCCTTTAATGTGTTAATAATAAAGATGGTTGTATATGTGTATGTTGACGCTCTACATGTCAGATATTTTGATCTGCAACTACCAAATTTGGCACATTTACAATTTGGATGGTGCGAATGTGTAGCCCAGAGCGATTTTTTTATATTTTTAATAAACTAAAAAATTAAGAAAAATTAGAGTGTTTGTGCCCGCGATAAATTTTGAAAATGTTACAGTACAAAAAGTGAAGTTTATGCCATTTTAACATTTAAAGAACATTATCTTTTCTATAGTAATAATTTTTTGCCGTATAAGTAAATAAAAAAAAAGTATTTTTGGCATATTTTTCAAAAAGGATCTTAACAATTCTAAGAAAATATTAAACGTATCACGAGTGGTATTACAAAAACGTAATAATTCTGGAAGAAGTTATTGATAAAAATTACTCTTACATTTGCAGATAATTTTTCGTTTTTGTTTTACCTTGCCAATTATTTGTCTGTAATATAAATCATTGCTGGCTAAAAATATATAAGGAAAGCAAGCGATAAAGGCAGTTTATTCTGAGAAAATAACTAAAAAAAAAGATGCAAATTTGTATTTAAAAATGCTATTAACGTGAAAAAAAAGTCACATTTTATATTGTTTCGGTTGAAAAATTAGGTTATATTGTTGGATGGCTTGAAATAGCAAAATGCATGCATTCTAAAATTATTATTATTACGTTTATGACAAAAAAATTATTAAAAGACATAGTAAAATAGTCAAAACGGCTTAGATTCATTTAGTTATATTAAAGTTCCATTTTAACGCACCACTAGGGTTGTTTGGGACGGACTTCGTAATTTTGAACCACGGTCAGAGGACGAGGATGATGCCTGAATTGGCGCCCCCTCTAAACTTCCACACCAGCACTAAGACGTTAGTTCTGACGGATTACAGATGCTCCAAGCCCGCTCACACGACGGTTCTCAAGTGGGATTGAATCTCGAGCATGAAACCTTTGGGCCACCGTGGCCATAGACAAAACATCAGAAGTCTTCCAAAATAGTAAGAATTTAGGTGTTTATCAAAATTTGTAACTTGCAAAAATTTAGCTTTTAAGACCAAGGTGCACGAAAACATTGATTAAAAAATCATAATAAAAGTGTGCAGGTGGAGCTCTGGTTTACTCTCTCCAGTCATCAGCATTCTTAGATACGCATAATTTTTAGAATACGGTTTAAAATCTCAGCAGTTGAATATTTTAAAAAAAAAATTTCAGAACAACTTTCCGTTTTGTAGCTATAGAGAACCTATTTAGGAATGGACAGTACAGATTAACGCTCACATTTCAACATATTATTCGAAAATTTGAGCCCTCACCGAACTTCCCGTAAAAAAATGAGATACACTGCTTCATTGATTTCTATTGTTTTTATGTTCTACTAGTCGGTACCAGACGGAAAAAATAATATTAAGTGCAATCAATCAATCATTTGGCACTGTTTTATCGAAATAGGATGAAATGTACGACAGTACATAAAATACGAACAAACAAATATGCATTTTTGTATATTAGATGCGTGTATTCTTTTGGAATCGTAATACTTGCTGCTCTTTCAGAATGGTAATGAGAGAAACCATTCATCGTATCTCGTGACTCGTTTCATATTCGTTCAGAATTTTCAAGTTTAATTTTAGAAAAGGGGATTAAAATATTTTCTATCGAAATTGATTAAACATAAAAATTATATTGATACCATAAAATCGTTAATACAGTTTAAAAGATTTTTTTTTTTTTTTTTTTTTGAGAATTAAAATGGTGGGGAATTTTTTGAACTAAAATATTTTGGTTGATACTTCGAAAAACGCTAAAATTTAATCAATATATAAAAAGAACTCTCCAAGGTTGGTCTCCCCCAAACTTTCTCGCATAATCTGTAATAAAGTTCTTACCTCTGAGAATGACTTGCATGACATTTGCGTTCTATGGCTTCAAAATATAAACCTTTCTCTTGGATTTAGCATTTCTACAGAATATATTGTGTCTCCTCGGCGAATTATTTGGAGATGAATCCTTGGTCAATAGATGCGGTTGAGATTCGAATTTCAAAATATTACTTCAGATAATTGTACCATTCCTATAAACATCTAATAATTGTAAGCAATAAACTGACCAAGTTTCATCGCAATCGGATGAACGGTTTAGGAAGGCACTAGAATCATACAGACGAACATTCATTTTCATTTATATAGTGTGAGGGCGCCACCGATCATGAGAAGGAAAAAACAAAGGGAAGGGAGGAGAGAGGGGTGAGCTGAATGGCGGGAAGAGAGAGAAACGGCGAGAGGGTCATTGAACGAGGAAAAGGACTTCATGTGAGGTGTTGAATGATGTGGTGTCTGTAATAATTTTATTTAATTGTTTTTGTTTGTTGTGTGTCGTCCTATGTGAATGTTAATTAAATGTTGTTAAAAAATTAAATCTGGTGTCTTGCCAATTATTGTAGTTCAGTTTTACTAATGAAAAGGGCAGTCTTTGCCTTATTTGTTTTTCCTTGTAGAAGTCGGAATTGAAATGCTCGGCGACGCCGACATCTTGGTGGCAGCGAACGGGATCTGGATTAATGAGGAGGTCTAGTATCTTTCCAGTTAATTCAGAAGGGAATAAAGGTAATCCACTGAATCCAGGTATGTGGAGAGAGAAGTTACGGCAGTAACCAAAGGAGCTCGGGTAAGTTAATATTTACTGATTTTGTGCGCATGTAAGGAATATAGTTTGATGTATCACGTCAGTGATTTTGTTATAGTTTGTTGTATCACGCCAGTGATTTTGTTCCGTCAGGAATATAATTTGTTGCATCACGTCAGTGATTTTTTTTTTCCGTCAGGAATATAGTCTCAAGTTGGTAATTTGATGTCTCTGAACATGTTGGCAATATATCTTTACAGTACAAATAAGTATTAAAGGGTATTGACTTATTATAGCTTACGCTTTGGAGCGCCAGGAACGTGTCATTTTATATATTACTTTAGTGACAATACAGCGTCTGTGGTTACGATAATTATATTTTACGCCAGTAAAACAAAGGGAAAGAAATATAGGTGGTTATTGTGCCTTTGAGAGAAATAATAAAATATGCTATATTAAAAAAAAATTATTTCTGGCAATAAATGAGCTGAGCAACTGTGGGCACTATCGTTTCGTTTTGAAAGATTGAATACTATCATAAATAACTGTATATCATTTTGTAATAAATTCTGTACTTTTATAAGAATAAATCTGATATTATTTTGATATATGTTTTTATACATAATAAAGTAATTGCTCAATAAACATTGCAATCAATTAATTCTTGTTAAATATAATAAAATCTACGGATTTTCGTTTCACCTGTTTTGTTGTTGATGTTTTTTTTTTCAGATATAACGGATATTGAAGAATTTATTTTGATTGTTGTCTTAAATAAGTGATTTGTTTAATTGAATTTTATGCTTGATAATTCTGTATTCTAGTTAAAAAAAGATAATCACTGGTAAACTTTCGTTCCGATTCCGAACGAAATATATTTTTAAATAATACTTTTCTGGCTCATATACATATTTCCGGTGTTCTGAATGCTTTATTCTTGTTAATTGATCCTGTGGATTTCAGTTGGAAAAAATAGATAAAGAAAGGGAAAGAGAAGATTAATGTTATTGTTTTTTTTTTCATATAATTTATGCCTTGTGTGTTCTTTTTATTATTATTAAAAAGATATTTCTTTGAATAAATGCTTTATTTGCTGTAACTCGGGAAAGTATTTTAAGATTGTTTACGTACTAAATTCTTCCAGCTATTGTTTTTTTTTTAACATTTGAGTGTAGCTAAAATAATTCTGATTTAATATTTTAATGAGAGGCTAATGTTATAATGAACGATTTTTATTGATGAAGCAGTTATTACTTTTACATTTTTTTTTTATACATAAAAACATAAAAGAAGTGTTGTATTGGAAATTATTTTTTTTTATTGCTGAGAATTAGAAAAAAAACTGATATAAAAAGTTTAAAAGTTTATTTCCATTCTATATTAAAAAGTTTAATGTGAACACTTGATTTTTTTTATGTTTGATATTCTAAGAAATGTTCTCAAGTGAAACAATTTATTTAGAACATTTAAACATGTACTTGAATTATAGATTGTTAAGATAATTTTTATGAATTTAAAAATTATTAAGATAATCTTGTTAGCAATTATTATCAGTTTCTTTTTTGAATATTGTAAAGAGGGTCTCCGCAGTAACAAAATTCTTGTGGCGTGTTTTTAAAATAATAGAAATTGATATAATTTAAAAGAATTAGGCTAAATTTCTATTTTTGAGTGATAATTATTATTTTATAATGGCATTTTTGGCAAAGGGTATCAAGAGCGATCTTGTCGCGTTGGCAACTGAAATGGGAGAGAAGCCGAAATCTGATATGACAGTGTACGGGCTAAAATCTTTAATAACCGGTAGTGAAGCCTATGAAGAAGAATTCGTCAAGTCTTTACTTGAAACGATTATCTCTACTAGAAAAGATCAAGAGAGTGAGTTAAAATTGCGGATGGAGATGGATTTTGAACTGGAAAAGAAGAAAATCGAAGCAGGAATGATTGCGGCTAATGCTAATTCAGCCAATGGACCTTTTCCTATCAATCCACAGATTGAAATTTCGAAGTCCATGCCGAAATTCGATTGCAAAGAATGCGATATTGTCTTATACATGTCATTGTTTGAGAGACAAGTCAAGAAACTGAAAATCGATAGGGAAAATTGGGTATCGTGTTTAATACCTCTGATGCCTGCAGAGATCATGGAGCTGATTGCAAGAATCCCAGAAGAAGAATGTTTTAATTTTGAACATGTAAAGGGAGTCTTAATGAAGAAGTTTAAACTGAACGCTGAAGGCTTTCGCCAGAAATTTGTTCAGCACCAAAGAAATCCAGAGAAGAGTTGGAAAGATTTTGTTTATGAGGTTACAAATTACTTTCAAGGCTGGATAAGCTCTGTGGATGTTACGGAGTTTGAGGAACTGAAAGATTTGATTATTACCGATCAAGTAAAAAAGAGAGTTCCACAGGAGGTTCGTGATCATTTTGTTGACGTGTGGGGGACACTAGTCAAACCAGAAGATTTAGCGGACAAGCTAGACGAATACGAGTGTGTTCGGAAAACTTATCGGAGACCATCGAATCCAAATCCCAAGACTCATCAACAAATAAATGTAAGAAACAACACCTTTGGCCGTGATAATAGAGACTATAAGGGTAGTCCTAAGCAGACAAAGCAAGACAAGAGTTTAACTTGGAATCAGTACGAGTCGAAAAGCCGTCCAGGGTTTACCTGTTACTTCTGTGGAGGGGATGGTCATGTAAAGAAATTATGTCCAAAACTTTTAAAGACGAATTCAGATCAGGATAATAAACGAAGAGCAAATGTTCACAGAACAGTCGTGGATCCAGAACCAGTCACTAAGGAAACGGCTGTAGTAGCTAAAGTGATGTCTCATAGATTACCTACTCTTGATAAAGGTCTATGTAACCTAGAAAGGATACGCATAAGCGTTAATGGAAAGCCTGCAACCGCTTTAATTGATTCTGGTACCGAAATAACGGTAGTCAGAAGAGACCTATTGAAGGACTTTCCTATTGAAAGTAAGGCTTCAATTTATATCAAAGGCATTTTTGGTCCTGCCGAGAAATGTTCTCTTGTTAATGTACCAATAGGTGTCATCGTTGGTGAAGACGGGAATACGATTCACCAAGAAGTTTTATGTGCAGTTGCTCCTACTCTGGTGGACGATGTGTTGTTGCCACCAGAAATAAGAGACAAGTTGCAAGGTGTCCAAGAAGATTATTTCACAGAAATTTCCGAAGAGCACACAGAACCGAAGGAAATTAAAACTGCAAGAATCATAGATGAAACAAGTGATGACAACACAATCTTGGGAGTTGAAGAAATAAAGACCTTATTTGTGGAAAATTCAGAAACAAATGCCAAAGAATTATCACGAACAGACGAATTTCTTAGAGACCAGATGGATTGCCCGGATTTGGAATATGCTAAAAAATGTGCAAATGAAAAGTCCGGAGGATTTTATTTCCACAATAAATTCTTGTTTCACAAAGAAAAAGTTTTAGGGGAGTCTGTTGCCCAGTTAGTTTTGCCCAAGAAGCGCAGACTTGAAGTTCTGAAGTTAGCCCACTGTTCAGTATTCGGAGGTCATATGGGTGCAAGAAAAACTGTTGAAAGAATAAGGTATTCATTTTATTGGCATGGAATGTCTAAAGATGTCAAAGCTTTTTGTCAACAGTGCAGGGAATGTCAGTTAACAAGGCGAATAAATCAAAAGGACAGAGTACCAATTACTCCGGTTGCAAGACCAGAATTGCCGTTCCAGGTGGTGAACATTGATATCATTGGACCTATAGATCCTCCTAGTGCAAAGGGTCACAAATACATATTATGTCTAGTTGATCAACACACGAGATGGGCTGAGGCAGTACCACTGACCAGTTTAAATGCCAAAGCCACCTGTGAAGCACTGCTAACCATCTTCATGCGGACAGGTGTACCTAGCATAATAGCATCAGACAATGGGACAAATTTCAATGCTAGTTTGACTCAAGAATTAGAAAAAAGGATGGGAGCTAGCCCGAGATTTTCGACACCATTGCATCCAGAGTCGAATGGACTGGTAGAAAGATTTAATCAAACTTTGAAGCACATGTTACATCATGTCATCTTAGAAGAGCCACGTACATGGCACACAAAAATACCGTTCATTTTATGGGCCTATCGTGAAGTCCCCAACAGCACGACTGGAGTAACACCCTTTCAATTGTTATATGGACGAAAACCAGAAGGACCCTTATCTATTCTGAGGAACACTTGGGTGTCAGACCAAGAAGGTTTACAGCTGGATACTACTCCGGTCACTCTTTACATGGAAAAGCTTAAAAAGCAGTTAGAAGACGCAGCTGACAAAGCAAAGTTAATTTCAAAAGGACAGCAAGAAAGAATGGCTCGTTATTACAATTTGAGATCTACGAGGAAAGTCTTTAATCCAGGGGACAAGGTAATTGTTCTGTTACCTGATTCAAGAAACAAGCTTTTAGCCAGATGGCAAGGACCATGTACCATTGAATTACGGAAGAACGATCATTCATTTCTAGTTAAGATGCCTGATGATAGCATCAGGCATATACATCAAAATAAAATAAGAGAATTTGTTGCTAACTCCGGAAGTATCAACGTCATATTTGAAGGAGAAGAAGAATTTGGTGACGTAGAAAATACTCCATTGAAAGAAGACTCCTTTGGTCAGGAAGTCAAATCCATAGTTTCACCTGACTTATCAGCTAAGCAGAAAGGAGAATTGGAGATGTTACTGAAAGAATTTGAACCCTTATTCAAAAGACCAGTGCGACCAGTTACAATCGGAGAGCATGTTATCGAACTTCTTCCCAATGCTACAAGACGAAAGCCGCCTTCCTACAGTGTTCCAATGTCGTACAGAACAGAGGTGGATAGACAAGTCAAAGAACTGTTGGACTTGGACTTGATAGAACCCTCAAATGCAGATATTACATATCCTGTAGTGTGTGTGGCTAAAAAGGATGCTTCCATTCGAATGTGTATTGACTATAGAGCACTTAATGCTATAACAAAGGTTCCTAATTACCCTATGAACGATACACAAGAATTAGTTTTTACTGCGGGGATGGCTCAATGGTTATCTTGTTTAGATTTGCTAAAGGGTTATTACCAAATTAAAATGAATGATGAGAGTAAAATTTTAACAGCTTTTTCTACTCATAAAGGGGTATACCAGTGGAAAGTTATGCCTTTCGGTTTATCGGGAGCATCGGGTACATTCCAAAGAATAATGAATAACGTTCTGCGAAAACATTCTAGTTACGCACAAGCCTACATTGATGATATAATTGTGTACTCCAAAACATGGGACGAACATTTGATTCATCTGAAAAACGTATTACAAGAATTAGAACGGGTAGGTTTTGCTGTAAAATTTAAAAAATGTATTTTCGCAGCCCGAGAACTGCAATTTTTAGGACATAAGATAGGTGGGGGTAAGCATGCCCCAGATGAGGAAAAAATTGAGGCAATAAAACGGCTAGAAAGGCCGAAGACAAAAAAGGAAGTGAGATCTGTATTAGGACTGATGGGATTTTATAGATCATATATTCCTAATTATGCGGAAATTGCAACCCCGTTAACAGAACTAACCAAAGGGAAAAAATCAGGGGACGTAAATTGGGGAAAACGCGAAGAGGAGTCATTTTTAAGGTTAAAAGAAGCTTTATGTGAAGCGACAGCATTAAATACTCCTGATTTCGGAAAACCTTTCGAAATTCACTCAGACGCTTCTGATTATGCAGTCGGTTGCTGTCTAACCCAAAAAGATGGGAAGGGAAATTATAAACCAATTGCATTTGTTAGCCAAAAGTTTAATAAAACACAAAAAAATTGGTCAACCATTGAAAAGGAAGCGTATGCTATTTTATTTGGGTTAAAAAAATTTGATAAATGGTTGCATGGAACGACGGTAGAAATCGTAACGGATCAAAATCCATTAAAATACTTAATTGAGAAAACTCCAAAAAGCCCTAAACTAACTAGATGGGCATTGGCTTTGCAACGATGGAGTTACAAAATTACTCATCGTCCCGGAATCTTAAATAAAGACGCTGATGCGTTATCACGATTACAAACTAAACATTAGTTCCTTTTCTTGTTAAAATTGATTCTCAACATTCATTGTGAAAATGTAATCTTGTTCATTTTTTTTTAATTCCAATATATGTACGCAATGCTGTTATTTCGTTTAACTCTTTTGCATTTATGTATTCATTTTATTCATTATATGAATCCTATTTTTTTTTTATGTCGTTTAATTATTTCTCATATACATGTATATTCGGAACTACCATTTTCATTTCAATATATGTATGATATGTTCTTATTTTTGCTTAGTTATATTTCCCACATATGTTCAGAACTCTCTCCAGAGGTATCAGAGAAAAACTTATGCCTCTAGAAGACCAGTTTTTCTCTCAGGGGCGGCGTGTGAGGGCGCCACCGATCATGAGAAGGAAAAAACAAATGGAAGGGAGGAGAGAGGGGTGAGCTGAATGGCGGGAAGAGAGAGAAACGGCGAGAGGGTCATTGAACGAGGAAAAGGACTTCATGTGAGGTGTTGAATGATGTGGTGTCTGTAATAATTTTATTTAATTGTTTTTGTTTGTTGTGTGTCGTCCTATGTGAATGTTAATTAAATGTTGTTAAAAAATTAAATCTGGTGTCTTGCCAATTATTGTAGTTCAGTTTTACTAATGAAAAGGGCAGTCTTTGCCTTATTTGTTTTTCCTTGTAGAAGTCGGAATTGAAATGCTCGGCGACGCCGACATATAGATATCCTCATAAAGTTTCAGGTGTAAAGTAAATTTCTGAACAAAAGAAAAAGTATGGGTCAAAAATACACCACTGTGGAGCTGATATGTTTACACAAGATAACCTTGAGGGGAGGGTTGCACTTTCGGCCTTCAGTGACGAAGGCCATTTTCAGTCTTCTAACAAGTTTTTCAATTGGTTCTGGCTATTGGTTGCCTCAGGGGAAGGGGTATCTTAACTTTGCGTATTTGGGATATGAAGGGAGTGTATTCTTTTTCGCACCCCTCTCCCCGGTTGCGGACTTAGTGGCTACTTCCTAGGGGGGGGAGGGAAGGTGAATAGAAAACAGAACCTTTTGCCTCTCGCAGGGTGCAAAGTTCAGCCCTTCTCATTCAAAGGTAAAATTCCCCTCTCCCCGTTTGACTTCAGAATTGCTTTCTGCCACTCAACAGTCCTGCTGTCAGCTACTTACTCTGTAGACTTGTATTTTAAGCGTTGTCCTAATCTAATAATCCATCGGTTACTTTTTTATGTGTGTGATATTTCAAATAAGTTATTTTTTTCAAGAAGTAAGTGAATAAATATATCCCCAATACTTATTCACTATTATTGAGAAGATTTGATTTCGATAAATTCGTTTCGCTGTGCCGAATTTCGTACCCATAAATTGATTGGTTGTGAAGTAAATTGATGATTCACAACGCTTTGTGATATAGTTAAGTGCTGATTTATCTCTGTTTGTACCCGCAGTGAACGATTCTAAGATCCTTTACTTATTTTAAACAGTTCTCCGAACTAACTAAGTTTAAGTTTTAAAAACTTTTATAGACAAAATATTGTTTATTAAGATCGTTTTTCTGAGGAAGAGTCAATTTTGGGTTAAAAAGTTGCTTTGAAAAATACTTTTTTAAAACTCAAGATAGGACAGA
>JAPMOQ010068079.1:1130180-1212921 GCA_026543055.1 Argiope trifasciata | reverse complement strand
CCGAAAGCGTAGTTAAATATAGCTTCGTTGTCCATAAATCTATTACGCCTGTGGATTTGAGCTTATGTGAGCTTTCAGTTCTGCGAGGTACGAAGAAGAATGTAATATACCCCAACCAAGTATTAAACCGTTCCACGACCGTGACAAGTAATTTCGTCTGCACGGAGGAGGGCTGCAAAAAAGACTTGGCAAATAATCGAAAATTACTTTACGATCTCCATTTGGATGTGTCTAGAGGACTCGATTTGGGTTTCGAAAATGCTAAAACCCATCTCAACTTGCGATATCATTCTGACAGAGTTCTTTTAAATAAACTAGGTATCGAAAAATTCTTTTTTGAGAGGTGCTTGAATAGGATGGTAACTGCTGCTCTTGTGGAAACTGATCAACAGGTTGAAATTCTTTATCGAATTTCGATGATAGCGAAATGCATAAATTTTATCGACAAATATGGATATATACGAACTCAAGGCCCTGAAATTTTATATTCAAACTGCTGGAATTCAGATATAGTCAGGGAGTTCTTGGTCGCCATGGATTTCGAAGATATAGACCTTCTGAAACTGCAACCACAGATTGTGGAGTTCCTGTTATATCACGCAAGTTGCACTGGATATACCTTCAAAAACGATTCTCATCGCCCAGTTTCGATACATTTTGCGATCTGTCATGAAAAATTCGAGTACGTTGAAATTCTTCTGCGATATCACAGCGTTCCAAGATTTTGTGATGAAACTTATTCTGAAATGAGACACAATTTAAAAAGGGAAAGGTAAGACCATTTTCATAACATTACTTATTTTACGTTATAATAGATGTGTCAGGTCAATGCTTCTTTGAAAAATTTATTCTCTATATATTTTATAAAAAAATTTGGAAAAAATAATGTGTAAAACAGAAGTTTCAGACTTGAGTTTTTTCTTCTCTTAAGGCCTTATCACATGGCAAAATATCTTCCTCACTTTCCGTCAGCAAATGACAAGAAAAGTGACGTCACTTCAAAGTTTCACATGATTGGTTGAATTTCGTTTGCGGACAATATTTCCGACGACATTTTCGAACTGATTTGAAAAAGTTGTCGCTTATGAAACTTGCTTGACCGGTTTTTGAGGGTAGAAACGGGAAAGTGCTGGCGAAATTTCACCGTGTGATAAGGCCTTTAGAGACCAATAAAAAAATAGACCAATATCTGCACTTAATCGATCAGACTTGCCCATCTAACACAAATTATTTTATAGCTAGCCACCTTTTTCAACCCATTTTATTTGCCAGGTGAGTTAAATTATTAATATTAAATGAATTTCTTGACCATTTTATTATATCGTAAAACTGTAAAACGTGAATTTAATTTTATCAATCTCATCACATTACTGCACATGTAAATAGAAAAATATATTTTGTAAAATAAAAGCGAAAGGTTAAAATCCTATTCCCCTGTTATGGTCCAAAAAAAAGCAATTTTTTTTCCCCATTTCAATATCGATGCATTTAAATATTTTTTGGGGGGATAAATATCCTTAAAAACAAGCCTTATAGTTTGCATATAAGATTAATTTTTTAAAAATTAAAATAAAAAGACATGTGCAGAAATAAATTAAATATCGTTACAATTTTTTTTCTTTCGTGATTTAAGATAATGCCAAAACTACATTTTGAGGAAAAAGCTTTTAGGAAATATGGTTATCACTTAATCTACAAAGTCATAGCCCATATACTGACGATTAAACTGTTTTCAATAATTAATTTTTTATTGTTTGTTTGACACCGATTTCTTTATTTATATTATATCTCCTTCCCTCTGACTGAATGGAACTTTTAGGAATATTGAGGGCCTTCCCCAGATCATTTCTAATTACATTTTGCAACTCCATTCATTTGCGAAATGTTGAGGTGTCAAAAAAGTTCGACTAGAGATTCTTTTACAGGTGACTCTTGCAGAATAGCAATAAATAATATGAACAATTTCTATTCCATTTATGTTGGCGTTCTCTCTCCCTTCTGATTTGAGGGTGAGAAGCTCCTAGCATGGTGGTTGGTTCTCGCCATCTAAGTGATTACAGAAATAGTGAGTGTTGGCTATCTCCTACAAAGACGGAACGTGTTTTCCAAGGGGTGGATTGTTTCTTGTTGGCTTGGTACTTAGATAACTTTTAGGATTTAACTTTAGTCCAAGGTAATGCTATCGTGGCGGTTCGGTCAATCAGATTTAATCTATAAGCCTTATGTATGTGGATCGGAATTATTAAACTGTTGTTTTATATATATATATATATAATGGTAATTTCGATTCTATTGTATTCCTTTTTACTTTGCATATAATTTTAATTTACTTAGATTCATTTGTATTTTGGTAGTAGCAGCATCAGCGCTCTCTAAATACAACAATAATTTTGTAATACTTTTTTTAAATTTTCGATTCCTATTTCTACTTCCGATCCGTAATTAGTTTCGTTTCCTCTTATATTGCTAATTTGTGTGTGTGTACATATATATATAGATATATGTGTGTGTGTGTGTGCCTACATACCTGCATAGATAGATTGATATAAGTAATAAATAATAAAAGCATTAAATAATTAAAACTAATTACCAGAATTATCAAGAATTAAATTTTTTCAGAAAACCGAAACTAATTATGTCGGAATCGAAATTGAACTTAATTTCGGAATTAAACTACAAAAAGTAAACAAAAATAAAGGCTAAACGAAATAAAACCTATTTATGAAACAAATCTAAATTAAATTAATTTTGGAAACGAAAATAAAAATTATTTCAGATTCCAACAAGATTAAAATTAAAAAATTAAAAAAACTATATGTATTAAATGGGCGCTAATGCAGCTACTACTAATCTACAGATGAATCTAAATAATTACACACACACACACATATATATATATGTGTGTGTGTGTGTATAACCATGGAAGAATTAAATAATTAAAATCCATTTCTTGAGTCAACAAAAATTAAATCCAAACTAATTATGTCGAAATCGATTATTTGCTTCTTACTTTATATATTTACTAGCCGCCTTTGGCGACCAGCTGGTTCGCCATGAGTAATGCGCTCTAAAATTTTCAATTAAGTCATATATTCCTTAACCTTGTAGTAATTCCGGGCATTGATTGGCCTAAAATTAAAAAGGGTTTTTTTCCGTGATGTTGCCAAAATATTAAATATGTTTTTTTAAAGAAAACGAAAAAGGAAAAAAAAAAATTGAATTAATGATTTAGATGTTGCAAACGATTATAGAAACCTTGGCTTTGCATTTATATTTTTAGAAACTATCACATTTTAAGTTTCTTTTATTTTATCCAGTCACGTGCTAAAAGTATCATTTCTTTATGCTTGATTTACGATGAGTTTTTTATTATTTTTATTATTTGAACTTCCGTCATTGTTTTCTTTTATTTTATCCAGTCACGTGCTCAAAAAAATATGGTCAAAATATTTTTTAAAAATTCGTTAAAAATAGAGGTTTAAGTTATACCTTAAAACCCTGATACCATTAGAAAGTTAATTTTTTAATCTTTAAATTGATGTAAAAACCATGTTTGTGCGATTATATTTTCGGAAGTTATAGCGGAAAAACGTCGAAGTTTCGCTTAAATTTTAATTAATTGAATTTCTAATTAAAAATTCGAAAAAAGGGCTCCGAGGTGCACATTCCCGACCTCCAAGGTATACATGTACCAAATTTGGTAGCTGCAGGCCCAACGGTCTGACCTGCAGAGCGCCAACACACACACACACACATTGAGCTTTATTATAAGTATAGATGTGTGTGTGTGTATAAGTTTTATACACATACACTCACACACACACACACACATATATATATATATACACTGAAGTGACAAAAGTCATAGGATAGCAATATGCAAATATACAGATGGCAGTAGTATCGCAGCGAAAAAGTATAAATGCGCAGTTCGCTTTCCAGAGCTTTCATTTGTGTTCAAGTTATTCATGTGAACAGGTTTTTCGTGATTTATGGCGGCACGACGAGAATTAACAGACTTTGAACGTGGAATGTTAGTTGGAGCTAGACGCATGGGTCATTCCATTACGGATATGGTTAGTGAATTCAACATTCCGAGATCCACAGTATCAAGAGTGTGCCGAGAGTATGAAATTTCAGGCATCCCATCCCATCATGGACAGCGCAGTGGGCGACCACCTGCACTTAACGACCGAGACCGCCGACGTCTGTGTAGAATGGTCAATGTTAATAGACACGCAACACTTCGTCAAATAACTGCAGGAATCAATGTGGGACGTACGAGGGACGTGTCCGATAGGACTGTGCGGCGAAATTTGTCTTCCTTGGGCTATGACAGCAGAAGACCGACTCGAGTGCCTTTACTGACACCACGACATCGCCTGCAGCGACTCTCCTGGGCTCGTGAGCATATCGACTGGTCCCTAGACCAGTGGAAAACCGTGGCGTGGTCAGATGAGTTGGGTCCACGATGCCATGGACCCAAACTGTCAGCAAGGCACTGTTCAAGCTGGTGGTGGCTGCATATTGGTGTGGGCTGTTTTTACATGGCATGGACTCGGTCCTCTGGTGCAACTGAACCGATCATTGACTGGAAATGGTTATGTTCAGCTGCTTGCAGATCACTTGCAGCCATTCATGGACTTCCCGTACCCACACAACGATGGGATTTTTATGGATGACAATGCGCCATGTCACCGGGCCAGAACTGTTCGCGATTGGTTTGAAGAATATTCCGAACAATTCCAGCGCATGATCTGGCCACCTAGATCGCCCGATATGAATCCCATCGAGCCTTTATGGGACATCATCGAAAGGTCCGTTCGTGCCCAAACTCCTGCACCATCCACACTTTCGCAATTATGGACGTCTATACAGACAGCATGGCTCAATATTCCTGCAGAGGACTTCTAACGACTTGTGGATTCCATGACACGTCGAGTTGTTGCACTTCGCCGGGCAAAAGGAGGACCGACACGATATTAACAGTCATCCCATGACTTTTGTCACTTCAGTGTATATTAGTATCGGGAGTATGCGATAATATTTTCAATATATATATATATATTTAAATTGATTCATTCATGCTCATGCCTAACATGATTGGCAACGTCTTTTGCACGATAACAGATTTTATTTCTTAAAAGTGCATTAACATTTTTTTTTGTTTCAGATCGTTTGAAGAGGAAATTCGTAATTTAAAATCAAGTGATTAAACTTGTAATAAAAATAAACTTGTAACAAAAGGAAGATGCATAAACCATGAAAAAAAAATTGAAAACTTTCGTTGAAGACTAAATCAATTGTTCCAACCTCTGAATTTCAAAACTGATTAAATAACGTGAACTACTTTTAAATGAAAATGATAGCAAATGCTGTGATTGTTCAGAACAATAATAATATCTGCAGAACATATAATTTCAAGCAACCTTAAAACAAGAAGTTAATTATTATTGAATGCTAGTCGCCTTTGACGATTGATTAGATCACTAAAGTAAATAACCTGTATTCTGTTAATCTATCTTTTAAATTTCACTACATTGTAACTTCAATTTTTTATTTGCCGTGCAAACTACACAGATATTAAACTGAATACATCTTCTTTGGCTTTTCCAAATTTCGTAGCTGTAGTTTAAAACGTTTGGCTTACAGCTACCAAACAGCTAATACAGATAGATACCCACCTCCACACCCATACATCTTTATTTTTAGTATAGAGTACTCCCCTCTAGCTACCATTTGGCTCAATGGTTTGTTAAGTCTTTAATGAAACATTTTTTGTATTTTCCTCTTAAGGGTAACTTCAGTAAAATATTTTGAAGACTTCAAACTTTGATAGATCTACAATGTAAATGTCGGCGTCCTGGCTTAGGGGTAGCGTGTCTTCCTAGCGTTCTGAGCGCCCCGAGTTCGAGTCCCGATTCGGGCATGGTTGTTATTCTGTGTTCTAACTGTGAGTTGTGTGAATGTGCCCTTCATGTAAAAAGGGGTTGTGCAAATGAATGAGAAGCATGAAGTAGCTAAGTCGTATTCTTGGCACGAGTTGCGCTATTGAAAAAACTAGAGACGCTCATTTTGGCTTAAACAGTGACAGTCTCTGTCAGAGCGCTTGTAGAGTGCCATAAGTTGCAATATAAATGCTCGTTTTATTTTAGAAACATTATGCAAAAATTAAACAAATTAAATTTCTAAATAAATTGTTTTTTAATTTGTCCCAAGGTGCACATTTTTGACATCCAATGTACCTTTGAGCTAAACTTGATAATTCTAGGTTTAAAAGGCTTGGCCTGTAGATCGTTAAAATACTGACTGGAATGCACGCTCACACATTTATGTTTATGAGTAGCAGAGAAAAAGAAGTATAATAAATAAAGTTAAACTTTAAGGCCTTATCACACGGCGAAATATCGTCTGCACTTTCCGTCAGCTATTTTCCATTTCTATCCCCAGAACCAGTCAAGCAAGTTTATCATAGTCGACAACTTTTTCTAACCAGCTAGAAAATGCCGACGATAGTGAGGAAAATATTGTCTAAAAGCGAAATTCAACCCATCATGTAAAACTTGAAAGTGACGTCACTTTCGCTGTCGTTTGCTGACGGAAAGTGCCGACGATATTTCGCCTTGTGATAAGGCCTTTATGATTCAACATGATGTTTTATAGTAGACTCACAAGTGCTTTTTAAATTTTTTTTTCCTTTTTTCCAGTTCTAAATTGGGATTACCTGAGAACATTTTCGAAGCTTCTGCAGCAAACGGTTTGATAACGAAGGAAAGGCATTTCTTCCTGATCCAAATCGTCCACGTTTTCTTCTTCCATCGAATCAACGGGCTGCCGTCTCTGCGACGCATCTGGAGGTGCATCCCGCAGGCCTTTATCAGCCTGGACGAACTGATCGCCTGCTTTCCCGGCCTCGTCGCCACCAGGCACTTAGAGGACATCCACGGCTTCATCTGCGAAGTGGCGGGCGAGGAGCCTTTCTATCCGGAGCCGCGGCATCTCCGGCACTACTGCCGGGTCGCAGTCCGAAACGCTCTGGGCAGGAACGTCAAGCTGTTCACGGGAATCGACGAGCTCGGTGTGCCCCTCCCTTTACAGTCTTTTCTAAAACTCGAGCTCTAATTTTTTTCCCTTTAAATATCTGATAGATAAATATTTTGGGAGCAATTCAAATGTTCTCTTTTCATTAGTTTCATTATTGTGTCTTTATATACTTTGGTGATACTCAAGACGAAATACGAGAATTTTCTTAACATTGAAATTTCCTTAACTCTTTCATATATATATATTTTGTCGACTCAGGAATTGGATTTTAATTATTTTAATGCGTTTATGGTTGTTATATATATATATATATTAACAATATAAGAGAAAACGAAACTAATTATGGAAACTGAACCAAAACTATTTCTGGTTCGAACAAGACTAAAACATTTAAATTTAAAAATCTGTCATTGTATTTAGTGTGCGCGAATGCAGCTACTACTAAAATACAGATGAATCACATAAATTTTAATCATTTTTAATAGTTTTTTTAAATTTTAATCTACAATACAAGCGTACAATAAAATCTCAATATTTAATTACGAATATGAAATTTCAGTTCCATTTCCATACTTAGTTTTTTTTTTTCTTATATTATTAGTTTCCGTAATTAGTTTCGTTTTCCCCTATAATGCTAACATATATATATATATATATATAATAATTAAAACCTATTCCCTGAGTCAACAAAAATTTAAACGAAACCAACTAGATCGAAATCAAAACAAAAACTCAATTCGGAATGAAACGCTAAAATTTCACAAAATGAAAGGTAAAAGAAATAGAACCAATTAATGAAAAAAATCCAAATTAATATAATTAATAAAATTAAACGAAACAAAAACGGAAGTTTTCAGGCCGGATTCTTTTTCTATTGGTTATATAGTTTTTATTCGCTTGTGTTCCTTTTTGTTTGGCTTATTTGCTTATTTAATGCATTAAAATAATTAAACCCCATTTCTTGAGTCAACAAAAATTAAATCGAAGCTAAGTAGGTCGAAATCGAAATTAAAATTCAATTCGGAATGAAACAACAAAAAGTTCACAAAAATGAAATGTAAATAAAATAAATTGTATTTATGAAACAAATCTAAATTAATATAAGTAAGTGAAGCTAAAACGAAACTAAAAATTATTTCGGATTCGAACAAATTAAAAAAAATCATTGTATTTAATGAGCTCAAATGCAGCTACAACTAAAATACAGTTCGGCCTAAATTAATTAACAATATAACCTAAGTAAAAAGGAATACAATAGAGTCAAAATTACAACAAATTAAAAAAAATCCGGCATGAAGACTGTTTCAAGGTTTACCCTTAGGCAAGGATTCAAAATAAGAGATTTTTTCTGTGAGTAATCGGACAATGTCCAACAGCATTAACCCCTCGTGACCCGAAAATTAAGGCAAAAGAGACATACCAATTTTAACAGCAACAAATAAAAAAGGAACATTATAAATATCACCAAATATATATATACTGTGACTGGTGGTTGGTGGATTCTAATTAAGAAGAGCCTTCTTGTGTAACATTAATTTATTATTAAAACATATAAGGTTACGTTACACACAAACACAAACAGAGAGTGGACAAAAAGAACACGTCAACACATAACGATAACAGAGGCTTAACTGGCTGTTTCTCTAAGCACTCGCCAGAGGGCGGCGTGTAATGAGTGAATCATAGTGTAGGGGGAAAAAGAGAGTGCTATAGTCTCCCCCTCTGGCTGCGCCGACGTGCCAGCAAGTAGCCAGTACTAGAAGTAGGAGCTCTTGTTGCAGTCTGTGTTCTTGTTTTTGGCCTTTGGTTTCTCTGGGTAAAGGGTTTAAGCCATGAAGATTTTGGCACAAACAAAGTTCCTTGATTTGTGGCATGGGGTGTCACAGTAATTTTTGGTTAAGAAGCGTCGTGATTTGTGGCATGGGGTGCCACAGTGACTTTTGGTGCAGATGAAGCGTCTTGATTTGTGGCATGGGGTGCCACAGTGATTTTTAGTGCAGATGAAGCGTCTTGATTTGTGGCATGGGGTGACACAGTGATTTTTGGTGGTCGACCTCGCTTTCTGAGTGGAGCCATTGGCTTTGAAGCCACATCTTTAAAAGGCGAAAGTGCAGAAACATGATAGGTTGCAATAGGTTCTGACGGCTTGTCAAGACTAGAAATAACATATGATGTTGGCGACTTCTGAGTTAGTATAAGGTATGGACCATCACGTTTGGGCATAAACTTTGAGGTCTTCTTGTTTTTGACTTTGCTAATGGGATGCAAATTTACCAAAACTTTATCACCAGGAGAAAAATAAACAGTTCTTCGATTTTTATCATAGTATTTCTTCCGTTGATCTTGCTCTTTTCTATTCGGTCTCGTATATCATTAGTGATATGTGCAAATCTTTTGTGATATGGGGTTATCTCTGGAACAAAGTTATCATTTTCAACCACGGCTTTGAAATTTTGCACAACATCGTCAACAGTGCGCAGTTCTCTTCCAAATTGTAGGAAAACAGGAGTATGTCCTGTAATATCACAAATAGTTGTATTCATGGCAAATCGAATTACAGGGAGTTTCGAATGCCAGGTATCATGTTCATCTCCCACAAGTATTGCTAGACGAGGTTTAAGGTCTCTGTTTTTCCTTTCGACAGGGTTTGCTTGGGGAAAATAGACTGGAATTAAACATTGGTCTATACTGAGAGTACGACATATTTGTTGGAGTACGGAACTAATGAATTGTGATCCGTTATCACTAATGATTTTTCTAGGTATGCCATACTGCATAAACTGCATCTTCGATTAATGTTGTAGCACATTCATGTGCGGTGGCATGAGCAAGAGGGAATAATTCAACCCATCTTGTAGCACATTTTTGCCTCAATAAAAATCCACTGTTTTCCTGTAGCTGTCCGAGGTAGAGGACCAAATAAGTCAATCGAAATTATCTCGAATCTTTGAGAATATACTGGAGTTCTTAACAATCCAGCAGGCTTTTGGTTGTTAGCCTTGTAACGGTTACATTCTTGACAATGCTTTATCCATTCTGAAATATAGGATTTCATTCCAGGAAAATAGTATCGTGAAGCTATTTTATTATAAGTACCTTCAGTGCCGTAATGTCCAGCTGTAGGGGCATCATGGTGTTCTCTAAGAACTCTTTCCCTTTCTTGCTTTGGGACAACCAATTGTGCTTCTTCAGATTCAGAATCTGGAGAGTAGCGATAGAGTAAACCATTACTCATAAGGTAACCTCGGTTTGACTAGTTAGCAAAATTTTCATCTTTATCATTGTTTTCGAAACAGTCCATTATTTTCTTCAAATCGTCATCTTTTAACTGTTCTTCACGCATATCACTGACCTTTCTTGATGGCAAATCGATAGATATAGTGCATAATTCACAATTAGAATTGTTGTGAACACATACAGGTCGCGAGAGCATATCAGCTATAACATTAGCTTTACCAGGAATGTATTCTACTGTCAGGTCAAATGATTGCAACTGTAAAGGCCATCTTGCCAATCGGCCTGTTGGTGATTTCAGACCCAACAGCCATTTTAAGGGTTGGTGGTCAGTCACAACTGTAATTTGGGCACCTTCTATGTAACCTCGGAACTTTTCGAGAGCCCATACGACTGCTAATGTTTCTCTGTCAGTTGTAGAATAATTTCTTTCAGATGAAGTAAGTAAACGACTTGCATACTCTATGGGATGTTCTTCTTCACCTTTTCCTTGAATAAGGATAGCTCCTAGAGCATAATTTGAGGCATCTGTTCGGATAACAAATGGTTTAGTGTCATCGACTTGTTTTAGAACCGGTGGAGAAATTAGTTTTTCTTTTAATGCATCAAATGCACACTGCTCTTCTTCGCCCCATTTCCATGTGGTTTTCTTTTTAGTAAGATTGCTTAATGGGGGAGAAATTTCTGCAAACTGATGTATAAAACGACGATACCAACTGCAGGTTTGCAAAAAACTTTGGACTTGTTTTGTGTTTTGGGGAGGAGGAATTTTTACTATTGCTTCAACTTTTGCAGGATCAACTTCAATACCAGCCTTGGTGATATAGTGACCTAAATATTTTACTTTGGAGCAAGCGAAATTACATTTGTTTCTATTAGCATGCAATTTAAAGTATTTCGGGCGATCAAATACTTGATGTAAATCTTCAAGATGTTCTTCAAATGTAGAAGATATAACAATCAAATCATCTAAATATGCTAAAGTCTTGACTTTAAGGCCATTTCCGAAAATGTCCATGAGTCTTTGGAAAGTCGCGGGTGCTGTTTTTAATCCAAACGGCATCCTTGTAAATCTGTAAATTCCAAATTGACAAACAAATGCAGTTTTGTCTTTGTCAGGAGGATACATTTGAACTTGATGGTATCCACTTTTTAAATCAATGGTAGACATGTAAGCTGTTTGTTTTGCGGTTTGCAATAGGTCATCCATCCACGGAAGAGGATAGGGATCAGGCTTTGTAACCGCATTGAGCTTCCGGTAATCCACGTAAAGACGACAATCACCGTTGGGTTTTGGAACTAGCACTACTGGAGCGGCATAGGGAGAATTGCATTCTTCGATTACTCCAGAGGCGAGAAGTGAATCAATTTCCTTCTTCAAAATCTCTTGTCTGGCAGGCGACAATCTGTAAGGAGGTACAGCAACAGGAAGCTTATCTCCAGTATCAATTTTGTGTTCGATGAAAAGTGTAGGCTCTCCCCCTGGTTGAAAGCATGTCTCGTATTCTACGAGAAGGGAGTTGAGGCGACGTTTTTGTTCATGCGAAAGATTTGTTCCTTCACTTTCACGAAGATCACAGGGATTTGGAGTAGTAGGAACTGCCAGCAGAGCGTTTATGTCAGGTGGTGTTTTGATAAAATCATATTTGATTCGTGGAGATTATGAGAAATACCAATGCCTGTTGCAGAGATCTAGGACGATTCCTGCTTTACTCAAAAAGTCAACACCTAGAAGAGTTCTGTTTCCTCGAGCGTTTTTCAATACAATGAGTTCTGTCGGAATACTTTTACCCTTAACCGTAATGTCTACAGTTGTAGTGAGTATTTCCGTTTTCTGAATTTGGCCATCAGCTAGTGTCATATCTATAACTTGGCTTTTGAATTTCAAGCTGTTCTTCTTAAGAAGTTCAAATAGCTTTTCTCCTGCTACTGAATGTGTTGCACCTGTGTCGGCACAAACAGCTGCATGAGTGTCACAGACAGAGATATCAATGATGCTTATTTGTTTATCCTCCATTGAAAAACTGTAAAAGTTCATATGATTGAGACTTGACGATACAGCAGGGTTTAGTTTCAATGCTGGGTTGCATGTGAGACATTTTGCTTTGATTATTCCAAGAGCTCCACAGCCATAACAGTTCAGGGGTCTTCTGTCCTCTTCAAGTCTCTCATTATTTCGTTCGTGTACTCTGTCTTTGTTAATGGAGTCCCGTCTACTTTGACTGGGGACCCCGGGATACCGCCTACTTTGACTGGGAATCCCAAACAGAGACAGTCGATCAAGATTATGTTCATTTCGAAACTTTGGGCCTTTAGCGTTAAAAGTCCTATTTCTATTTGATTTTCCATAATCAGCTGGTTTCTTGAAGTTTTCCGACTTGTAAGATTGTGTTTCTTTACTGTTTGGGCGCAGACTGTCGTAGGTGTTCAGTTTCTCTATTAAGTCATCGGGAGTGACCCATTCACACCATACATCCAAGAAATGGTCCTTTACTTCAGGAGGGACACGTTTTTTCATTTGATCGAGGATCATCAAGTCCTTCAGCTTATCAAAGTCCTGGATATTCAGTTCTTCTAACCATCCCTCAAAGTAATTTCTTAACTCAAAATGAAATCCTTCCAAGATTTTTCTGGGTTTTTTCTATGAGTTGCGAAAAGATGTCGCAATTTCTCTGCGTTTAATTTATATCTTTTTAAAAGCATAGCTTTTATATGTTCGAAATCTTGAGCTTTTTCCTCAGATTCTCTTGAAATAATTTTTACAACTTCATTTGGCAGGACGCCAAGTAAATATGCTACCCAATTTTTCTTATCTATTTTTAAAAATTTCATTTGTCTTTGAAAGACATTGATAAACAGTGACATGTCATCTTGTTGAGGGTCAAACTCAGGGATTAGTCTCTTGAGTTGTAAATTTAGTTGATTTGGTGATGCAGCGACGGAACTTGAAGGAGATAGCTGTCCAAGTTTTTGGACTTCTAATTCCAAACGAAGTTTTTCTAATTTAAACGCGTTTTCACGAGAAACTTTTTCTTCCTCTTTTGCGGCAATCCTTTCACCGATCACCGAAATTAGGAATTCTCGCACAAAGTCTTCATCGTAGTTTTTACTGTGTATTATTATGTCTTTTATTTCGGGGAGACGCGCATCTTTTGGGACTTCAATACCCATTTCCTCAGCCACAAAGATGAGATCGGCTTTAAGACCCTTACCAAAGAAACTCATCCTTGCTGTTAGGTTTAGGCACTTGTACACAACACCTTTCCGTTGTTCACGAAATCACGTCTTTTACATTATATTTAAAAGAAATTTAAAAGTATAAAAGAACACTTGCAATAACTAAATAATTTACAAAAATAAACACAAATGTACAAGATTCATTAAAGATAATATCAATTTCATAACAATATAAAGTTTTAAATTATTGTAATCGGTTTAAACCTTATGAATTTCCTTCTAGAATGTTATCATAACATTTTAAAATTTCCAGTAATTATATTTAATTCTTCAATAAAATAATATTTACCAAAATTTATTAAAAGAACATGTCATTTCTTAAAGAATAATCAAATCAAGAATAATCATGAAAAGTTGTACGAATACTCATAAAAAGAAACAGAAAAAATATATATTTTTTTCTATACCATACGCTTAAAAAATAAAATACAGAACAGTTCTGACAGAAATAATGATCACTTTTTATATATATATACACACATTAAATCTTTGAAACCACAATCCAAAAATATCTTTCCTTTTAATTTTATTTATTTGCTCCAGTAATAAAAGATCAGTGGGTATCTACTCATTTAATATATCATAAATGAATCATTCAGATTCTTTTTCTGTATCTGGTGTATTACATTAATATTCCGAAAAGCGAAGAGAGAGAATTGGGGGGGGGGGGAAGCAGACATTTGGCGCGCCGAAGAATGGCTTCGCAAAAGAGTAACATTTGCGTTTCATTCCGAAACCGAAACTGACGAATGAAACTTAAACTATATATTATTAGGTTGAAAGAAATAAATTAGCAATATAAAAGAAAACGAAACTAATTAGGAAATTCAAAAAAAATCTATTTCGTATACGAACAGGCCCAAATTTTAATTTAGATATTTAGATAAAGATAGAGTATAGAGTATTTAGATAAAGATATTATCACAAAAAATAATTGGCTAGAATTATGTAAATTTAACATCAAAGAAAATTACGTTTTTAATGGTATTAACTTCTATAAACAAGTAAAAGGAATTCCAATGGGAACAGCTTTTTCTAGTGCATTAGCTAACATCTTCTTACATCACTATGAAAAAAACCTCATGAAACACAACTCAATTAAAGGCTGGAGATATATAGATGATTTACTTCTAATAAATGTAGATAATCCTAATGTAGTTATTAATTGTTACCCAAAAGATTTAGTTTTAACTAAAACAAATGAAGATCAAAATAAAGCTAACTATCTTGATTTAAATATAGAAATATCTAATGAAAAAACTTTAATAGGCATTTACGATAAAAGGGATGATTTTAACTTTAAAATAATAAAACTTAGTAATTATCATTCAAATTTAAACTCTAAAATTTTCAAAAACCTAATCTTTTCACAATTTAGCAGAATTAAAAAAATTTGTAACAATAAGATTTCTTACATTGCAGCAACTAATAATCTACTTAAAAACTTAAATACTAATGAATTTCCTAAAAACTTTTGCAATATCGAATCATTAATTAAAAAACAATTATATAAATTCTAACTAAATAACTAGTTTTACTCAAAAGATGGCGCTCCTAGGGTTTTTTTTGATGACGTTTTTTATGACCGAACAGTTGCAGATATGGTATTACACTTTTTATTATGTTCGTTCTCGGCTAGTGTTTAAAGAAGCGTTTTTGGCTGGGTGGGTGAGTGTTTTTCTACTTTCTTATTTTATTTTATTCTTGTGACTGTCAGATTTACTGTGATTTTTTGGTTTCAGTTTTACTTATTTTATAAAGTCTATTTTAAAATATATGATATGTAAAAATTTTAATTTAGTTTTTTGTCTTTATACATTCTAGTATTGACAAATTTGTTTTTGGTTTCATGTTTTATTGGTTGCTGTGACATTGTTAAAATTTCATGTGTTTTCTTGTGTGATACTATCTCCAAAACCTCAATATTCTGGGATTTTCGGGTCACGAGGAGTCAATTTCTTGACGAAAGTCAGACTCTTCACAGAAAAAATCCCTGGTTTGAATCCCTGTCTGAGGGTGACCCTTGAGAAAGTCCTCAGACCGGATTCTTTATTAATTGTTTCAATCTTTCTAATATTTATATTTTGTCTTGTTCGAATCCGAAATAGTTTTTGGTTCAGTTTCCTTAATTAGTTTCGTTTTCTCTTATTTTGCTAATTTAGGTTGAAAGAAATGTTTTTTCAAACAAATATAACTTTTTAACACCACTAGGAAATCTACATATAGAAATATGAGAAAAGCTTTTAAAGAACTGCTGTTACAAAACTTTAAATTGACTGTTATATCATGAGTTTTATACAACAATAGTATACATATGCCAGGGGTGTGGCAAATTAAGTTAACACAAATTTATTTAATCTAAACGTATGAATGAGCATGGTATTCTTTTCCAGGATGGCTAAAGAAATAAAGTATTCAAAATTTGAAACAAAAATAAGTACTAATCATTTAATGAAGCAACGACGGGATCTATCCCATCCGTTTAGCAATAGAAAGCATTTTTCCTCCAGGGCGGGGAATTAACATAATCCAATGATCTTGCACAGGGTGTGCATTCGAATTGCTTTTACCTGAAAAAAATTGAGAAAAACCTCTGTGTTCGGAACTTTTACTCTGTTTTTTGAAGGCTGAAATTTAAAAGCACGCTTGTGCGGCAATGCGGAGGGCGCAATTCAATGCTGGGCATCAATGTAAACGCAATTAAAACACGTTGGGTGCCAATGTGACTGGTGGTTGGTGGATTCTAATTAAGAAGAGCCTTCTTGTGTAACATTAATTTATTATTAAAACATATTAGGTTACGTTACACACAAACACAAACAGAGAGTGGACAAAAAAACACGTCAACACATAACGATAACAGAGGCTTAACTGACTGTCTCTCTAAGCACTCGCCAGAGGGCGGCGTGTAATGAGTGAATCATAGTGTAGGGGGAAAAAGAGAGTGCTATAATACATCAAATAAAACTACATAAGAATATTCAACCAAAAATTAAAACCACCCACCTAATAATTAAAAATATCCATTACCCATATAAAAGTATAGTAGGTATATAAAGTTTTATAAATAAATTAGGGGTAATCCAATGGGTACAGTTTTCTCAAGTGCTTTATCTAATATTTTTCTGCATCATTACGAGAAAAAAATAATTAAAAATTACTTAATAAATGGATCGAGATTTATTGATGATTTAATTTTGATTAGCTTAGACAATACCAGTATGTTAAAATTTCCAAATCTTGACATCAAAATCTTCATCCGCTGTCTAAAATGCTGGGCGGAGTAAAAGATATTCCTTTTCCTTTGATCTACATCCTTACACGATGAGCCAATCACAACTTCTAGCCAATGGCGTAAGTTTTATTCTCAATATTTAAATAAATTTATCTTTGTAGAATAATCACGAGGAAGAATAAAATTCAATTATGGAATGATTAATTTTGCATTTTCTTTACATTTTTTTTATGTTGTTGCTATTTCTAATGTCACTTGTCATTGACAAGCCCACTGACTAAAGAGCGATTGCGATTTTATTCCGAATTTTTTGCGTCTCTTGTTTTTTCAGTAGCGCCGCCTAGGATCAAAAGTAATAATTTTTTTTATATGTATCATTGTCGGTCAATGAACTAAGGTTCACAGTTTTTTGTTATTTTATATTTATGCTGACTCATGATATTGTCACTGTATTTGGTAATTTTTAAAAGTTTATTTAAATTTTGCTTTTGGCATCGTATTATTATTTTTTTCGATCATTGGATGTTTTGTTGCTTCAATACGATGTTAGACACAAACTCCGCCAATATGCATGAAATTTTCTACTACAAATCACTTTATTAATCTGTGATTATCGGATCTGAAGTACAGTAAAAGCTCTTTATTCGCGGGGTATAAGTACCATAAATATGCCGCGGATACAGAAAACGTGAATACGGAAGGGTCATTTGTATGGGATGATAGGGGATACGTTCCGAGGTGACAAAATAAATAAAAAAACATTTAAAAAACTTAATTTAATTGAAGTTTTTGAACATTTTGATTCGTTATCTTAAGGCTTAGGCAATGGTTTGAAGAATTTTGGCATTTTCTCTTGCTTGGCAGTTTTTAAAAGCTCCTTCCATTCAGACGGATACGCAGCAGTCGCACTAGCAATTTGCCTCTTAAAAATAAGACTTCCTTCCAAAGACGGATCAATGTTCATAAAGTTGTAATAAGATCTGTTTTTCTTTTTTAAGAGTCCATTTGACGGCATTTACAAAGGATATTAGGTTGGACTACTGTTGGACTATAGTTGGACAAAAGATATTACTTTTTTATGATGCATGTACTTATTAGATCCGCGAATAAAGAAATGTTTATCCGCGAATATAGGATTTGGGTCGCATTTTTTTAAATCCGAAAACAGTGAAAACGCGAATAAAGGAAGCGCGAATAAGGAGCTTTTACTGTACTGTTAACATGATAACAGGTCTAGATGGTTATATGTTTTAATTTATAAGTATAAACTTTAAAAAAAATATTTCCCGTTTTTATATTTCAATTTTGTATTACATGGAAATATTAAAAGAAGGTACGTTCTTATTAATCAGGCATAGTAACTAGTCATAAATATTATTAAAGAAATAAAAAATATATATCTGAGTAACAGTAACCGAGGTTATGTGTAATAATAAAAGTTGCACTTATATTTGAGGAAGTAACACTAAAACTAAATGGCTGTACCAAATAAAAAAATATTAAAAAAAAACAGAAGATAATGATTAATATATGAAAAGGCTTTTTTTTTTTACTTAATCTTTATTTTTATTTCCGTTATAAAAAACTCATAAAATAAAACAAGAAAAAAAATCATTTCGTTTTTTTTAAATCTTACTTTTACCATAGAGCTGGGATACTGATAGAGGAAGTGCAACCCTACTTTCATGTAGGACAAGATAAAAACACGTGACCATGGGACAGAATTTGTGTTAGCTGTAACCAAATTCTCCGTTCCTCATTATATTTCATTTGTAGATTTTTTCCTGCGTTTAACTGTTGGAATTTAAAGCTTATTTAAGCCATGATTACCTATTGCTGTGCAATTGGATGCAAATTGTTATGTATCTGGCAACAGCCAGATGAGAAAACCTGTGTGACGTAGTTTTCGTGTTGTACTTGTTCGTTGTAGTTGTTGTTATGCTCGTTCGTGTCTGTGTATCTTAATGCTAATAAATGTTCTTTGCGTGTATGCAAAACGAATCGTATCGTCTCTCGGCCTACCTGACATACATGACAAAAGAGTTGGCGACGAGAATGGGATCTTCGAACATTAATTTTGAATCTTATGATGTGTCTGTGGAAGACTGGTGCAGTTATGTGGAGCGTTTAGAATCTTACTTCGTTGTTAATGGGATCGAAGATAGAATGAAAGTCCCTGCTATTTTAAGCCTTATGGGAGCAACAACGTATAAATAGTTAAAGAATCTGGCCACTCCGAACTTTCCTTCTGAATTGACTTATCAAGATATCGTAAAATTACTTTCGGGACATTTGAATCCTAAACCACTAGAGATAACAGAACGGTTTCGTTTCTACAAGAGGAAACAATTTGAAGGTGAGTCCATTGCAAATTATTGTGCCGAATTACAAAAACTATTGATACACTGTAACTTTGGGAACAATTTAAGTACAATGCTTCGTGATAAATTAGTGATGGGTCTCAAAAACGAAAGTATACAGAAAAAGCTGTTAGCAGAAGATAAGTTAACATACGAAAAAGCTAAGAGCATTGCATTCGCAATGGAATCTGCTCAGAGAAATGAGTGTGAAATTCAGAATCAAATGGTATCGATAAAAAAATTACATAGTTCGCAAGATAAAACTATCAAAAAAGATTTTTCTAAATTTAAGAAATTTGAACCTACAAAGAAGTTTGATAAATTTTGGAAATGTTACAGATGTGATAGTACTCAACATTTAACTCACGAATGTAAGCACAAGAACGCTCAGTGTAGGAATTGCTTAAAGAACGGGCATTTGGCAAAAGTCTGCCGCTCAAAACGAAACGAAACAGTTAAACAAATAGAATCTTGTTCTGAAACTGTACCAGTTAATAGCGATAAATCACCACGACATGCAAGGGATAAGATTTTATTAGAAATTTTTGTTGAAGGGAATAAATGTTTATTTGAATTAGATACTGGAGCTGCTATTAGTTGTATGAATGTGAATGAATTTAAGAAACTTTGTCCGGATGTAGCCATTAAGCCTACCAAATTATTGCTTAGGAATTTCGATAATTCTATGATAACATCAGCTGGCCAAGCAGTGGTGCAAATTCAATACAAAGATCAAATTAATACAGAAATTATTTATTTGGTACATGCAAAAGTAAACGCAGTTTTCGGTCGTGAATGGTTGAGAAATTTCCAATTAGTCCGGAGCTCAATTAAAGCAGTTCGGGTTGAAAATTGTAATTCTCGAACCAATAAAATAAATATCTTGCTTCAAAAGTATGAGAAAAATTTTTCTCCGGGTATCGGGAAACTGGAAAAGTTTTGTTGCCGTCTTCAAATGAAACCTAATTAAAAACCGGTATTTTTTAAACCTCGACCAGTACCATTTGCTTTAAAAGAATGAATAGAAACTGAACTTAATAGGTTAGTTGCTGAAGACATCATTGAGCCGGTGACATATAGTGATTGCGCTACACCAATTGTTCCTGTTATCAAACAGAATGGGAACCTACGAATTTGTAGTGATTATAAAGGAGACTATGAACCCGGGACTAAAAATTGAGCAGTATCCTTTACCCCGTATCGAGGACATTTTTGCTGAACTGTCAGGAGGGGAGTTCTTTACTAAAATCGACTTATCTGAGACATACCTTCAAATGTTAGTTGATGAGCAGGACCGACATCTATTGACGATCAATACTCACAAGGGGTTGTTCCGTTACAAGAGAATGAATTATGGTATAGCCTTAGCTCCGGCAGTGTGGCAGAGAGCCATTGAACAAGTTTTATCAGGCATCGTGGGGGTACACGTATTTTTAGACGATATTACCGTAACTGGAAGAGCATTTTGAAAGGTTAGAATTAGTACTATAGAGACTAGAAGAATATGGTCTCAGAGTAAATAAGCGGAAAAGTGAATTTTTAAAGAAATCTGTGAATTATTGTGGTCATACAATTGATAAATTTGGCCTCCACAAAACACAAGAAAAAATCGATGCAATTACAAAGGTACCAGTTCCAAAAACTATATCTGATTCGAAGAGTTTTTTGGGTTTAGTCAATTACTACGGAAAATTTATTCCCAACTTATCTATTCGTGTCGCTCTTCTCAATAATTTACTCCAGAAGAGTACTAAATTTTGTGGACTGCAGAATGTGAAAAAGCTTTCAAGGCATTGAAACAAGAAATTGCTTCAGACCGAATTTTATGCCATTATGATCCTAAGTTACCTCTTGTATTACAAACTGAGGCATCACCAGTTGGAATAGGAACAGTTTTAAGTCACATTATGCCAGATGGTTCAGAAAAACCAGCAATGTTTGCATCAAGATCATTGACTAAAACGCAACGTAATTATTCGCAGATAGACAAGGAAGCATTAAGTATCGTATGGGGAGTGAAGAGATTTTATCAATATTTATTTGGTCGACATTTTGATCTCGTAACCGATCATAAACCCCTAGAATCAATTTTCGCACCTAATCGTGGTTTACCATGTCTATCGGCAACACGAATGACTTGGGAATAAGAGAATTGTCCCGTTTTTGTGTACAAATAATGCATATTTAAATAAATTAGTTTCCTTTCAACAATCCTAAATTGCGTTGTTAGCATTGGAGTAGTAGGTTGTAAGCCTGCTTCGAAGTCGGTGATATTCTACGTTCGTTTTGAAGAATTTATTCAATGTGTGTGTTAGATACGACAAAAACTACACCGTATTAATGTCACTTCATCACTTTATTACTACGAAAGCAAAGCTACCTAGAAGAAATTCGAATATATATATAACAAGATAGCGATACAAACAATACGATACGATACAAATTATTACAGTTGCCAAAACAAAATACAGAAAAGTTGAACAAACAAATAATAAATAGATTAATTCCACATACTCCCACCTTTGATAAATGGGCTTTATCAAACATTAAGCAAATTTAAAGTTTATAATCTGCAAGTCTAGAAGGAAGTTTCCTCTCTCTACCACTTTTGTGGAAGCTAGTTTCTGCAGTTTCTTCTGTTTAGCAAGTTCAGGTTCGAGACACTGTTCACCAACGTAATCCGTACCAGTACTCCCTGATTCGACTTCTTCCACTCTCCCAGCTGAAGATTTGATCTCGAGTGGGATCAATCGCTGGACAGGTCGTATAATCTCACCAGTACTTGTTTTGACTTTTGCCACTCGGATATGACCGTCTTTTCCAGGAAAAGTAGAAATGATACGTCCCATTGGCCGAAAAGTTCTTTTGATTTCCTCCTTTTCAACTAAGACTATTTCCCCGATTTCCAAAGACCGGCAGTTTTTGTTAGACTTGTTTAAAATGAGTTGACCAAGATACTCTGATCTAAATCTTTTCCTTAAGTCTCCATTTTTCTCAGTTTTTGCAGGTACGCAATCTTTTTGAGAGACTGATTTTATTTAGGTGGTCCAAATCAGGGACTCCCACCGTCAGAATGCCTTGTAGAAACATAGCTGGAGTTATAGAACGCAGATCAGCCGAGTCTTCGAAAATATAGGTTAAAGGACGTGAACTTATCACTGATTCACTATCACAAAGTAAAGTAATCAATTCTTCATAAGAAAGGCAAGCATTGCCCAGGACACGTCTTAGAAGTTTCTTAACAGCTTGCACTAAGCGTTCCCAAAATCCGCCCCACCAAGGTGCGGAAGGGGGATTAAATTTCCAATCTATGCCTTTTGCAGAGGCCTCTCTTTGAATCAGGCTAGCATCGAAGGTTTTAAGCAAGTTACAAGAACCAACGAAATTAGTGCCGTTATCACTGTACTCAATTTTTGGACGTCCACGGTGAGCAATGAATCTTCGAAAACTTAGCAAAAAAGCTTCTGTAGATAGGGACTGGATCAGCTCAAGGTGCACAGCCCGGAATACCGCACAAGTGTATAACACAATCCATCTCTTTTCTCCACCCCGAAGCGTGAGGGGTCCAGAAAGATCCACACCGACGATCTCAAACACAGAAGCATCTCGAACTCTGTCCTCTGGCAACGGAACAGGAGGCGTCGACAAAGACTTTGCTTCATGCCTTCGACATCGTACACACTGCGAGATCACTTTGCGTACTGTTTTCTTTGCATTAATTATCCAGTACTTCTCTCGCAAGTGCAATAGCAAATTGTTTGATCCACAATGTAAATTTGTCACATGCTGTTCGTGAATTAGCAGTCTCACCAATTTGTGTTGGCTTGGTAGCAAAGTAGGAGTTTTAAAATCATCCAAGTCATCTCTCTCAGTGAGTTTTGTCTTAACTCGAAGCAATCCGGACTCATCTTTGAAGAAAGAAATATTAAGATGTTTTAAATAATCTTCAGCAAATGATTCAGTTTGCACAATGTTGATTATTTTCCTTTCAGCTTTATCCATTTCTTTAAATGTTAGTTCTCCCTTAAGTCGCTCTGGCTTTGGTCTTGAAATATTGTGAAGAAATCTTTATATCCACGCAACCATTCTTACAATTTTCTTGTAGCTTGAAAAGCAAGACAAAAGCCATGCATCCGATGTTCCATCGACTAGGCTTACAGCTGTAATTTTCTTTTCCATGAGAATATCTTCCTTAAATGATGGCTGAGACAGTGGCCATTCTTCCACATCTTTTCTGAGCCAATCAGGGCCCTCCCACCATCGAGATTTAATCAACTTCTTGACAGAGCACCCTTGTGAAGGTAGATCTGCTGGATTGCTTATTCCAGGGACATGTCTCCAGTCATTCACATTGGAAAGTTTTCTAATTTCTTCCACTCGGTTTTTTACGAAAACATTCCATGGTTCATCATGCTGAATCCAGTATAAGGCAGTTGAGGAATCAGTCCAATAGTATTCTTTTCCAATCTTGATTCCTAAATTCTTCTTCACAAATGAAGTTAGCCTAGCTCCTATAAGGCAGGCAAGTAGTTCCAGTCTCGGAATTGTTATTTTATGCAAAGGAGACACCTTTGATTTGGCCTGAAGTAGTTGTATTTCAGTTTCCGCTTCATTTGAAGATCTTAAAAAATAGCAGTAGCATATGAATACATAGAAGTATCAAAAAATGTGAAGTATAAATAAATGTGCTCCGTTCAATGTTGCCATTCTGGATATACGTAATGTTGACAACAAAGGCAGGTCTCTCATCCACTTCAAGAATTCCTTCTTTTCTTCCTCAGGTAATTCAGTATCCCAAGTTAATTTAGCCTTCCAGCTCTTCTGCAGTAATAACTTTGGTTGGTTGGTTTATTGGTTTTTTATGGCGCAAAGGCCAATACTGGCCAAGCTGTGCCAAACTCAATATATATGAAAATATTAAAAGAGATAAAATAATAACATTAAAGTAAGAGTATGTAAAATTAAAATAATGAAGTGAAACTATAAGTTAGATATTATGCATGAAATTGATGTCAAGTAAAAATGAAAACACATTAACATGGTAGGGGTCTCCAATTATGTCTTTCAAATTTGGATAATCCCTGTCAAAATATTTTAGTCTTAGAAGGCGGTATTTAGGACATTCACATATGATATGCCGAACAGAAATTATGGTATTACATTTTACACAAATTGGAGCTGCATCTGAATGAAGTAAATGTTTGTGAGTAAAATATGTATGGCCCAGGCGAAGTCTTGTCAGCACAACACTCTTTCTGCGGCCTAGAGAGTCATTCTTAAAACCAGAGATAGAAGGTTGGATGGAGTGTAATTTATTAGTAAGTTGAGAGTCCCAAGTATGCTGCCATATACGAAGGGAACATTGCTTTACAATTTCTTCCAAGTCTTCAAACGGAACAAAAGTGTCTTCATTTAAACTAGCTGTTTTTGCGGCAGCATCAGCTTGATCATTCCCCGGTATACCAACGTGTCCAGGAATCCAACAAAATAGTATGTTGAAATTACGATCCAGTAATTTAAAATATAATTTTACTGTACTGTGCACCAAAGGATGGCTTTGTCTGGAATAGTTTAAAATTGCTTCAATTGAACTTTTTGAATCGGTATATATGATCCAATCTTTCTTTGATAATAGTCTTATCGCTCTTAAAGCAGTATAAATGGCAAAAATCTCCGAGGTGAAAACAGAACAATGTTTATTTAGCTTCCTAGAAAGAACTATGTGATCAAATATTACTGCTGATCCAACGTGGTCACCGATTTTGGAACCGTCTGTAAAAGCAGTGCCGTATTTTTCAAATGATTGCCTATGTTCATAAAAAATTTGTATGTAAACAGATGGCGCAGTAGTAGATTTGGGCATCTTATTAAAATCATTGATAGTAAGAATGTCTTTGCATGTAAAAGGGGGGGTTCCGTCTTCTTTGGTTAAAATTTTGATGTTCTTTAGGTTAAAACTATCCAAAAGCAGGCGAATTCTAAAGCCAAATGATGAAATATATGAAGTCTTTTTCTCATATAATTGTCCATAAATCGGATTCACGACTTTGTCGTAAAAAGGATGAGATGGATTCTGATTTATTTTAAAAAAGTATTTGAGAGAAAATCTCTGGCGTCGTAATTGTAAACTTGGTTCTTTAGTTATTACGTATAAACTCTGAACAGGAGAGGTTCTAAAAGCCCCTGATGCGAGGCGGAGCCCCTGATGGTGTATTGCGTCAAGTTGCTGTAGAATAGACTTTGCTGCTGAGTCGTAAATCACGCTACCGTAGTCTAATTTTGATAATATCACACTTTTATAAATTTTTAATAGAGTTGAAGTATTGCAACCCCATGTTGTATTTGACAGAACTTTGATAATATTTAAGGACTGAACACATTTTTTTTTTAGATGTAAAATATGAGAACGGAATGTTAGCTTTGAATCAAATAAGAGGCCTAAAAACTTAACGACCGGCACGACGGAAATGGCGGTGCCTTTTAACTGAATTTCTGGTTCGGGGTGCAAGCCCCGAATTCGACAAAAATGAGTACATTTTGTTTTTTGAGTAGAAAGAACGAAACCATTTTTATCAGACCATTCCGTTATAGATTTGACAGCAGCTTGCAATTGTCGTTCAATAAAGGGCATGTGAGTACTTGAGCAATGGATTTGAAAATCGTCAACGAATAATGACCCATGAACATACGGTGGGAGTTTTTCCATAATACCATTAATTTTAACAATAAATAAAATAACACTTAAAACACTACCTTGCGGTACCCCTTCATTTTGAATGAAATCATCAGATAATACATCATTAATTCGAACGTTAAAAATTCTTTTTTGAAGAAAGTTTTGAATAAAAATTGGTAATTTTCCACGAAAACCCATGTCATGCAGATCTTTTAAAATGCCATGCCGCCAAGTACGATCATATGCTTTCTCCATATCGAAAAAAATAGATACTAAATGTTTTTTTGTAATGAATGCTTCCCTGATGGCTGTTTCCAGAATTAGTATGTTATCTAAAGTACTGCGATCATGTCTGAATCCACTCTGAAATTTCGAGAGCAATTTCTTCTCTTCTAGGACGTGGATTAATCTAGCATTGATCATTCTCTCCAGAGTTTTACAAAGGCAACTGGTAAGAGCTATAGGCCTGTAACTCGACGGAAGCTCTGTATTTTTACCAGGTTTTAGGATGGGAATAATCGTTGCTCGATTCCAGGACATTGGGAATACATGTTCATTCCATATTCTATTGAATAAAATTAGAAGTGAACGTAATGAATTGGAACTCAAATTTTTTATCATGTCATGATGAATGCCATCAGGTCCTGGTGCTGTGGGATGCGAGTTCTGCAACGCTCGCCTAAGTTCATGAAGCTGAAAATCAACATTATAAGCATATGACTCTAAGGTATTAAAGTCGATTTTTCTTTTTTCTTGCTGTTTTTTATAGGTAATAAAACTCTGAGGAAATGATTCTTCACTGCCTATATTAGCAAAAAACGTACCCAATGTATTCACTATATTCTTTGTATCAGTGATAGGATTTCCATTGCTGCATAAGAATGAAAGTTTCTGATTTGATTTGTTGTTCCCTATGATTTTCCTAACTTTTTCCCACATACGCTTGGAAGACAGATGTCCGTGGATGGAGCTAACATATTTTTGGAAGGAGTTGTACTGACTCTGTCGTCTAATTCTTCTAAAAAAGGATTTAGATCTTTTAAAGGCAATGAAATTTGTGGTGGTAGGATATCTTCTGAATTTATCCCAGGCCTTTCTTTGTGCTTTTTTGGCAGCAGCGCAATTTTCATTCCACCAGGATTTGTATAATCTTGGCAAATTTCCAGATGATTTCGGAATGGCTATCTCTGCAGCTTTAATCAAACATTTTGTTATTGAATTTACTGCATTATCAATATTTGGTTGCTTTACTATATCGTCTGATAGTTCAGAATGAAACCTAAAAAGTTGCCAATTGGCTTTGTCAAAGATAAAATGCACAGGTCTTCTGGGAAGGCTAACATCAGATTTCGAATATTTTAAAATAATGGGAAAATGATCACTGTTGAATAGATCATCCGATACTGAGAAATCCCAGTGGGGTGCAAGTGAAGGTGAGCAAATGGCAAGATCAATAGTGTGAAAAGTTTTATTTGCTTGATGAAAGTAAGTAGCATTTGAATCATTTAATAAACATAGAGAATGGTCATCTATGAATTTTTCGATCTGTCTACCTCTTGCATTGGTATCTGTGTTACCCCAAAGGGTATTATGGCCATTAAAATCTCCAAGAATAATAAAGGGAACTGGTAACTATTTGACAAGATCATCAAGATCTTTCTGGTGAATGGTATCATTAGGCGGAAGGTATATAAAGCATACAGTAATTACAGATTTAATCTGAATTTGTACAGCTACAGCTTGTAATGGAGAAAGAATATCAATGTTTTTGGACGGAAAGCAGCTAGGAATTAAGGTGGCGACACCACCAGAAGCACGAACATTTTGTAAATAATCTTTTCTATTTATCTTATAATTTTTTATTCTCACATCAGTTATAGGGTTGAGATGTGTTTCTTGGATTCCTAAGCATACTGGTTGATATGTATTCAAAATAGATTTAATATCATCAGAATGAGTACGGTAGCCATTGCAGTTCCAAGAGATTAAACGAATGGTCATTTTTTGGGTTTTCTAAAAAATTTTGATTTAGAATGTTCGGATGTTATGCGACCAGAATCGGAATCTACTTTGTCCTCATCCATGCTACTTATAGAGTCGTCTGATGGAGGAATTTTCAGTTGTTCTTCTTTTTCCTGAATTTGATGTATTTTGCTTTCTTTTTCAAGATGCTGCTGGTCTTTTACTTTATTCAAAACCTTTTTCCGCTTAATTTTTTTAGAAGGAAGGGAAGAATTTTCTTCATACAATCTTTTTATTTCAAGAAGAGTGAGCCATTCACTTTTTTTTACTGTTACAATATCTGTATCCGTATTAGCAGGTGCAACAGGATTACTAACAGTCGGTTTAGATATTGGTTGCGAATTTCGTTCACAGGATGAATTTAACTTTATAATAACTTTGGAGTAATAACTTTGGGAGCAGCGTGAAAGGACAGCTAAACCCAATTGGATCAAATACTCTTTGTGCTATCGATAGAACATTTCTTCTAGTTACAGGAAGATCACCTAAGCTTCGACTTTGTCCCACAGAAGTCCTAAAACTTTTGTCGGTTCTGACTCTTGAGGGATCTGATTAAAATGTGAGTGCTCCCAAATCAAATTTAGCTTCAGCCATGATAGTCGTTGCCTTTTGGATAAAGGCGTACAGCTCTTCTTCAGAATCGACGGATGTCACACAATTATCGACGTAAAAGGACGATCTCAGTTTATCGACAATTTCTTTGTCTTCATTGCAATGTCTTAAATGAAAATCCATGACAGCAGCAAGAAGAAATGGACTGCAATTAACTCCAAAAACAACACGACAATGTCGAAATATCTTCACTTCTTTTTGCTGTTTGTCTCGCCACCAAAGGAAACGTAAGCAGTCTCTGTCTTCTTCTCGCACAGAAATTTGAAGAAAAGCAGCTTTGATATCAGCAATTACGCTAAAACTTTTCTCTCAGAACTTAAGCAAGACAGAAGGGATCAATTCCAGCAAGTTAGGTCCTTTGGCTGAACAATCATTGAGAGAAGGGCGTCCTTTTGTCCGAAAAGAGGTATCAAAAACTGGCCTCACAGCAGTTGTAGAATTCTCTGTGAACACACCTCTGTGAGGAAAATAGAGTCCCTTTGAACTCGATTTTGATGCAGACAGTTCTTCTATTACACCATCATTTATCCATTTTTCAAAAACTGTATTATAATCTTCGAATTTTCCGGAAGTATTCAACTTAGTTGTTGTGGATTTCAACCTCTTTATAACATCATCTTGATTGTCAAAAATTTCTTCGTGATCTCGAATCCAAGGTAGACTTATCTCATATCTTCCCTCCTGATTTCTATATACTGTTTCTTCAAAATGTTCCAACACAGTCTTCTCTATCTCAGCGCTTGTCTTATCTTCACATGAATTTGATATTCCTATTGCTTCCAATCTCCACAAATCAGTTATACTGTTGACATTTAAAAGAGACGAAACAATAGCATTGGTTGACTTGCTTTCAGCATTAGAATGAGTTTTCCCCATCAGAATCCATCCGAGGGTAGTTTCAATGGCTACTAATCCAGAAATTAGTTTTTCTTCCAGAGTAAATGTTTCCTGCGAAATCTGCACCTATCAATAATTCAATGACTGGCTTGTTCTGACCCACATCTGTGACGATGATGCCCTTTTCATGCAATTCTTTCATCCAATGTCCCCTCGAAAGACAAGGTATTGTTCCACAAATGATCGGTTGATCCAGCACTTGAATTTCACAGGAATAATTCGAATTTGAATTTCGAACCTTTATTGTATAACGTTTGTGTTCTACACATGTTGTTGCACCTCCAAAGACGACGTGAGTCATACTCTGAGTCAAACTAGATTTCAACCTCAATTCACTTGCCATGCTTTTCAGTATATAAGAACATTGGGATCCAATATCTATAAGTGCTCGCACAATTCTCCGACGGCCACTACCTTCAATCTCTACTAACAATGACTGAAGTAGAACTTCGCCTGAATCGAAGGTGTAAGATAACGAGCTGCTTACTTCTTTCGTTTGAGCCTGGAGACTCTCTTTTGAAGTTTGTTTTACATCAGGGCACAAAATGACGGAATGTTTCTTGCTGCAACATAAGCAACGTACATTAGTTCTACAAAATTTTGATCTATGGCCGATCTTTAAACAGCAAAAACAACCCTTTTGATTTTTCACAGTTTCAATTCTTTCAGTCAGATGCATCTTCTGTGCTTTATAACAGTCCTTGTTTTGATGGGATTTATCACAGAATAAGCATACTGCTTTCTTAAATTCATTTGCACCAGAGACAAGATCATTAGCAGTAGGTATCGAGTATTCACAATCTCTTATTTTCTTTCTCGTAATCGATTCAGACTGTTTAATTCCAGCTTTAGCAAGATAAATGCGTTCTTCACCTTCCACTTCGGCTTTCAAAAACAGAAGTAGCTGAGAAAGTCTATTGTTGTATAATTTATCTTCATTTAGTAAAGGGTTTCTCAACCACACACGTAGCACATCTTTTGGTATGCAAGACTCAACCAAAGGAAATAACATTGCTGCATACTTGTCTGATGTCCTTCTAAGGAACGCAAATGTGACTCTAATTTATCATACAATTTTAGGAACTACTTTGATATACACCCCCAAATTGGAAATTTGGCGACTTTTTTTTCTTGCCAAGATGGATTCTTGAGAAACACAAATAATTAATCCTACCTAAAAAGCAACCCTAAAAAGTCCGTAGGGAGTGCCAGATTTGGCGCGGAATGTTTGGGGGTGTATATCAAAGTTGTACCCAATTTTACAATATCAACTTTCGATTTTACACTAGTGGCATTTTTTACTACCAAACTTAAAAGCTCCCGTACATAAAATTATATTAGCAATTCCTCTGTTCCAAATCTAGATTTTAAACTTTCCACAGCTTTCAAATAATTATCAGCAGTGGGAGGATAGCTATCAACTATTTCTTTGGCTATAGTACCAGGAGACATACACTGAATCAAATATTGAAATTTATCGACAGGCTCCAATTGTTTATCTTCATGTATTCTGCCAAACTGGCTCCAAAACGAAAGCCAATCTTTCACTTCTCCTCCGAATTTCATAAGTTCAATTTTCGGAAGTTTCAGTTTCGTACATTCCGTATTTAACGAAACAAAACTTTGGTGAGCAATCAGTTTTTCAGAAAAATGCTTAACACTAATATTTGCATTATCAAAATTTTCGGCATAATTTTCAATTGCTTCATATTCTGTACAATAATTTTCGCTATCTTCTTCTAAAAGCATTTGCAGAATTTCATCATCATTAACTTTTAAATTATTATAAGTTCTTTCCAAAGCGGAAAATTTTACTTCAACATCTTTAAAATCTACATTTTGCGTATCAAGAAGAGACATCAAAGCCCTATAATACTTAGTAAATGAAGCCCGAAGTGGCGTACGTTTTTTAACAGCGGTATCCATTTCGAAAGCGCAGACTAGCAACTTCTAAAACAAACTAATCTTTCTTACCTTACGTTTCAGAAGAAATGCGCTTTTAATCACATGCGGTGGTCACCATTATGTTAGATACGACAAAAAATGCACCGTATTAATGTCCCTTCATTCCTTTATTACTACGAAAGCAAAGCTACCTAGAAGAATTCGAATATATTATAACAACGATAACGATACAAATTATTACAGTTGCCAAAACAAAATACAGAAAAGTTGAACAAACAAATAATGAATAGATTTATTCCACAGTGTGCCCATTTATTTAATATAACAAAACAAACAAACAAAATACCTATTCCAGTAATTTTTATATTGTGACAGCATATCTGACAAGCAACTTTTTATTAAAAGTTATTCAATGAATGTATTAAAATCGAATGATGTAATGAGATAAAGGTTTCCAAATTGAACAAGAACTACACAAAATATGATGTATATACATGATTTTTAGTTAATGGTATTAAAATAAAATGCATCATGAGGTTTTACTTTTTTATTGAGAATCTTGTTTCCTTTATATTTTAGTAATTCATATTATTTAGTTATTGCAGTGTAATAAGGTTTAATAACAAAAAAGCAATCTGTTTATCTCATTAGGGTTTTTTTCTGATAATCATCACTTTTGTTTCTTGCATTTAAACTAAAACTAATTGTTATAATGTCATGTCGTATCATTGTGAACCTCAATGTTTTCTGCTTTAAGAAATAGTGATATTTTTCATTGAACATCAATTTCCATATCAGCATTTATTAGATATTTTTTATTTCCAATTTCATTGCTACATGTCTGCTTCACTTTTTTTTCTCCCTGTTTCTTTAATATATCCCTTTTGAATCATAAAATTCTGTAAAAACATTTGTGTTTCTTCTAACTCCTCTTTACATCCTATTTAATTTCTATGTGTATAAGTATTTATCATGCCCTTACTCGTGTTTATTAAATTTACTGGATTGTATGTTTTTGTTTTATTTTATTATATTTATTCAATGTAGCTTTAACATTTTAAAATGCATTTCAGAAATGTCTATTTTAAAAGCATACTGGTCGATATTATGCTTTTATTGGTGATAAAAAACTGTTTGGTATCTAGAATGTTCCTGTTGAATAAAATTGATTTCATCGTTTACTTTGACATTCTTGTTATGCTATGTTTATATTCTTTCTAAATGTCTAGGATAATAAATAATTTTTGAGTTATTTTAAATAGGTGATTGATTACATTGAAAAAAAAAACCATTTGATCATATTTTTTAGTAATTATTTATATGTATTTTATTTATATTTTTGTAATGTGTAAATAAATAAAAATTATGATGTAAATATTAATTATTTTGCTCGCTTGTTGCTTCAGGATTTATAAAAATTAAAGTGAAATAATTGATTCATAAGTCACAAAGATTTAAAAAATGGTATTTGCATCTTTTATATCGCATAATAATTATAATATGTAAACATTAATTACTTTGCTTGCTTGTTTTTTGATGATTTCAGCAAACTAAAATGAAATAACTGATTCATATGTGCTTAGATTTAACAAACCATATCTATATCTTTTATATTGTATAATTTGAAATTGTAATCATAATTTATTCAATCTGTACAAATTTCAGTTTCATGTTCTTTCCTCTGAGAAAATTGAAAGCTTCAAAATCTCAATATTAATAAAATTATTTACATAAGAAAAAATATAATGATTTTATTAGTAAGCTTTAAAATGTTAACTTATTTATGAGTAATAATAATTTAAAAGAAACTATATTCATAAAATTCAACATTCAATAGCATTTAAATTATAAATATAAAAGAACATATATAATTTTTCAGAAACACTGAAATAGGATACATTTTGACACATAGCCATTTGTCAAAATGTATTCTTTAAACCCCAAAAAAAGGAATATGGGAAAGAAAAGAATAAAACGGTATTAAACTTTTTAAAAAGGGATATTAATTAATTATACAAAACAGTAATTACATTGAAAATGCTATTAAAATTTTATATAATAGGTAGAATAACATGACTACGAAAATTTATAGAAAAATAGTTCAAAATATTAATTTCTATTTTTTTAAAAATCAAAAGATTTTTATAATTATTCGGCTGGCATAAATATTTAACTTTAGTTTTATTATGTTGGATGTCTGCGGATAATGTTATCGGCAGACATCCCGACATGCGCAGAGCGGTTGAAAATCAAACACAAAACTGTTTGTTTTGCATATGACACGTGACCGTGAATCGATCCTATTCTTTGGTGCAGGAGGAACTTTTCATTGTAAATATTTAGATCATTACTCGTTTTTTGGATTTCTAAAAGAAATATTAGGTATAGAGCTTTCATTCTATAATTTTCGATCCTGATAACATTTTAGTTTCTTTCTTTTAGTTCAAGGGCTATAAACGTTTTCCAGTGTCTTCAGGGGGGCCTTTTACGCTGACTTTCAATGGTCTTTCTTCGAAGCTTTCGGAGATAAAGAATTCCTTTTTTATTTTAAGAAATTTTGTGATCCGACTTTTATCTTCTTCCTTGCATGGGTGCAGTCATATTTCTTATTAATTTATTTTCCGTCTTTGAAAGCATATTGTGGATAGTTGCTAATATGACTTTATAATTATTGGCTAGTTTAAGGTTGATAGGAGCAGATATTTTGTTTAAGTTGTCTTGGTTTTCTAGGTTTTGATTAAGAATTTCATACTTGTTAGAAGTATCCATAAATTGAAGTGTATCTGCAATTTTTCTTATTTCGGCTGCTTTTTTCGGGTTAACCTGTTGGAAGTTTTCATTGCTCTGTGAAGTGTGCAACAGGCTTTCTTGGGATGGGTTATTAATTTCCATATCTTTGTTATCCGATTGAGTTTAGATGATTTCAAAGTTAGGATGATTACATTCGTTATCTTTAGTCAGATCAACTCTATCTCCCCAGTTTTCATGCTTTTCAGCGGTCTGTTTTAGGTTAGTTGTATTGATTGTAGATGGAGCCCTCTGTTTAGGATTGTTGACCTGAACTCTATCTGTCTGAAGCGCGTTTTCCCCTCGAGTATCTTTGTTTGGAACATAATTTTTCAATCTTTCTTGGTTACGTAGGCGTTTTTTTAAGTCGAGTATTTCTGAGGATGAAGCAATGCTTGTCATATCCCTTGGCGGAAAGAATGTTGAGAGTTATATGAGTATTCGGATCCTCTCGAAGAACTTGTGTTCTCATCCTCTGTCGAGCGTAATCCGACAGCTCACATGCTCGGTCTCTTCCGACATGACCGGACTGCTTGACGTCCGATACTCGTGTACCTGAAAATGGGAAGTAAATTCCTCTTTTTCCTTTCCAAAATATATACTAATCATTGTTGCTACGAATTTTACTGAAGTTTGCTGTTTCGGAACAGCCTTTGTTGCCAAAATTTTCATTCCATTTCAATCAACCAATCAATCTGACATCGCACTGATATATTGCACAATCAATCAATCAATTTGAGATATCATGAGGGGTGTATATCTATGAGTTTTCAAATTCGTATATTATCATAATATTTTTGTTACGGTCCCGCAGCCCATATTATATGTAGATCAAGCTAACAATTATTACTTTTTATTGTCTACAATGGACTCCCAATATCGATTGTTTTCTATCGCATTTGATCTCAAATCAGCTGTAAACCCTTTTATTATTATTCAAGACATTGAAAGACATTTGAAAAAGAAAAAATGTGTCTTATATGTGAAAGCCTTCCGCAATAACCTAATTGTTTGTACTATATGTGGTGAATCTGCTATTTCCAAAGTGAAAAATAAAAAGAAGGTTTGTATTGATAGAACGTATTACAATTATAAAGCAGTTGAAATGAATATAACTTCTATAAGAATCGAAGTGCCTAATGGTATTGGAAGGAATGACATAAATCGCCTGTTACAACCCTATGGAACTGTTATAAGAAGTGAAATTTATATCGATAAGGAGATTCGGCCAGAGATTCACGTATATTATGGAATCATTGAGTTGAAACGTAATATGCCTGCCTGTTTGAAATACAAGAATGGTTATATGAATGCTGTTGAAATTATATGAAGAAAAATTAGCTAATAAGATTAAATTATGTAAATTATAAACCCAAATAAATATGGTGCTAAAAATTTCTCACTAAAAATGTTGCATTAAATAAAAGCTCTGTATGGAGTTTCTATTTTCATACACGTTTCCATATTAAAGGTAATATGGAAACCTTGCTATCTTCATCTCAAATTCCTATTTTCAGAAACAAGAATTTTATATTTTACTATTCTTGTTTGACCGTTTTTATGATGAATCTGTTATTAATAAATGCATGTGTTTTACTTATCCTTTAATCTATGTTGACTGAAAAGGTTTTTTATACACTTTTTTATGTGTAAACAAGTAAATTGTTATTTATATCTATTTGATGTGTTTTGTTTTCCGTCTGACATCTTGCTAATTGCAATTGCACTTTTATTGAGCTCAAATATATTTTTATAAATAAATTTAAAATCTAAATTTGAACTGTGAAATCCTATTTTATTGAATATTTCTTTTTGTTTTTAAATTGTAAACAATTTTTATTAGTTTAAAATGTTTTGTAATATATATGCAGGACATTAAGCATGTAGAGCATTTATTTAAAATGCCTTCACTATTTGAAATTTCATCAAGCTGATTCAACAGATTTTAAGATTATATTCTTAAGATGATTGCTTCTTAAGAAAATTAATAAAATCATTATTTTTCAGGTAAAATAAAGGGTCAGTTATGGATTACTTAATTGGCTATTGATTTTAATTCTAAGTAGTTTAATAAATATTATTTGATGGATTTTTTTATTTTATGATGGTATAAAAAGATTATTTTGAATGAACAACATTAAAGATATTAGACAGATAAGTATTTAAACTGAAAAATGGAAAGTAATTCTAAGTGTAAATAAAATACTCATAAATATTAAAAGTTTCAATATCAATTCTAAATTTAGGTAAATAAATTTTTTAATAAATTTTTTTCTATAAATAAGAAATTAAAATATAAACAAGAAAATTAAAAATAAAATAATACAATTTAAATAAGAAAATTTCATATAAATAAGAATATAAATTTCAGGAGAATTTATGCTGTCATTTTGAACGTTAATAACGTTATTAATATATGGAAAATATCTAATATTATGCAGAAAATGTTAAGGAATCTTTCATAAACACATTCCCACAATATTTGGTATGAATTATAGCCTTCTTGGGGAAAAAAAATACCTGAATAATTGAAATTATTTTTTATAATCCTTGAAACTGAAATAGCTGTATTAAATATATATGGCTGAAGTATAAAGGAGTTGAATAAACAAAAGTCATTACAAAGTTGATTGATTATCAGACAATAAATCAAGAAATTTTCAGTGCTTAAAAGAATAATTCCATCGGATTAATTTTTTAAGGAAAATGTCTCTATGGAAATGTCTAATATTATGAAAATATATTAGATACTTGCATAGTATTACTGAATGTTTTGAAGAAATCAGTACTATTGCAACTATTTTATTTATTTAGTATTTTTTGTTTTTAACAATTTTTTTAAATTAATGCTATACTTATTATTTCTTTTTTATATTCTGAACACTTTATCAGTTCTAATTGCATCAAATCTGTATTTGAAGGTGTTCTCCAGAATTAGAATAAAAGGTTCAAGAACTTAATTAAAACTTTATCAATGATTAAGTATGGAAACTTCCTTTGTCAGCCACAACTAAATGTATTATTGACTCTGTGATACCATCTTTACCAAATAATGTGTATTGATTATAAACTGTTCATTTATTTAAGAATATTTTGTTAAAGTTACTTACACCTCCATGATACAAAAAACGTTGACTAAAATTATTCCACTTCAAATATTTTATACAAATTTAAATTATGTTTGTTCTTAATTAGAAAGATGCAAAATAATGTTGATACAATTGTATTATATTTAGAATTATAAAATTTGAAGTCAATTGACCATTCAGCTAATGAAAATATTCAACAAATGTTAAATACTGTTCTATAATGCTTCATGCGAATTCTAATCAGTGTTTAAAGCAAATAGGTTTTATATACACTTTATAATTTTGACTTTTGTGTCAAGAAGAATTAATCTTTTCTTTTAATATTTGCTCTATTTTATGTACAGTTATTTCTCTGAAAGTAGAAAGGAGAGCTGTGAAAATGAGATGGCAATCTGTTTTTATTTTAGAACTATCAAAGGGCCTCATGATTTATTGTTTCAACTTTCTGTCAAATTGCTTGCTTAATTCTGGTTTCTGCTAGTTAAATCATTAAGATTAAATTAAAAATCAGAAGTGGAATGATCTGTAGTTTGTGATTAAAAACTTTGAATTCAAAAAATGTAAATAATGTCCCATATAAAGCTGTGCTAAGGCTATTTACTAATTATTAGCCTGCATATTTGGCATTTGAATGAACTCTTGATTAAAAATTTAATGACATGCTATTAGCAGGAGGAGAATTTAAACCTATTACCGTCAACCATAATTAAACATCAGCTTATGATTATTCACTGCTCTGTGACCAAATTAGTATTCTCCAGAACAAATCAGTTGTTAAATTTTTCCTGTTTTGCATAATTTTTTAATCTTCCAGCAATGGACGACCATATTCTGATAAACTGTTTTTCGGATGCAGTTACTGACTTGTGATGATTTCAAGATAGAGAAGTTTACATTGTTTAAATTAATAAATAATTAACTATGATTAGTTTTTTTAAACTGAAACTGATTATTTTTAGTCTTTAAACGAAAAGTGTTAAAATAGTATTATGAAGAAAATTAAAATTATTTTTGCATTGCTAGGATTTTATCTAAGATGTATTAAACTTTCTTGCACTGAAAAGAAATCCAAAATTTTATTATCAGTACATTGTCAATTATAGTATGATTTTTTAAAAGTAAGATTGATCCATAAAATTGTTTGAGAATTTTGTTTAATTCTACAAAATTTTGCTGTTGGCTTTTATTTAAAATTAATTATCATCATCAAGGTACAATTTGATATTTTTAAATTATATAGATAATTGATCATAAATTTCATAGTTATATATCATCATTAAAAACATACTTAGAATGTATGTTTTATATAAAAACTAATAATCACTTGCTAAACATATACAAAACATGTAGTCATATTTTCAAAACTTTTAAAAATATTATTTTGTAATGCTGCATACTTCTGCTGTAACATTTATTGAATATTTAAATTGTTTTCAATTTATTTTTAATTTATCAATTGCAATTTTTGTGGATTTCCATTGTTTCGGAAGCTATAAATGAATTTGTCTGGTGATGGGTTTACAGGATTGATTTTTGCACTTTTTGAAAAACTTTCCTGTATGATCTGTTTCCATGGCTACCTCTAATTATAATTTTTCTCTTTAATGAATAAGTTCTTTCAATTAAATACCATGTTATATCATAGTGTATTCATTTATAGTATTATGTAGGTCATTTTATAGGAAAGCAATTTCTGTAATATAAATATTATGTATTTTTCACTTCCATTTCTTATAAAATTGCAGAGAACTTTTTAAATATATTTCCAGCTTTGGTGCTAAATGAATATTTTATCAAAGTTCTTTTCTGCAACATATTACTAACTTATATACTATATCATCGTACATTAAATATTGTTACGGTTTTCCTATATTAATCCGTCGAGTTCTTTTTTTTTTTACCTCGTAGTATATAGTGGTTGTGTATGGTGTTAGAGATGATGAACACACAGAATGATCAATCAGTCCTTTAGTTGACGAACACAACACAGACGTTTATTTACAGGACGATGTCAGGACAGCACACAGACGACAAATATTCACAACTATATACAGGAGACAACTATTTACAGCCGAGACGAATACACAGGACAACACATTGCAGATAGTAGTCCACGGGCAGGAATTCTGTAGTGACAATGTCCACAGAGCGGCCAGACAGGATTCGGCCGGAGAGGGAATCTTTATGGGATTCGCTTTACACCTCCTTGGTCTCTCCAGAACAGGCTGATCTATTCCTTTGTCTCTTCTTGCCTCTGCTGTCGACTCACTACTTCGCACAACGGGACTACTCCTTAGTTCGGGACAGCTCCGTTCCCGACGACGACACAACGGGCTACGACACAGGCTTCGTCAGTATATGCCACACAGAGATTAGCAGTCCTCCGTTCAGGACTCCACAGTTCAAGACCTCTATCTCTTAGGTCTTCTCGATAAACTCCACAGCGCTACTTGTTCTCGTTGAACACCAGGCCGTACAGCTTCGGCTTATCTCCACTGCCGCACTTCGACTTGACTCCACTGGATTCTTCCTCCTTTTCCTTTTCTCCGCTGCTTCGCTTCGACTTTATCCGTCTCGATTGATTCACTCTTACTCCACTCACTTAGCCCTCTTCCTTATATATACCAGTGGTAGGCGGGGCTAAGATCTTCTGGACCAATCAGGAGCGTTCTGGATGGATCTCGGCTCCTAGTGGACGGATCGGGAAAATTCTCGATGTTTCGGGTACTTTCCATTTTGTCGCCAAAGTCGCCAAGTTTGTCGCCAAGCCTTGGGACCTCTGACGTCACACACATTTACTATTCAATACACATTACTGTCAATCTGTCTTCCTTACATTGACAGTATTAACTCGGGAAAGCAAAACCACAGGTTCGTAACAATATTTTTTTATTCACTATGCTCTTTATTGTAGGAATTAGACTTTTTAATTGTTGCTTCAGAAGGAAAATATGCTTTTTTATATTTATAAAAATTTGAATATACAAAAGAGGAGGGGGAAAATAATCTGACATCTGATAAAGCAGCTTCATTCGAATACAGATAGCATATTTCGTAACTCGTCCGAAGAGTCTGACAGCTCAATTTTGTCAAAATATTTTCTGCGCATGCGTATTATTTTTGTTTACGTTCACTTGGAGCGCTAACTCCCCCTGGGGTGGAGACAGAAGAAACAACCCCTTAGTTTGTGGGAAGGTGATGTTGGCTCGGAATAGAACACGGGACCTTTGGATCTGAAGGCCAGTAACATAACCACAGGGCAAAAACATGCTCTTGTTCCGTAGATGTTATCTGGCTTATTAAGATATCACCACAGGTTCAAATTCAGTTCTCGTGTGAGCTGGACCTCGGATAGTTGATCCTCTACTAAGCAGGAGACGAAATACTCTCATTTATTTTATTGTTTACATTTCCTCCTATTAACGCATCGCAGTACTACGATTTGATCTGCGTTACCCCAGTATTACTTTCGTCAAGATCCACCGCCTTTCATGTGTTAAGCGAGGTTGCGATGCAAAGGTGCAATATTTTAATGCTTTTTAAATTAATAGGATATTTGTTGAATTTTACAATAAACTGCTTTAAAAAACTACAGTCCACTACTTTTTATTGAGCTACAAACACATATATTATTAGTTATTTTCATATTTATTTTGATTTTATTAATTTCTTAAAACATTGCAATTATTATCATCCATATCATATGGTGTCATTGATACCAGAAAACACAATGTCTGAAAATCCGCAGTTATAGGACGAAAGAGAGTTCACCTTTTCTGAAACAAACTTTAGCGGAATTGTGCCAATACGTAGGTTGAATTCCGCCAAGGATCGAACCTGCGATGTTCGGGTTTGGAGCCCAGTAACTTATCCACTGTACAAAAATGGCCCCCAATGTTTAATGGTAGTTACTGGCTTATTAAGATGTCACTACAAAACAAACAAAAAAAATCAATGCATCAAGGTTCCTCTGTCACCCTTCCTACACCATTCCATTGGCAGCGCCTGAAACGGTCATAGTAACAGTGTTCGAATGAGAATTGAATTTTTTATTTCTTGAGACTTGTCGAATTTGAAGAGGTGTCCTCTGGCCGCGGTTCAAAATGACGAGGTTTTATTTGCATCTGCTTCTACAATGAGTGTTCTAGTGAAAAAGGTACGAAACAACGTAATCGTTAATATATTTGCTTGTGCCGCTATGGGAAAACGTAGCGAGACATCTGGAGATGCAACTGGAGTCTCTGACGTTGATCGGAGCATGCGCAGAAGTATGCATAGGCTCTTATGTTGTTGTTGTTCTTGTCTAATGCCACTTGGCCATGCCAAGCCCGAATGAGCAGAGCTCTTTCGAATGAAGGTAGAAGTGTGCGCCTTTCGTTGTGAACGAGCACCGTGCGGGTGAAAGTACGACTTTGCTCACACACGACACAACCCTTTTGAGGGAGTGGTCGAACTTATCCATATACTCATTCATCCATCCACAAGTCAGAATTTAGATCCGAATCAGAGACCGACTCATCCCTGATTAAGAACCTCCAGTGGTATCGTTTGTTATGGGAACTTGGAGGACTTTGCAATCACGGCATATTCAACGTGCCCCAACTGCCATGAGCCAACACAACGGTCTTTGGCCAAGACGAGGACAGAACTTGAGACCTTTCGGTTTCGAAACTGGCGCTCTACCAACCAGGCTACCTGGCCCCGTGAGGCTCTTATGAAGAGGGCCGTTTAATTGACGTGGCAGTGCGTGGGAAGACGGGATAGAAATGGACAGAAGAACCATTAACTCCGATGTGCTCTGTGAGACACTCCAAAGACTGTTCAAGACCATCAAGAATCGGGGTTACAGAGACTGTGGTTCTGCTCCATGATAACAGGGGTTCAGGATCACACGCGTGAAACTGAGTAAAAGTCAAGTGGGAGCAGCTCGACCATTCGCTCTACGGTCCGGACATGTCGGCCTACTATTTTCATGTGTTTTGACCTCTTTAAAAATTTCTGAATGAAGGGCGCTTCAACTCGGATGGTGAACTCAAGAGCTCTGTGAAGGACTTAGTTCTTGTGGAAGGCGAGATGTGCTCGGAATAGAACCCGAGACCTTTGGGTCTGAAGTCTAATAACATAACCACAGGACAAAAGCAATTGCTCAGTCCCGTAGATGTTATCTGGCTTATTAAGATATCCCCACAGACTCACCCTCCAGTGAGTTTGACGAACGATATGCGTTTTGTTGAGTGGTGGTTTGTGGAGTGAGTGGGTGCTGTGTGTAGTTGTTGTGTCTAATTTCTTCGTACCCATCTTTGGCGAGTGGAGAACTTTTTAGTCACGCCAAGCGTTATAGCGAGCGTGCGTGAATGGTTGCGTCAAGTGAGTCTGACGATTTTGGTTGCGGGTAGATGGCGCCACATCAGATGCATGAAGGTTGAAGGTTCATTGTTCGAGGTCACCATTGTGGGAGGTAAAATGTGCTCTCAGAATAGAACTCGAGACCTTGGGTCTGAAGCCTAGTAACATAACCACAGGACAAAAGCAATTGCTAAATCCCGAGGATGTTATTAAGATATCACCACATTCTCGTCATGGCCACCTGAATTCTGGGAACCGAGAATCCTTCATCTCGTTAATCAATGGGATCGTTATACTCAGATTTATTCAGTATACTTTGATTAAAGTCTTCATTTCAACAAACAGTGTCGTTTCTTACCTTTTAATTCAAACACCCTTTGTATTCCAGTCTTGTCAACATTGTTCTTCTGTGCTATTTAAGATGTTTCTATTTTAGGATTTTGCATTTTAAAGTTGCTTTAATTCTGTGTGGCTGATGTTTGTAATCTAGTTTTAATTGATATTATCCTAACTTGAAAAGCAGAATTTTGATACGCTACAGGGTAACTTTTTGATTTTATGACTAGCAATCTAGTGCCTTAGTCATCTGCAATTGCTGGATAGCAATCTTGAAAAAGAATCTACACTCTTTCATTCCTTGTGGTTTCATCGCTTAGAACCGCATATTCAAATTGTCCTGCAGGACAGGTCACTCTCAGACTACAACGAATGAGTTCGACTCTTTCGTACACTAACAAATGAATTCAACAGGCTCTTTCGATCGAACGAAACAGTCAGGTCTCAATTTTCCATTCTTCCGTTCGTGAACGCTATGAAATGATCGGGTCAAAATGATGAACGTACGATTCTGAATCGAATCTGTCAAATGATCGGCATTTTCCTTCTTTAGTAGTGAAACAACCATAACAACTGTATGTATGTGATTTCTTAGTTCAAGGTATATATAAAGTGATGGCTATTCTTGCGTTCTTTGCCGATACTGGCAGATTTTAAATTTTTTCTCAAATTTTGTGGAATTTGAGTTTTGATTTTGTTAACCCGGCACGAGGTAAGAACTAGTTCAGGAGCATACGCCGGAAACAAACCTCCATCCGTCCTTCCTATGTATTAGTACGCTGTAAAAAAATGTGTTACTGCGCGTACCGTTTAACGCAGAGGGAACCGTGCGGAGATTAGCAGTAGTTAGATTTGGCAATATAAACAAACTGGTGTGCTCGATATTCCTGTATGAGCTTTTTTATTGACCTTTTTTCAGTTTTTCGTACTATTTTATACATTTCGAAATTTAAAATGAATTCTAAAAACTTGTAATTATTCACCCTACTTTGAAACTTTTCATCTATCTTCTAGTTTTAAAAAATATTAAAATTTATAATAATTTTATGGTGAACTATGCTAGTGAATATTTAATTTTTACTTTACAAAATGCTAAAATCTATCTGTAAAGAGAAAAAAAATTATTCGAATACAATATTATATATGTAAATGTGTATAATGTAAAATGGAGTGCAACAAATTCGTTTTCTAAAAACTGTAAATTACATATTGCTCTTTTTCGTTGTTGTTGTTTCAACTCTATGATTTTTATCTTTCTAAGAAATGGAAACATTGCATTTTGTCTTGTTCTCAAAACTTTCCCCAACAATTAGATCTTACCACATTAAATCTAAAATAAAATTATTAGAACAAACCAGTCACTGTTTCTGTAAAGAATTAAATTATTTGTTTTTAGGATAACCATTTGCATATACATCTTAAAGTGTGTTTTATGTTTTTAAGTTTTATAAAACAAATTAGTGTATTTTTATTTATTTGCAAAACATGTTTTGATTTTTCTATATCTTTAACCATTTAAATATTACATTCCAGAGAAATAATATTCACAAATTAATAAAGCCAGTTCTTTTAGTGATTCATCTTTATCTTTTTTTCCTCTTTTGTGTTGATATACAAAGGAAAAAAAAAAATCCCATGATCAGAAAATATGGATTTTACCTCAGCGAACACCTTATTTTCTATGCTTTTTAATTTGATGAATTTATATCTGATGGATATTTAATATGACAAGTATCCAATTGCAAAAAATCTGCATTTGTAAATTATAAAATGTGTATTTCCCTGCTGCAAAATTTATATCCAATGACAAAACCAATTTTTTTCTGTGAAAATTATGTTTATATTTTTTTACAGTATTTTGTTTTTCAGATTAAAAAATAAGAGCAGAAAATAGAAGGAAATTATTTTTAAATTTTATTGTTAATAATTTGTATAGTAAAGACATTTAACTGACTAGATTTTTAGATTTCTCTCCCTCTTTCTTTCATCTCCCGCCTCTTAAATTTTTTATGATTTTATTTTTAAATAGAGTACTTCTTTCACAAAAACTTTATCTTCATATACAGATTCTGCTGTAATTAATTAAAAACTATTTAATGCAGTATAGGTAACTTGAGTTTATCATCTCTAGTAAACATGGAAAGTAACATGTTCATGAAAATAAATGAAGCAAAGTACCTTTTCTTTTATGAGCAGTATTTTGTATGTTGAATGCCTTAAAGTTACAGCTCAGAGTGTCATATTTTTATAAAAAGATGCTGTTTTTTTTTCCCATCATTCTTTGGTGTATTTTGTAACAAATCCAAATATTTGAAAACTTTTCATATATGTATTGAAACTGATTTGTACATGTAATGCCTTCCTTTTTTTATGCACTGACATTGGAAGAATGATAATTTGACAGGGAGTTAAACATTTTATAACTATAGTACATTTTATATCTTCCTTTGACTATTGTAAAACCCAGTTAATATCAAGCTGTTCTTTCTCTTTTGGTAAATAAATTCTTTGAAGACTTCTCAGATTATAATTGTATGAAATAATAATATGTATGTATATATAATATGAAAGTTAGATTTTTAAACTTATCTTCTTTTATTATTATTACTACTATTGATTTAAGTGGCCTTGTTGAAATTTTAATTAACATGAGATATGAATTTCCAGATGGTTCATTTTATCACAATTTTTATTTGGTATAGGTGAATTTTAATGCTTTATATATTTTGAATTATTATGGCAATAGAATAAATATTGCTTTGTTATTCTAAAATATTGCTATATATTAATATAAATTGTATTTCAAATAATTTGTATCATTGCAAATATAATATAAGTACAGTACATAAAGTGTGAGAGTATTAATGTGATATTATATGTTATTATTAATATAATAATAATTCATGTATTTGTAATATTAAATATACAGATATTCATATAAGCACAATACATAATGCATGCAAACATCAAAATAATAACAAATATTCAAGAATTGATTTTTATTTTATGTCAAACAATTATTATAATTGAAAGAGAAAGGAAATATTTATAACACACATATCCACTGTGCTAGAATTGCTTTGAAAAATATGCACATGAATTGTGCTTCTCAAATTAGGGCAATGTTTAATATTAACAGCAATATATTCTTGAAAGCTTAAGCCATTGTGGGAAACTTTCTGTATTATTAAATATTTCATAAAAATCCTGCAGATCTTGCACATTAAATAAATAAGCCAAGAATTATTTTAATTACTGATTTGGTTTTGAATTTTTATAATTTACTGTGAATTTTCTTTGTTTACTTTTAACTATGCTAGCTAAGAATTAAGATTCCTTAAGTAGAACATATTGTAAATATGAAGAATAATTTAAGACATTGAAAATATTAAAATACAAATAATCTTAAATATATTGGAAGAAATTCTAGAAGGCAAAGGAACTGACCTGCTTGTCTTGATATGATTGAGAGAAGCTACTTGAATTTATTTGTTTAGAAATAGATAAAAAGTGTAAATGCTTGTTCTGTAAATTTTTTCTTAATTATCTCTTAATATGTGTATAGTACAGTGATGTTCAATTTGATAAATCAAGTCGTTATTAGGGTGTTTTTTTTCTAAATGTATCACATTTTTGTTTATTCATATGTTATCTTTTCCAGATCTGATGCTTACTGATACATTACTGAAAAGATTGCACTTAAAAGATTTATATGAATGAATGCAGCCACCGAATCATTTGTTGAGTGCGTTATGTTCTTCACCTACTGTGAATTATTTTTAGGTATTTTATTAATACTATTAACAGTTTTTATATAAATAAAATCTTTTGTTTAAAGGAGCTGTTAATTCATAATGAAAATATTTTTAATAAATTTACATTCATTTTATATTTTATGTATGATTGAATATTTCATGTATGGAGAATTTTTTTCAGTTAATATGGAAATTTATTTCACAGAAAACAAATGAATAAGAGGTAAAATAATTATGAAAGGAAAAATAATTTTGATAAAAATTTGCTGTCAACTGTTAATATCACATTTAAATATTTAATGTAGTTTAAATATTGTTTTTCATACATCTAGTTTTCATGCATACAAATATTTAGGCTGGCAGACCAAATAGAAAAATGAAATTTAGACTGCAAAAGAATCATTTAATATCATCCATCTAATTCTACAATTCAGAATGATGTTAGCATTACCTTGGACAGGTGGACAGATTTTCTGTAAACAAATTTTCACCGAAATATGATTTAAATCAACACAGCATATTCCAAGGCCCCATATCAAATTTCATCGATCTAACATTCAGCAATTTTGAGATATATTGTTCAGGTAGAGTTAGTTATATCATTCTAAAAATGTTTGACTTTTGAGAAGTCTAGAATATGACTAAAGAATGCCTAAATCTTGAATTTGACAATTTCTTTACTATTTCCATTAAATTGAATAATTGTATGCTATATATGAAAATAATTTAATGTCTATATCAGAGTGATGTATAGATTTTTTCTTTCCTTTACAATTTTCTTATTGAAATTTTTAATATCTATTCGGACTAAAAAGTATTAATCAGATAACATAAGAGGTAGAATTCCAGAAGCATTTTAATTAATGTCCCAAACTCCAAGAAAATAATTCTAAAGCCATAATCTGCTGAAATTAACAGAAGAAATAAAATTGAAAAAATCTTCACCTCTCATTTGATTAAGGAGAAATTAGTATGTGTATTAAAACAGAATTGAAAACATTGCAACAAATAATAAAAGTGAAATGCAATGACATGTAATCTTATCTGCATGATTAGGATTCAGTTCTTTGAAGGAAAAATGGTAAAGCAGGCAGAACACTTCGGCTGGTTGGCATTACAATTACAAAAGAGACATAATTTTAGAAGAGCTTTCTCCCCCCCCCCCCTCCTCCTTCTTTTTCTTATCCCTATGTTGTTAGAATCTTTTTTTAAAAAAATATTCTCCAACTAGTTCTGAAAAAAAAAATTAATGCATTTAATTTTTTTTTTCAGCTTAGTTTCCTTATTCAAACTTATTCATCATTATCAAAATTTTCATGTAGATAACACCAAGCTAGTGAGATTGATCTGTCTAAAACTTTGTTATGATTTGACCTGAGAATGTCTTGCAAAGTTATGAAATATTAACCTTTGATGTGAAATTAGCATTTTAGCTGAATGTGTCATGTCATTCTTGGTGAGTGTTTTGGTAACTAATGCCTAGCATGATGTTAATATTATCCAAAAATCCAATTTGTTCTTTAGGCATCTTTTTCCCAAGTCATTAAAGCAAAATATTTGGTATAGAATTGCAGTTGTAATCACTAAATTATATCATAGTTTTCATACATTATAGTAATTGTATTTTCAAATTATTTTGTTTCTACTTATCTGAAAGTATTGCAAACTAATTAGATTTGGCTCAATATTTTATAATAAATATCTACACTATTGATGTTAAATCCATGTATCAAATTTTATTTGCCTGTCTCTTTGATGCAATTCGATGTATTTGGTATACGATGATACTGTATACCAAAACCCATCTGTCTAGTCCAAAGCATTTTTGCGTTATTTTTGTCACATACAAATGGAAGTTTTCCAAAAATATATTTATTGAACTCGGGAAAGTCTAAAATGTGGGGATTCATCACAATTACAAGTTATATTTTTCTGCAATTATAATTCTTTCTTTGTACTTTACAAACAAAAAGTAATAATAAAACAATAAAAAAAACATATGTACTCCATTTTTAAAAATTATAAATAAATTGTTATCAGAAATTTTCACTCTCATATATTTAATATATAATTTTTAAAAGTGATAAATTTTTCCTACCTTCTGTATGTTGATATATATATATAACTCCAGATTTGAAAATATGAGAAAAAGTAGGAAAAAAAATTCCTGATGTGTAAATTTGTGGGAAATCAGCACTTTGAATTAATAATATTTGCAGTGGGACTTCTCCCTTCTAAAAATGGTCCTTTTTCCTGTATGCACAACTAGATAAAGTTTGATTTTTTTAAATTAATAAATATAACTCCATTTGTAATTATTTTTAACTGTCTGAAAAATAATTTCTTCTTACAGCTGGGTGTTGTTTGTTTTTGCTGAATTTATTGTTCTGCTGCAAATAAAGGGACTCATTTTTTTAAAAAAATGTTGAAAAACAGCAGTTTCAACTATATCTTCACGTCCATGAATTTTAAGATCGTGATATACTGTCATTTTTCTTACAAATAGTTTTTGTTCAAAATATTATTCTTATTTGAAAGATTTCATAAAGTACTCTGTTTAAACATAGTGAAATAAATTTCCTTCTGTTTTTTAAAAATTAATACTTAATTGAAAAATTTAATTTTCCCGCTTATATGAGCAATGTAAAGAGAGGAGAAAAATTTCACTCAGAAAATAAACTTTGCAGTTATTAGAAGAATTAATCATGGTATTCTTGTGCATAAAACACTGTAATGTCATCAGTTTTCAACTTTGATTTATTCCATCTCCGGAGGGTATGAAATACGTCAGTCTACATCGCTGCAGAAGATTTAAAGAGACCGAAATTTTCCCTTCACAGTGATTTATGCTATCAGATTCTGATTGGGATTGCTTTGACGTGTATCGATTTAGTGCAAGGAAATTTAAGTATCTGGAAAAGAATGTGATAAGAAAGAGACCTTTATTCCTTCACTAGGGTCGTGGGAAAATGCAGAAATGAACATATATGGAGCGCGTGTTGAAAATTAAAATGGGGATTTGGAGAAACAAAAGAACACCCTAGAATAAAGTTAATATGGGCCAAATTAATATAAAGATTAAGAAATTGATTAGGATTTAAATTTGATTAAGATGTGTACCTTTTGACACTCTTCTCTCGTTTCCGCGTATATTCCCATTTCCTTCGATGGGCCGCGGTGGCCTGGTGGTAAGGTCTCGGCATTGGAACAGGAGAGTTTCAGGTTCGAGACTCGATTCCACTGAAAAACCGTTCGTGTGAGGGGGGGGATCTCTTGTACGTTCAATCTGTCCGCCCAAACGTCCTCCCTCTGGTGTGGCGTGGAGAGGGGCGTGCCACTTCAGGTGTCCTCTGACCATGTTCAAAATGACGAGGTCAGTCCCGAAATATTCCTAATGTTGCCTTACAAAGGGACGTTAATATAAGTAAAGTAAACTCCCATTTTCTTCTTTGTGCTTCTTCTGGCGGAAGCATGGGATACGTCATGTTCTTTATTTACTGACTACAAAAGGCACTTAAAAACAGCTTATTATGCAAAATATTCATTTCAGTAGAATGTAATGACTGATGAAAATTGAATGCTAAAATGGCTTATAAAAACTGATTTGCAAAATTGTCACTTTAGGAGTTTAAAAAAACTCTGAAATCAGTAAATCTGAATTGATTTTTTAAAAAAATTTATTGAAAAATTTCTTTTTTCTTTGCGAGTAAGATGGCTGAAGCTTCTGCGGCAAATCATGTCTTTCAATAAAAACATAATAGCTTTGTAAATGTAAAATGGTAAGACAAACCACTCCACCTTTTAGGCATTTACAATAATTGAATTAATTTCGAAAAATTTTATTTCCCCGCGTGTCCACCCTCACACAATTTCGAGAAAAAGTACTAAATCTTACATTTTTACGGGGAAAATTCTTATCAAAGTTTCCCAATCACTATATTTTGGTATATTTTTGTTTCATAGGTGATTAGGATCATAGGCGATCACTACCCCTAGATGATGTCATCAGTGATCATCTGCTCCTTTCTCATCACTTTGAGAAATATTCATTTAGTGAAGTCCTTAATTTTAACATCTGGGCAGGTTTCGCCAATTGATGGAATTAATTGGCGAGTGAACTAATGTCAATTGGCCAACTAATTGTGCAGCTAACTAATCAAACTGCTCAGTCACTACTATATCAGCATGATTCAGAAATAACAAAAATTTAATTTTTAAAACGTTATAATATTCCTCTCTGGGAAAGCCGAAGTATTTTCGTGCAATTGGATATCGTGCTTGAAGACACTTGGCAACTGAACGTATATTTCAATAATGAAGGAAATAAAAGCACTTGCTTTACATTCTCAGGAAATCCTGCAGATATATATCAGGCCGCATCTTTTATGGCTTATATATTACTTCGTTTCACTGATTGCCGTTTGTTCTTATGGATGTATTTACTTTCTTTATTTGAATATTTTTTAGTAAATAATTTAAGTGCAACAGAACCACAACATTCCGGTGAAAGGGAAATGTTGAAAGCATGGGAATTTCATATCATCATCCTAATAACGGTCATAGCTGAGTGCGTCACAGATTCATTTAATGGCCATGGTATGTCTCATTTTTAACAAATTTTGAAGGGTAAGTAAAGGAGCATGTCTTTAGGCAATTCTCTTCTAATAAAAGACATGTATCATGAGTACTAAATTATGTTACCATAGACTGTGCAGATTCGAGTTTTTAGACTGGAACGCATTGTTTTATTTTATACAAGAATACGCGCACACAAAAATAAATTGAAGTTTCAGTCAGCTGACAATTACTGTACAGAGCAGTTCCTTTGATGCGTTTTAGTCCATTCCGTACAAAATATAGTTATCGGAAATCAGAACACATTGCACACGCGTGAATTTTCAACGCCAATCGGGGCTACAAAAATGTGTGACTTTTCTACGTCAGTTGGAGTAACGCAATGCAGATTAGAAATTCTTTATCTCCTTTATTCGGTTTTATTTTAATTCAAAAGTATTTCAGAATGAACCCGAAAGGTCGATTCATTAACAACATTTGATTTTATATACATCAAATACTAAAAAAATAAACAGAATCGTTTGAAATAATCGGTCGAAATTCTTCTAACCCTAACTTCAACTCTATTGGGGGAAAAAAAATTGGAACCTTACTCATCTTTGGCGAGATTTGGCTCCAGCTTTTTGGCGCGAATGTTAGTTTTTAAGGAATAAAAAAATGAATCGGAATAAAAAGTAGCCTATGTTCTATTCCAGACTATCTTTGTGCTAAATTTCATCCCATTCTGTTCTGGCGTGATGGAGTAACAAACATCCAAACTTTCGCATTTATATATTAGTGCAGATAGTGTCCTAAGGAAGAAAAAAAAATGTTTCAATTAATGACTGTGTCGTATGACAAGTAAGCTTCGAGAATGAATTATGTTTGGTCCAGTGTAATTCATTTCGCAATATTTCTGTTGATATTCCTGCATCAAACCGAATAGCCGTGCGCTTCCACAGATTTTTTTTATAATTAATTTGTTAAATAATAAAATGAAAAAATGCCAAATTTTTTATTATTTTTTGCCGTTTTTTTGTAGCTCTAATTGCAACATAGCATTTTTTTTAGGCTCCAAGATTGTGTTGCCACGCACCCAATGACATGCCAGTGAGAAAAGCTGCTAAATCATCACATCTTTCAGAATAAAAGTAGCGACAAGGAAAACTCGACTTTTCAAAGCGACTTCACAATCCCAACTTCAACAATGAGATAATAAACTCCGCTTTACATCTGCTGGGAAATTTTTCATCACGTTGTAATTTTTATTATTGTATATGTGTGAGTGTTGTTACTCACATACAAAAGTATTCACATGATCTATGTTAAAAAACATTCTTCCTTTCATTATATTTAAAGTTTTGCTTTTTGATTCATTTAATGAAAAAAAACTTCCATTTTTGCCATAGATGGTCAAAGGATTTCAAATTGTATTCATCCAGAAAATTGTTATTGAGACACTGGAATTAAAGAGGTCTCGTATTACTGATATGTAGAAATAATTGTTTTAAAAACGGAATTTTCTCATTGACCACCACTTTATAGAGAAACGATATGCTTGAAAACTTTTGGTTTTCTTTACAGCTTCTGATATTTAACTGTTTGAGAGAGTGCAGATGGGGAAGAAGACAGTCATTTACTGCCCAGAAAAGAATGCTAGTTTGACTGATCGGTCAGTGTAGGGCTGGACAATACTTATGCAGCAATCGATCCCAACGAATCCTGTCGATACTGCTACGTTCAATGGTGGCGGCTGTATGCAAGAAGAAGAAGACAAGCTTCTGAATTTAAAGAAACGTTTACTGATACATACTAAAAAAAAACCCACATACATGTGACATTTGTAAGAAAACATTGTTTTCATCGGCCACATTTAAAAATTTGCATAATGTCTCGTATGAATAAGAAGTCCTATGTCTGCAGCTTTTGCAACAAAGTTTTTTCTATGACTTCCAATTTAAAAAGACATTTACGTCTGCATACTGGGGAAACACCGTATACATGTGAGTTTTGCAGCAAACCCTTTTCGGATAAAGGAAATTTCACAAGGCATGTACGTACGCACACGGGAGAGAAACTGTACACATGTAAATTTTGTAACAAATCCTTTTCGGATGAAGGGAGTTTCACAAGACATTTACGTACGCATACGGGCGATAAACCGTATGCATGTGAATTTTGTAACAAATCCTTTACAGATAGGGCGAGTTTCAAAAAACATTTACGCACGCATACACAGGAGAAACCATACACATGCGAATTTTGTAACAAACCATTTTTGGATAATGGTAATTTCAAAAGACATTTACGTAGGCACACGGGAGAGAAACCGTATACATGTGCATTCTGTAACAAACCTTTTTCAGATCCGCCGAGTTTCAAAAGACATTTACGTATGCATACGGGAGAGAAACCATATACATGCGAGTTTTGTAAGAAATTCTTTTCCAACAGCGAACATTTAAAAGTACATTTGCGTCTCCATACGGGAGAGAAACCATATACATGTGGCTTTTGTAACAAACCCTTTTCCGATAATGGGAATTTCAAAAGACATGTACGCACGCATACAGGAGAGAAACCGTATACATGTGAATTCTGTAACAAGCCCTTTTCTGATCGGCCGAGTTTGAAAAGGCATTTACACACACATACGGGAGAGAAACCATATACATGTGTATTTTGCAACAAACCCTATTTGGATCAGCGTTGTTTCATGAGACATTTGCGTACACATTCTGGAGAGAATCCAACAGCGAACAATTAAGAGAACATTTGCTTCTGCATATTGGAGAGAAACCATATACATTAAACATTTGAAACAAACCCTTTTGAATAAGTGGAATTTTAAAAGGCATTTACGTACTCATGCGAGAGATGTGCCAGCGACTCCGATTACCATTTACTATGTCTAGTTCACGACTTGCAACTTGAGAGTGCCAACCTTTTATGGTTTCCGAGAGGCGGGGTTAGAATATTCTAGACCAATATGAGCTTATCTCAGTTTCTATTGGACGGATCGTGAAAATTCTCGATGTTTCCAGCATTATCCATTTTGTCGCCAACCCACGAGTCTGATCGTACAACGGTATTTCTTACGATGACAGGTTCTGAGCAATATCATTTGCTACTTTTCAAAGCTTCACTGTGGGCTTGCATAAAAGATTGTGGATGAGTTATCTTACTACTTCGATATACTTTGTGTCTACGGGTGGACTCACATTGGACCCTTATAACTGTTTTGAATTACATGTTATTTTTGCTTTCCAATGAATAACTATATTATTATTTTCTTTTAACAGCAATATTTTTTTTATATTCATTTATAATTATCTTGTGTTGTGTGAAGCATAAAAATGAATGTTTGCGACCTAAATACTTATTTCATGCGAAGTCAATTTATTGTGAATTTTTTTTGTGTAAATGTGTTAAAATTTTTTCAATAAAAATTTCTTTTTTATTGAAAACTATCCGCCTTTGGTGACCAGCCGGTTCACCAATCTTACTGCTGTTTAAAATTATCAGTTAAATACTTTATGTAACGTCATTGTCAATTAAACGTTTTATGTAACTTGTCTTTTAATTGCTAATTCATCAAAATAGTTTTAAGGTTCAAATTTTGATAGTCATATAATTCATTCATGCAGTTATAAAAGCCTTAAGCCGGTAATGTAATATGTCTCTATAGTTATCTATCAGCTCTTGCAGAACTTCAACTTTAAATTAAAGCGAACATTATTAAACTTCAAATTGAAATCGAAACATTTTTTTCCGTAACCAAGCATTTTTTTAGATATAAGTAAAAGAGAATCATTATGTGTATTATTGAATAATTACAATACTTAATGTCATATTTCAAGAATTATTAAACAAAAAAGATACTGAGATTCATTATAGAATTCAATTTTGTTTTACTTTCAAAAAGATTTAAATGATGCGAATACTAATATTTTATTTTATTTTGGTCTATAAACATAATTTAAAAAATTATTGTCTAAATTTTATACATCTTTTAACTATACGGAATCATATTATACAAAATATTCCTGACACTTCAACTTTCAAATAAATAAACGAAGGTTTCTATCTCCTGCTATCAAATTTGATCAAATTATGAAGCTTTGAAGAGAAATGTTTGGAACATTTCACATTTGCATTCTTAGGCCAGTCAGTCTTGAGAAATTCTGGACGTTGTTTGGGATATCACCTTTGGAATGGTTGATAAAGTGGTTTAAAATTACTCGTTTTTATTGAATAGTGATTTTCAAATATTCCTAAATCAGTCAGTCTTAGAGACTGATTGAAGTGTATCTCTTTTTATTTAAAAGCTAAACATTCTTCATTTCTTAAAGCATTTATAGACTCATGATACATGCTAAGTAGTTATTTACTTCATTTAGACCCTTTCTATAGATGCATTTCTATTATTAAAGTTTTACAGATTAGCCGTTGGATCTTGAATTGAAAATACCAGCGGGTGACCGACCTCCGCTCGGAGAAAACAGGTATCGAAGCTAACTCGAAGATTTAAATTTTCAATTGTGATTTATCAAAACAATACATGCCATAAGAAAATTTGTGAAACCATTGGTGAAGATGTGAAAGATGCGGCTTCAGATGGTCCCGACATGTTCAATTGGTCACTGTTCACAACGAATTCGTAAATTTGCTACCGTTCATCCGCTTCTTGAAAATTCTTGTCCAGGAAAAGGCGTCGATGAGAGAGGTATTGTCGAGCATAAAAGACGATGTAAACTCCGCAGGAAGACGCGTCATCTTGGTGGTTGTAAGCGTTGCGAGGTTTCACGATGCATCCTTTCAGCTTTTCATTCGTAACAACGGTATTCAAAACGTGTCGCAGTATTTTTCTCAAAACAGCATCGATGGGCAGCGGGTTGTCGACTGGATCGCAGACTAATAGTCGACGTTCTCCATAGCTTGCTTCGTAAATTCCTAGCATCCAGTGCTCGCCTCTATCCATTTGAGCTCTCTTGTGAATGGGAATGAGTAGCACGTCGAATCCTTGTTGAACGCCGTATAGATAGTTGGAAGCTTTGTTCTGGTCGCTGATATCGTTGAGAAGAGCCATTCCTTCATAAGCGCCATCCGCTGTTGTAACGTAGAAGCGTGCGACAAATTCAGGGTGAAGTACGGCAACTCTGACGGTCGGGTAAGCTTGTTCGGCGTAATGGAGAAGTATTCTGACAATGACGGTATCTTCTAGTTGTCCATTTGCGGGTAGAATTGAGTTGATCGCTTGTTGTTCCAAAATTCCGGCTCCTTGAAGAATTTCATGTAGAGGTGCGTTCTGCATGTTGAAAATGTAGCTTGAAATCTGATGAATGTTGAGATGTCGGACTTTGTTGACGGTGATTTGAAATCGAAATCAGTTCCTTAAATGCTTTTTTGGAAATTGGAATTTTGAACGAATCAAAAAGAACGAATCTTTTTAGTTAACGAACGAGCGCTAAATTCAAAATTTCATTAACAAATTTCCCTTAATAAAAAGCAGTGGAATTAGAATCGTACTTTTTTAAAAGAAAATTTAGTAAAAATATCAAAGTTATCCTTATTTTTTTCTTTTATATTTGTTTTACCTTAATTTTGTGATTTAAAAATAATCGTTTGCTCATCAAACTTTATTAGTTCGCCATATTGGCTATAGATGGCAGCACGTTACCACTTGAAACCTATTAGGCAATAGACAAAGAAAATTTAAGTACTGCCATCTATAGCCATTATGGCGAACTAATAAAGTTTGAAAATATCCTATCTGTAACTCCGAACTGCTCGACCGTAGCGCTTCAAAACCAGCGCCAATCGATTCCTCGTGGCCAAAAACCCCAGACCCCCAAGTTTACCGGAGTTTATTAATTCTGGGGTGATTTTCGACTTGGCAACCATTCCTCGTATTATAGTATAAGATATATATATTAAGCCATGTTTGTCTTAAATAAAGTTGATTTATTTAATTAATAATATTGTAAAAGTCTCACAAACTTTTCTTTACATTTTCCTTTTAGAAAAAACATATTTCATATTTATTTCATTACAAGCAGACGCGTGCTGAAAATTACATTTTTATATGTTTAATTTACAATAATAGTTTATTTATTTTTTAATTTGAGTTTTTGTCAATCTGATGGCAACATATTGATAAAAGATAATTTTTTCCCTTTCACTCGCAACGTGTTCGTGCAGATTAAATTTTATTGTTTTCTCCGAAATATATTGTTGAAAAATATAGTTCAAATATTTAAAAAATTCAAAATCTTAAAAAATTCGTTAAAAATAGAAGCTTTGTTATATGTTACAATACTTTACCATTTGAAAGCTAATTTTTTTAATCTTTAATTTAATGTAAAAATCATCTTTGCGAGATAATATTATCGGAAGTTATAGCGGAAAAACTTCGACATTTCGCTTAATTTTTAATTAATTCAAATAAAAATTCGGAAAAAGGGCTCTGTAGTGCACATTCCAAGGTATACATGTACCGAATTTGGTAGCTGTAGGTCCAATGGTCTGGCTTATAGAGTACCAACACACACACATTGAGCTTCATTATAAGTATCTGTGTGTGTTTATTTACTTTGAATCCGTTCCTATTAAATAAATAAATGTAAAATTAAGTAAACGCTTTTGGCTATGTTTACTTAGTTATTTTTGTGAAAATAGGGTCGATGTAGTTTTCATAATCTGTGCTTGTAAGGCTCCCGCTCCTCGACTCTCAACGAGGAAGGTTTCAAACCGGTCCGGACAGAGATCACGTGCTGTACGAGGGGTTGAGACGCTTCTAAGGGGTCGTTTACACGGCCTGTACCCCGTCTGCAGACGAGCCACGTGCCGCCCTTTGACAGCTCGTTTTCTGGCCTCTTTGATGACCATTTGTCGGTAAAATTGCCCAGAGAGACCAAGAGGGGTTGAAGGGGAAACGCATCCTCGGGGCTATTGGGGAGTGTGGTCCCCCTGTGGGTCGGAGGTCTGATTGATGACCAAATCTGTGAAACAGGCCACCGTGGGACCCCAGCTTAAAAGGGAGCAAACCAACACATACCGACGAAAGAAGAGAAAGAGATAAGGACGAAAGACACTGGAGAAAGGTGGTGTCGTTTGCCATGAACGGACTTGATATCTTCGAATGTTTTTTATATATATTTTGTAAATGTAAAACTAATACAATAATCAAGAATATGATTTGTTCGTGTACTCATTTCTATACTAAGTACACTATGGGAATAGAGGATTTGCAAGATGAGTTTAGATTTCGAAATTGCCAGAAGATAAATGGATCAAACGAGGCCATCTTGAAGGTAAAGCTAAGGATACACGTGGAGAGAGAGGAGGAACTTTACTGGGCTCATTCGTATCAGTTTCATTCCGAGCACTTGCAAAAAAGGCTTAGTTAAAAATTCAAAACATTCACTTTGTATCTGAGCCTGGAGTTAGGGTGGAAAGCATTCATAAATTCTAGATTTTACAAATATAAGTAGATGCTTGACATTCTGTGAATCAAAAAGTAACTTTTGTTTGAAATTAGATGATTGATTAAATATTTGAAGGGTGAAAATGCCGAAATAAAATTAAAATTCTGGTGAAAAACTGATCATTCTAATTAATGAAATAAAATATCCGTTCATGAATTTGAAATTTATATATATATATTTATATAATTTTGAAGCTGATACGATCAAATTAATATTATGTAATCCAATAGACAGCAACTACCCTCAAGTAAAAGAGGTAGGTATTCAGAGGAAAATTAAAAGATTTAGGGAATGTCAGCTGTGCTCATCAGAATTTAAAAATTGTTGAAATGTGAACATAATTTAGTGAAAGAAACGACAACAAATGGGAAAAAAATGGTTGATACTTTTTTTTAAATGTACATATTAAAATTTTAATTTCAAACACGAACAAAAAAAAAAAAAAGCAATTATCTTTAACATATGTAGATAGGCATTTACGATTCAAATTGATTGAACAGTAAAATATATTGAATAAGACGATTTAAAAATCATTTTTACGTCATGATTTTCTTCAAAGTAATTGCAAGAAATATACATTATTTTATTTTCATTTCAATCTCTTTCAGTAGTCTAGAAATTTTTTGCATCAGAAAAAAAATTAAATTCTAGAATCAAATGTTCATCCAAATCGTAATACACCGGAATTCTGAAATTTCCTGAGTCTGTGTGTGTCCTTTGAGAGCATTTCATTATTAAATTTCCAGCATTTCAACATCAAATTTCAAATCATCCAGCAAATCAACATCAAAATCAATCATCCAGCATTTCAAATGATGATATTTATACTAATAATGTCCAATGCAAAACTCAGAAATAAATGATGAAAACACTTTTCGGTCAATAATAATATAAGATGTTAGAATGAAGAATTTTTTTTTTTGAAAAAAATTCCGGAGTTCAAACTCCATGAATCGAGGCACGCTACATACACTTCATGAATAAAGTAAAATGAATATGAAAAACAGAATACATCTATATATTCATTAGAAATATGAAATAAAGAGTGTTACGAATCTGATTCAATTCGTTATGACTGAAGGAAGCTTCTTTTTTAAAAATTTTAATTATACAATTTAAGACAGTCTTTATAGGTCCGTATACCTAGTCTTAATGTTGATTATCTTTCTGGAATATCAGTAGCCCGTCAGCCGCTGCTCAATTTCGAATGACAGCGTTGCCCGAGGAACACCACTTTGAGGTCGGCTACCAGAGTCCCTCGAGGACTGTCCTCCTGCACTCCGGTGACGACATTCCGGGACAGCCCCGGGAGGTCGAAAGAGCCTCGACCTCCCTCGCACACGCCTCAGAAACCGTTCCATCTCCTGGTCGCAAATTTGGGGGTGTGAGTGAAGGAAAGTGTCGTGCGTTGACGGTAGGGGGAGTGGATCAACGCATCCACAACGACTTGGCGCACTCTGTGAAGGCTTAAATAGGTAAATATATCTCTAAATCCTTTAATCAGCCGAAACGTAGAGAATTGTAGTTGTGTAAATGATACTTAACTAACTGGTCTCTTCAACAATCAATTTGGAAAGAAGGGATGCCGAATAGAAATTTTGAGAGTGCGCCAAGTGCCTCCCTGGAAGGACTTTGGAAGGAAACTGGCCCACATTCGTGCGAGGCGTGGGGGAAACCAGGTAAACCCCAGGCAGCTAGTCCGGCTGAGAGCCGCTGTCCGCAGCGCAGGACTCCGCCTCCCAGTTCGAAGAGCTCCGGCGCTCGGCCACTGGTAGGGCGCGAAGGGTGGCTGGTGAGGGGGAGTGGACCAGTGCGGCCACTTTTATTAGAAGTCGCAAGATTGGGAAATTTCAGACATTATTATCGCTCTTAATAGCAAAAAATGTTCAAACGTGTCTTTGGAAAGTTGTATTTTACTGCGCTTGAAGTTCTTCAAATGATAGATGCCTATGTAATAATTCGAAAACTATCTAGTGAATTATCTTAGCATTTTTGGAACTGCCACTCTGAATTAATATAGAATTCCAATGTCAATTAATATAGAGCTGATGGCAACATTTCATAACGATTATTATTATTATTATTTTCAATTCTTGGATTTAAAAAAATATATATATATATTTTTTTTTACTGTTTAGAATTCTCCTAGTATTTATTGGTTTTGAACTACAAATATTATCTTTAATAATTAATTTAGTTTGAAATGATTGCTTTGAAAATGTTTAAGTTGGAATCAAATAAACAGTTTTAAAGGTCACATTCGGTGATTTATGCTGCAATTATCAGTAAAATGACAATTAATAAACGAAAAATAACTTACTATGCCGAAAAAATGTATATAACCATAGTCTCAAATCCATCATCAAATTTTTTATTTAACGCTGATGATCCTGCAGCAAGGGCAATATTTATAAGCTCAGTTTTTATTCCTTTAGACTCATGAATATATTAATAAGACAAAAAGTGCCCGATTTATGTTACAAAACAATGTGACGGATGGCCTTTTCTATTTCTATTCATTTTGAGCAGAACTTATGTTTCCATGCTCTCCGCTTTTTATAAAACCAAGTCCAAAGGACCTAACTATTCTATACTCAATTTTTATTAAAAAATTTTTGGAAGAAAAATATTACTGAAATGGTATTTTAATAATCGGATTTAGTTCAACGCAAAAGTCAAGCCATCTGTATAATCGAGAAATAACTTCAAAATTATTTTGTCATTACAAACCTTTAAACCTTTTGAAACTTCAAAAATACCAATAATTATGAAAATGGAGGAATAAAAGATAAACTAATCCAATCTGTTTTAAAGTTTTTTACTAAATACTTGCACTTTCAAGAAAGAATATCTAATGCTACTTCCGACTTGAATAAGCATGCGATTGACATGCAGAAAGCCAAGTTCTTGAATACGTCATTTGATGTATTTGATCAGAATTTGTAATATGGGAAATAAATGCTTTCTGAAAAATTTCGCTTCTGCCTTCTCTAACAGAATATTCTATGAACACATCCTTTAAATAAAATCACATCCCTTTTTCACTGTGTAAGAGTTTTGAACAAAATAGAGCTTAGTTTTCCATTATATTTGTGTTCTTACATTAAAATCGATTTTCATTGAAATAAACGGTTTTCCATCAATCCCATTTTTCATGACTAGAGCGTTTTCAGTTTCAGATTCATAATCTCTGTTAGAATTTTTAGAATTAGATTAATTTATTTAATTTTAGATTTAGTTCTAATAAATTATTCCATATAGCAAATTTTCAATCAACAGATGAACTAAATAATTTAAATGACTCAAATTATTCATCACTTATTTTACTCATAAATGCATCTTTTCTAATATATAAAAGCTGTGCTTAATATTCATAAAACTGAGTATTTCCTATATGGTTAAATCCACAACTGTACTCTCTATAATAAATTTATTTTTTTAAGGGTTTCGATGAATAGTTTTTTAATGATACTTTGTCATTACAATTGAATCCCTACCTGTATTCAATTAATGTGTAAAACATTTGATGGAAATTTGAAAGTGTTTTATTCGTGAATTGAGATTATTACGACCATTTGTATTCTTTGGTGTACAATTGCTACGATTCATTATACTATTTTTATTTGTACATCATGTGTTAGGTTAATTTATGGGGTATCGTACCTTCAAGCTCCTTAAATAAATCTCTAAATGCCTTATCACACGCTGAAATTTCGTCAGCACTTTTCCGTTCCTACCCTCAAAAACCGATCAAGGAAGTTTCATAATCGACAACTTTTTCTAACCAGCACATGAATGTTGTCGGAAATATTGTCCGAAAACAAAATTCAACCAATCATGTGAAACTTTGGTGACGTCACATTTCTTGTCGTTTGCTGACGGAAAGTGCCGAAGATATTTTGCCGTGTGATAAGGCTTAAGGTTTCGAACTGAATCTTTGTGAGCAATTCTCCTTGATACTAGACGGACAATCAAGAAAACGCATACGCACATTTTGTGAGAATGTAGAATTAAAATAATCATAAAATATCTTTTAAATCTCTTGAACTGAAAAAAAAGATATAATCTTTCAATTATAATATGAATGTAATATCGTTTAAAAGAGTTTCTCATCTTCTCTATCACTGTACTTTATTTCTGAATGAGACTTTCATAATTTTTTTTTATATCTTTGATATTTTAGAAGCCTATTTCATTCTTATTAATAATAAACTAATTAATGAAATGGAGGACGTTCTTAAAATAATTTCTATCGTTTTTGTTTCTATCATCCAGTAAAATTAAGTATAAGTTTAACACCAAGAAATAGCTACTGCTTTGTTTTCCATAATATTATGGTATTTCCATTAATTAATGAATTTAAACATTTGAATAACTCAGACATTCAAACTCACTTCAATTTTAAATGAATATATCTGGATTGAAAGGTTGGGTTTTTTTCCTATTATTTGGTATAATTAGTTTCATTTCAGACAATTTTTTTCATTTCTTTATTATAAGTCGAAATTTAAAACTATCTTCGATATAATTCTTTCAGGTTTCTATTGTAAATATTTTGCTTCGAGTTGTTTTTTCTCTGTATTCTATTGTTTTTTCTATGTATTTTATTATATTTCTATGTAAGTTCTTTAAAAATTAAAATAAGTGAAAAAAAAAACCCCATTAAATGTCATATATCGTCATGTACCATTTTTTATAAAACTTTTTCTCATGCTAAATAATTGAAGAAACTTCAAAGACAAGTGCGTGAAACTAACGTTGTATTTTTTACAATAGAATATTTTCCTTTAATCTTAAATAATTTCTTTCTTTATTTCGAGAAAAAACATTATTACATTAAAACTATACTCTTGGGGCTTGGATATAACCGTTTATATGGTTAATGCATTAGGAAGGGATTTAAAAATTAATAAGATGAAATCTGAAGTTCAATACAAAATATACAAAATGGTAAGGTAATACTTATCTAAACACAGTTGATTCAAATGTTAAGTTACACATTAGACACCATAGAAATGTCCATTACTTTTAATTATATTTAGAAAAATATTTGTAGATTCTTGCGTTCGATCTTTATTCTTTTATTGATTACGATGTCTATTGATAGTTATAACTTTAATGTATAATATTAAGAATATCTGAATACTGATTTTTGTTTCTATCGTTTCAACCAGTCATTGCAGAATTACAATTTCAAGCAGATTGTTTTTTATTATTCCGTTCCAAATGGAAAGCTTTCTCCTATCTATATTTTTAAGGATTTCTATTGTAAGCATCTTTCTTAGGATTATTTTTATGTGTATTCCATTATGTAGAACTTTTATGTAAACGCTTTAACAATTAAACAAATAAAAAGCATTAAAAATCCTATATTGTCAAATTCCATTTTCTGACAAAAAATTACTTATTCAAAGTAATTCAAAAAACGGCAAAACAAGTAGGTGAAACTAACTTTGCATGTTTTTGTAGTAGCCCCTAAACTATAATATTTTCCTTTATTTTGAGAGAAAAACATTATACTGCTTCTTGTTGCATTAACATAATAGTTTATTAGAAAAAAACATTGAAATAAATTTCAAAATTATAATAAATATTCAGATAAAATACGGAGCTCATGGCAAAACATATAACTCGTTAAGGTAATATTTTAAAACAAACAGTTTATTCAGCAAATAATTTATGTATTAATCTCCAATGAAATGTTTATTTTTTGTGAAATAGCATATTAAAAAACGTATTTGTTTATTCTTGCTTTCGATCTGAATTCTTCCAATGATTACGATGTTTACTGATATTTATGACTTGAATGTTTATGATTAGGAATATCTTTAAAGGAATATCTAACTATTAACTGAGGCGAAATGTTTAGCTTTCGTAAGAGACATTATTTCAATTCCTATATTTTTATAAACTTTTATAGTATACAGTAAAAGCTCCTTATCCGCTCTTCCTTCATTCGCGTTTTCACTATTCGCGGATCTAAAAAATATGACCCGATTCCTGTATTCGCGGCTACAAATTTATTTATTCGCGGATCTAATAAGTACATACATAATAATAAAAGGATTCCAATGGGTTTCCAACCTAATATCCTTTGTAAATACCGTCAAATGAACTAATAAAAAAAGTAAGATAGATCTTATTACAAATTTGCCTAAAGTATGTTGTTAAATGCAACCTGCAAACATAGTCGAAATCACGAATGGTGTAGGACGAGATGGATTCGTACAGAGAGAATCAAGGGACATTCAGGAATGGCTTGAATCGCAAGATGAAGATCTGACTGAGACCAACTAGGAGGAAATGTTCAATTCACAGCCCATTTGAAGAAAAGGCCTCAATAAGCACTGGAAACGTGACATTTCATTTGAAAAATCTTAGTGAAGGTTTAAGAATGGCTAATGAGCTTTGCGATTTCTTTATGAACATTGATTCGTCTATGGAACGAAGTCTTATTTTTAAGAGGCAAATGGCTAATGCGACGGCCGCGTATCCGTCTGAATGGATGGAGCTTTTAAAAACGGTCAAGGAAGGGAAAATGACAAAATTCTTCAAACCATTGTCTAAGCCTTAAGATAATGAATCAAAATGTTCAAAACCTTCAATTAAATTCCTTTTTTTATATATATATTTTTTTATTTATATATATAAAAAACACCTAGAAACGTATCCCCTATAAATGACCCTTCCGTATTCACGGTTTCTGTATTCGCGGCATATTTATGGAACGTATAAACAGTGAATAAAGAGCTTTTACTGTACACGTGTATTGTTTCAAATTGTATAAATGCTCTTTATGTGCAGTTTTTTTCTCCGCTTTTTATATTACTCTTCGGGTTGCTTATTTTTGAAAAGAAAGCTGTGCGCAGTAAAGTTCTAGCAATATTTGATTCTGTTGCTGGAACACTGACGATTGGATAGCAGTCAGAATCTCTTTGAAAAGAGGTTATATTTTTAATATATACATTAAAGAAACCTGAACAGTTTAGTTAAATTATACAAAGTCTGGAAATTTTAATGTTATCACCTTAATAGAATGCAATCAGACTCTAATAAAACTTAGTTCTAATCCATATCTGTCTCCTAAGTTTTGCTCTTCTATTGAAATGTATCGCTAAATGTTGTGACAAGTTACCAATTGGTATGAGTATGACGTAAAATGGAATCGGAATACGAAGACACTTTACACGACAAATCTATTCTAATCAAGATCTGTCCCAAAAGCTGTGCTCGTCTGTATAAATCTATAATGAAAATTCTGCGAGGAGTTTTCAAACTCACAATTAAACTGCCAACCCTTGTATATTTACAATCATCGAAAACATATGGCGTCAGTTTTATTTCAGATTGAGAGATATGTACATTGGGAGTTATTCACATTACGAAATTAAAGAGTATCTTTTAAAAGTAAAAAAATTCAGTAATATTGAAGTTTCTTTTCATTACACATTACATCAAGGATTAGATTTTTCAAGGCATATATTTTTAATTCTAAAGCATTTATTAAAGCAGGAAAGAGCCTTTTCCCTTTACCACAATTTATTTCTGAATTAAATAGTTTGTAACAAAGTGAATGAACATATTTTTAAAAAGACTGTCGATATACTTTTTCTCTTTTTCCAGCTCAAATGTTAATAAGGTATTCAACATTTATCTATAACTTCAAAGAACGCGAGATACATTGCAAAAATATATATAAGACTTCCCATAAACAATTGTATCTTTAAAAAAAGGCAGTAGTTACATTTCTGTTAAAGATTTGGCGTTTTATCTGTATAATATTAGAATTAAACATGAGCGAAGTAGAAAGTTTTCACTCAAAACTGTACCTAAACTTTAGAGAAAAATGCTCAAAAGTTCTATGATTCCGTCTTAGTGTTACTTGTTTTAGTTTCCTGTTTCAAATAGCACAAACCAATTGAGCATTGATTTAATGTACAGTTCCACTTAAAGAGGGAAACAGTGAAGGATATTTGGTCAAGTATCAACTGGAAATCTTGGCAGGCTTTGGTTGGGAAATAAAAAAACTTCTAGATTCTAAACATTATTTTTAATCCCAATTCACAAGCAGGTTAACCAAAAAATTATAGATCTTGAAACAAGCTTTAGCGCCTTTTCTTTCATTCTGATTCATTCAAACAAATATATTGCAAAAATTCATCAAAATAACACATCATCATTTTTGAAATTAAGTCATAATACTTTCAAATTAAATTTTATCAACCAGCAAAGGGCTCAAGCACTAAATCTGGAGTTAAAAATAATTTATAATTTTTAACTTGTACAACGTTTGATATACAAATAAAAAATTAATTTAAACTATTAAATGTTTGGCACTTTCTCTTCATATCAGTAACCGCCAACGTACTTGTAGATCTACCTAATAGAGTGTTAGTAATCCGTCTTTTATGCAATTATCAATACTTCGTGTACAAAAACTACTTCATAGGTTTAAAAAAAGATTTCGAAAACTTCTTTCTGAAAATGATGGACCGTAGAAATCATTCTATTTAAGTGCATTGAACTTTTTAGGCGTCATATTTCAAAATATTATGGGATGAGAGAGGAAATAAACAAGAAAATTATGAATGAAGCTGTTCCGAAATTTTTTCCTTTTTTAACTATAAAATTTTCATTTTAAATTAGTGTATGCGTTTTCTCATTCAAAATTATGCTTAATATAACTCTGGAAGACTGCAGAATAAAAATGTCAGAGAACTTATAAATCCCTTAGTTTTTATTTTCTCAACATCCAAAATATCGGTCATCTGAAATGCTAAAGTATTCCAAGTTACCGTTTCGCCCAAAATTTCAAAAATATTATACTTTTTTTATGTGTAAGATTTCAGAAAGCACAAATATTTCTCATTTAAAACCATGTCTCATGGACTTCTGGTACATAGCAAAATATGAATGCCAAAAAAAATAAATATTCCTTAGTTTTTATTTTGTAAATATCCAAAATTCCGATGATCAGCTGTGCTAAATTATTTCAAGTCACCATTTAGCTAAAACAAAAAAGCTGCTATTGTAATAGATGCCGTTGAATGATATGGCAAAACTTTTACTGACTTTTTAAATTGTTATTCATTTTATTTTCGCATACAACGTTTCCAGGTGGTACCCACATATAAAATCAACAATTTTTTTTTAATGCTTAGGATGAAAGACAGAAGCCTCAAACAATTTTCAAGATATCTATTAAATTATTGAAAACTGTTTTTATTTTGAAACTTTAGAAATAGGTTTCAAAAGTTATAAGATCAGCTACCCAGCTATATTTTCTTTCCAATGAGCTGTGTTGTAATTCGATTTCAGTCTGGCATGAGATAAATTAAATTTGATTTCAAACGCTCAAATAATCAGTGCCATTCCTTTCATTGCTCAATGCAATCTACGAAATGTGATTTTGCTACATAATGAAATTGCTTCTACGTTTCCCACCAATATCCGTGTTTGGCGAAGAGCTGCTATTTCGGTCAAGACACACAATCGTATGCAATGAAGCGAAAGTTTTTCGTGAAATCCAAATCATAAGTTTATAGTACTTGGCACATTTGGTTAATCTGTGCTTTGGGTCCCCTGCTTGGAGCATTTTCAAAAAGTCGCCAACTGGCGGGTTTTTGAGTAGCGTCTCTCAGAGTATTCTTCTCCCCAAGACAACACGCAAAAACGCGACAGTTGGCAACTTTTTGAAAATGCGCCAAGCAGGGGACCCAAAGCACATTTTCACCGCACATTTTAATGTATTTAAGTATTTCTAAACAGCATTTAAACCTGAGACATCATATTGGCGATCTAACGGAAAAGTAAGAAAAACAATTCATGAAGTTTATGTGTACCCAAACATGTGAAAATGGGTCGATCGTATTTTAGCCCACCTTTGGCGAATAATAAGAATTTTTTGGCGAAAGGTAAGAATTCTTTTTTTTTTAACCTTTTAATTCAAATACTTCCAATTTGGCGAGATTTTGAAAAAGTTGCCAGAGGTGAGCTAAAATAGGATTTTACCGTGAAAATAACAACAGAAATGCTTAACTCTTAATATCAACATAAATATATCATGTTTTTTAAATATTTGAAAATGCATGCTAAAAATAAGCAAAAATCATTTCGGTAAATAATGATAAAAATTTGTATAAAACATGATGTTGCCTAACTCTATTGCTAAATAAAGTTAAAATCAAGGTTTTTTTTTATATTTTCGAATCGCCGAATTTTATGCAAAAGTATTCATAGAAATGGTGAAGCATTCAACATACCAAATATATTTAAAACTCACTAAAATGGAGGATTTTCTAAATAGTTTTCTATTCGAGCGACAATTAATGCATAGGCTCTATCCCAGTGAACGGTACGCTCTATTTTGGCGATTTTTTTTTTGGCGCCATTTCTCGGGTGATATTTATTTTCTTCTTGGCAACTTCACCCTTTCTCTCCCGTTAAAAGATGGTAATCTCGTGTTAGGCTTAGGTACTTGGCGTGTGCTTCGCGGAGTCGTGTTTCGCCAATAGTCGCCAAAAACAAGGTGGCGGACAAGGAGAGTACCGTTCATTGGGAATTAACCTAATGCATATAATACTGTCATAGAGGGATCATTTGGTCCTATCTGCGCACAGCTTTCTTTGGTCTTCTATCACTGGTATTCTCCTGCGGTGTTGGAGGAGTTACCGTTGATAGCGAAGGTCTTCCTACTACTGGTGGTGAAGAAAAAGACGTACCTGGCAGGCTTACCTGGGGAGGAAAAGGGACTTCCTCCCAATCCATCGGCTCCTCGCAGTCCACAGCCTCCCAGTCCATGGGCTCCTCGGTGCAGACCGCCTCCCACTCCATGGGCTCCGAACCTGAAACGAGATCTAGCGAAACACAAAAATCCATTGTTTATTAGTTAGAAAGCAAGTAAATAGGTAAAATCAAATAGTTTTATTTAAAAAAAAACCAATATCACAACAAAAATAACCGCTGCTTTTTCGCAACTTAAACTTTCAGAAACTTGACTCAAAATGGCGTCTCTAATTGTAAAATCTGGTGTTCCATGAATTTCAACCAATGAGATTAAGAGTTGAGAAAGTTGAAGTTAAGGAAATTAGAGGTGTTGATATTGCCAAAAAATATTATGTAAACTTCATTTTTCTTACGGAATTTGGATAAAATTTGATTATTTCTTGTCTGCATCTTGCACCGAATCGGGGAATTTTCTTTACCATTTTAGCGTTAAGACAATCCAAGTCATGCTTATTTCCTGTAGTATACACAAATTTTCAGTTCAGAATCATTTATTTTTTTCCATTAAAAAAAAAATAAACTCAAGTTTTTAATGAAAAGGCTTTAAATTTGTTCTGAATATGTTATGACAAAAGCAAGCTGTTTGTAGTTGAATATAACCTCTAAGTACACAAAATTTCAGGTTCTTAGTGTATTAAGTTGTGAGTGAAATTTCGTTATTTACAAAATGAAACAAGTTAATCAAACGCATGTAAAACAACGTATGTTCAGGCTATCGATACAATACATAACCCTATTTAGTAAACTCAAATTTGAGCAAAAACTCGCTATTATTTTCATGAAATTTCTTTTCTTAAAATATCAACAACGTGAATATAATTGATCATTAGACAAAAATAAAAACTTCTTTTGTTAGGCTTCATTATTTATCATTTTTGTTAAGCTTCATTATTTCACTATTTATTTACTTCTTCAATACTAATTTTGTTGAAAGTTTACAATTAGGTGTTCCTTCATTTTTTTTTACTCCAATTCACAATTCATTAAATTAAATTAAAAGTAACGTCTATATAAATAAAACTATATGGAAACCAGAAGTAGTGCTTCATCGCTTAAATATGTCCCCAATTGAATGTGTACGCAAATCTACACTAGAACCATAATCTTTAAAGATCAAAAGTCAATAATATATTTTTTAAATAAATACTAAGTATTTTTATTTAAAAGATATGATGCCAAGTAAATATCAATTTTCTGATGTCAACCCTTTTCCGAGCTACTTGTGAACGAGAATCCTCGGATATTGAGTGGAAACTGTAACACCCGGTGAATTTTCTTATGCAGTTTGAAAACGAGCAAAAACCTTTTGAAAAACTGAATTTGAAATGTAAAATACCTACTAATGATTGTTGGCGATGATTTATGTCAGATATTGTCTAAAAAGTAATTGATGAATGAGACGTATTCTCAAGAATATGAAATGGCTGTTCTAACGAAGATGTGTTTTGTTAAAATTGAAGAATCAACAAAACCAAAAGAAGGGAAATCTGAGTGCTCTACGACTTCTTAGTGGTTGGTACTCTGCAAAATATGAAAGAGTATCTATTCCTCCAAACTTAAGATGATCTCTCAGGACGACGACATTCACCTCCATTGGATGGTGTATGGATACTCCTTCTCACCAGTGGTACACGGGAACATCCCTTTGTACTCTGATGGCAATAAAATATGACCACGACTCTCAGTCTTCTATAGCTAGACTAAAACATGGACAAGTGTCTTTCCTTTGAAAGTGGAAAACAAATCTTTCCCAATTGTAAAAAGTGCTTAGGGCATGATGACTACAGGTCTAAAGGCTCAGGTCGATGGACCTCCGGGGTTAATATTTCGCGGGTCTGCTTTGTCGGCTGATTTTGTCGGGCTCGTGAGCAAGTTTGGGGATCGCTCTGGGAGCGCTAAGGTATTTTTCACGCGGGCCCTCCGGTTTTACTGTGCCTAAGACTTTACAGTTGGCCGGTCGGGGATGTCCCGCTATCTCTGTAAAAAGTGCTTACACCATCCAGTTACATTAGATCCCATTCTGGGTTGCATCGCACTAATTAAGGGAGACTTAACATCCAATCTCCTATTAAATATCTTTTGGATGTCAACCATCTACTGGAGCTTATCTAACATATCTCGGATCTTTCGAGGATAAGCCACTACAACAATTTGAGGAAGTATATATTTGAAAAGTTAATACCTTTGAAGTGAAAGAAATATTTTTGAAGATTACATTACCTTTTTTTTTATTGAGGAAAATTCTGTATATCCGCCAAAATGACAATATTAACTGCATACTAAAAGCTGATACACAATTCCTTAAGGCTGCTAGTTTCCACATTTGTTTCATATCTTCTTTCTATTACTGAGAACATCGATTGAAATTAAATCTTTTATTATTATTATTGATGATGCAGTAGATGAATCGCTGATTTCCTGTTAAACTTTCTTTTTTAGTATATTATTTGTATTTCACCGATTATTTTTCTTAGTATATATTATTCTTCTATTATAATATTTGAGTCACAGTTCGATTTAAATAGCGATCGGCGGAAAGAATTAAGCGCTGGAAAGAATTTCGCCAAATTATAAAAATATACTCAAATGCATTATTACTTATGAAAAATTTTGAATGTGCGAATCGCATGCTATATAGTTTGACGATTGAAATCGCCAAAACTTTTTCTTGGCACTTCTTAGGTGCCTTTACGAGTACGTTATTTGACTATGAAAAGTGATTACTCGAACACATGATCATTAATACATTTACAAATATTTTGATATTTTATTTATTAAAACTATTATAATTGGAGTCATACAAAATTAATGATCATAGATACCATTTCTTTACCCTTTCATCCAAGTACATTTAAATGTTATGCCTTTTAGGTCATTGTGATGTGGAAATTAAAAAGAGAACTCTGTTCTAAAGTATTAACAACCCCGGAAGTAAATAATTTTCATGATGAAATTATTTAAAGAACAAACATTTTTTCATGAGTACCAACATACAAATAATTACTGTAGTACTTATTAAAAATATTTTCTAAAATAATTAAAACCGTTTATATAATGTTGACAAAGTATCCATCCCTCTTTTCTTACCACAGAGACCTTTTTCTCTACAAAACTATAGTATACTAATCCAACAAAAATATACATCATTTAATATACAAAAATACATTTCAGGATTTGCTTTGTGGTGTAAGTTGTTATTGAAAATTTCGAATTCAAACCAAATAAACTGAAATTAAAAATACAAAAGAAATTGGTTTCATGCTAAAGAGCAATAATGTGAAGGTAAATTCTTAAGTAAACACAAAACTTGATATAATGGTTGTAAGTGCATCACTCTAGGGTACAAAAATAATTCTTTCATTTGATAATGCATTTCATAGCCACAAAATAGAATTTCAGAAATGGAAAATATAACGAAACTGCTTCAGACATTGTCACTCAGAAAGAAAAAAGGGAGACAAGAATTTTATGAAACTTGTTGGTAAATTGCAAAAGCAGACATCGAGGATATACAATTCAATTTGTCGAATTCTTAACTGATTGTAGCGAAAATTTTATGACTGCAGTAGAAATTCGATCTATCCACAATAGACAAATTAGTACAAAATCTGAAGAATATGTACAGAAAAAGGGCAAAACTTAATAAAAATGTCAGACAGTTCACATAATGAAATAGTAACCGATTTTGATATAGTAAACAGGAAACATTCAACCTATTTCAAGATCAATTTTAATATGAAAAACGAGCAATAATAATGTAATGAAACCTCAAATTAAACTGAGAAGTTCAGATGTGGCTCGTCCAAACTTTAAAATGAGAATGATTTTGTTTTCAAAAATAAAGATCAAAACTTTTTACCTTTGCGCTTAGGAAGGAACATACAGAGAGTTCATTTTTATTTTTAAATTCGAATGACGATACATCGACATGCAAGACGCTGAAATTTGCATGAAAACACTTGCCACAAAAGTCCCAAACAAATTCAGTCCGCTAAATTCTGTGTATTTTGACCCATTTGACTGCTCATACCTATATACCATCATTAGACCAGGGTAATAAATTCCATTTTTATTTAATGTGAAATTATTTTATTAATTTCAGGAACCGGATAGAAATTAGCAATTAGTAATTCATCCTATGATTTTCTAGTTTTAATTTGAATCAATTCAACAGTCTTCACAAATTAAATTGATTCAGATGTATTTACCATTTCAAATTTAGTTTACAAAATTGCTAGATGAGTAGTTTCTAGAAAATATTAAATTATCAAAACAATTACAAAGGAGACAAGAATATGTGGTAATTAAATACAAAATTTATTTCACAATATAAACTTATTTGCACGTTTTTTTTGTACAAAAGAAAGCAGATAATTTACAATAGTATTGTAACATAAAAAGTAGAATATAAATGTACTCAATACAGAGAAAAAAATAAACCATCTTTTGTTATTTTATATATTAAAAAGAATAATTCCAATTTTTAAAATAAAGCATTAGCAGAGAATAAAACCGATATACTCTATTTGAAAAATTTAATACAAACATTGATTTTAAAAACATAACTAAAGAGAATTAACAAATATGCATATTTATTGAATATTAAAAGAATTTCAGTTGAAAATTCATAAGAAAATATATTCAACCTATAATGAAACAAGCAAATATAAGCGAACTTAATATTTTAAATAATTCAGAAGAAAAAATGTTTAGCAAAGTTAACAAGCCTGAAAATTTTATAATTCAGAGTGCCAAATATTCTTATGTTATTGAGAAAAGAAAAAGTAACCTATGCAATATTATTTGACATTCATCGCATCCATTCACTTTTTAAACGAAATTGATATTTTATTCTAATAAAATTTAGGAATTTTAACTCATGTTACACACTCTAGAATTCGTATTCTCTAAAAGCATATTAATCACCATGGTGATCAGACACAATGATCAAACTCTTTCAGAGAATCAAAAGGATATTTTGATTGGTTGGCCGGCCGAACCAATCAAAGTATCCTTTATCCGCGGATGTACACATTTACAAAAAAAAATTAAAAGCCAAAATGGTGAGGTATTTAGGATACAAGATTTAGAATTTTAAATTTACGGTTAATTCTATAATAACTATTAATTGCTCTATTTTAAATTAAATGAGGGTTAAATTTATAATTAACTGCAAATGGATGCAACAAAATATATTTAGATAAATTTCCTGAAAATATTAAAATTAGATTCCAATTAAGGAGTAAAGATACCATCTTTAAATTTCGATTAAGAAAACACTAATGCAATACATTGATAGTTTCAGATGTGAATGTTAGTGAAAAGATCAATGCAAAATTTACTGTATCATAATTTTAGTCCTAATACTCAAGCACAATCATATTTAAAATTTAAGCACAACATCTTTTTAAAGCACAACACTGTTTCACATTCTAAAGCATTACTCAGGATTGCTCAATATTTAAGATATTTTTCTAAATTACTTCAAACTATCCATGAGAAACATGCAAGTTGACAAAGCAATATTTACCTAATCATTTACACACAATATAGTGATTTTTACGATTAAATTGCAGTTGGAAACCCATATAGGAGATTCAAAGCCCTTATAGGAAATTCAGGGATTGAGATCAGCTAATGAAAATTAAGCATAAAACATTTTTGAATAATTAAGAACAACAGCTCAAAGACAAACATCGAGATCCTTATGAGTTGCAAAATTCCTTGTCATTAAAATTTATATTCTATAATGGCAATTTGTATACAATTGAATTATTTGTTAATTTCTTTCATAATCAAAAAAATAAATTCTAGTATTGCATATTGAAAGTTCTATCACTGTATTGGAGATATTGAAACTTCTTTCAAGAACAGACATTCAGTACAAAATAAAAACAAAGGAGTACAATTTTTATAAAATTCGTAAATAACTTGATAAGCATGCAATAAACCATTATGTTAAGAAAATACAATCTGTCGTATCACGATAAAAATATAAAAAAAATTTGAAATTGTGTTACAGCAATTGACGGTGAAAAATAATCGTAAATCATCTAACAGTATGAAGATGCATTCTTAATTAACAATGGGGTGGGGAATGCATAGGCAAATCGTTTAATTTTATTTAAGAGAAATTGCAGTTATCTGCAGTCGTTATAATCCCTGCCTATATTCCTGGGTCAGTACTGCTTGACAGCTTGTTGACTTCTAAGACATTATCATTAATGAATTTCAAAGAGAATATTATTTATCTTAGAGAAAAGATGAATTCAACTTACAATCTTGTTGGAAATTTGATTTAGATTATTACTAGAAAAATAAAATATTCTGTTACAATTTATCTACATAAAGCATGTTTATCACTCTCTATGGTTTTTAAAATGCTCATTTTTTCATGGGAATAGAAAAAGTACCAAGTTTCAAGGAAATGAATGTAGACCAAAATTTTAGTTAAGCAGATATACGAATGGAAATTTTCAAGCAATTTTAAAGCATTTTCAAGCCAAACACTTGTACTGGATGATAAATATTCCAAGCACTTCAGATTTCAATTCCAGTTTAGAAAAAAATCGTTGAAAAACAAAAAAATTCACTGACTTGTTCTTAAAATACAATAATGAAACATTTCAGAGATGTATTGATAACCTCTAATAATGGCAATTACATTCGTAATTATATTTCCACTAGGTCGACAGTTTATTATAAAATTTTTGATGCTAAATATTTTGAGCTTCGTCTAATCCTAATTTTACAAACGTGGATGTCCAGATACTGATCCGTCTATTTTTGCAAAATCTCCGAATTCCCATATGTACTCGATGAAGGCTCCAGATAATGTGTTGGGTCGTAATCACTTCTACAAAAAACGGTCAACATCTGAAAAGATTAAATATTTGAATAAGCACAGATTAGATACGAATCCTCCAAGATTTCTATGAAATGTAAGAATATGAATAATTTCATTTTACTCTATATCTGCATAGATAATGCAAAAACCCACTAGAAAGAACTTGCTTAAGATTTCACTAATAAGAGAAACGGAAAATAGATCTGGGTTTTAGTTAGGATTATTTTTCAGTTACCGACACTTGGTCTTTTGAGAACCAAATTAAAATTTTGAAATAATTAACATTGCATTAACTTATTGCAGCAGAAACGCCCGGGATTTATTCCTTGTATTTATTCCCCATGAAGCTCAGAAGTGGCGCAAATTATAAATGTTCTCGTTTAATTTTAATTAAATTAACGTCTCGTTTTAAGGCCTTATAACACAGCGAAATATCGTCGGCACTTTACGTCAGCAAAAAATGACGGTATCGTGACGTCACATCAAAGTTTTACATGATTGGTTAAATTTCGCTTGCGGAAAATATTTTCGTCACCATCGTCGGCATTTTCTAGCTGGTTAGAAAAAGTTGTCGATTATGAAAAACTTGCTTGTCCGGTTCTGTGGGTAGAAATGGAAAATAGCTGACGGAAAGTGCAGACGATATTTCGCCGTGTGATAAGGCCTTTAAAGCAACACTAGAGCTATTTTGGACTAGCCTCGTAATTTTGAACAGTTAGTCAAATGACGAGGATGACACCTGAGTTGTCTCCTCTCTAAACTTCAATGCTAACCCAGAGGGAGGACGGATTTAACGTGCACCAGACCCAATTACTGACCAGAGGTGGAATCGGACTTCATGAAACCCTCCGGTTCCGAGGCCGAAATACTACAACCAGGCCTTTGGCAGAATAACTTATGGTATTCGGAAGTTTAATCAATCCATCGAAACCGTGCGACCAATGTTCGTTCGGAGTTCACAAGACCAATATATTACTGCATTATATAGTAAACACAAGGTTCGAAGCATTACTTCAAAAACAAGCATTCTCTTTAAGATTGTAACTGAAATTTTCTGTTTTATTTAAATATTTGAAAGACAAATGTGTTTGGAGACTTTGCTAATAACAGTTATTGTGATTAATGAAATATTTTAGATATCTTTTCTAAATATTAACTGCAATATATTTGATTTGTGGCCAAAAATGGGCTTACTGGAGGCTGAAAGGAGATAAGTAAAGATTGCGCAAAAGCATTCCCCCCCCTCTCCATCTTTCATTGGCACAGGTCTGAAAAGGCTTCTGGTCATACATTTCCCTAATTATGACCAGATGCAGAAGGCTCTCTAAAGTCGTCTGCTCTATGACAGAAAATTCCCTTTGACAACATTTATAGAAATTGATCTCCCAGTATAATACTAACATTAAGGGCTTATGCTTAGGAATAGCTGTAATTGTTGCGTCTATTTCAATAATTGTTCACGTTTCTTCATTGTGCCAAGGATACTTTGTGATGGATCCAAATACAATGGCTACATAGTGTTATGTTGTGGCAATTTCATTATTATTCAAGAACTTACCATGCCCTTGAATTCCAAATAATTTGAATTCATCATCTGAGATTATCCTCTCAAGCATCTAACAGAATTGGCGTCGATTATCATCTGTGTGAAACCGAGCCAGGCGTATCACTAATGAGGCTTTTCTACTGAACAATCAGGCCACCAACGGTCCTCAACTCTCTTGCCTATGAATACATAACAATAAGTACATTTTTTGTAATTCTAATTATCTGATGAATGAAATCAAATTGTCCTATTGAAACGATTCTCGACAATTCTAATTCGCACAGCTTACCGACATCACATTGGTATATTGTTCTTTTATGGCCATTCAGATATCTTCCGTATAGAGACGTTTTGCGGTTGGAGCTGAAAGGGCATTCATTTCACATGTGAGGAGTAATTATAATTTTATAAGCTGAATTGCATTTATTGGATACCCTTCCATTTTTTCAAAGGCTTTGAATTCCTTTATTCCTTCCCGTCCTATTCCGTGCCATTATCACATCTGAAAAGACGAAACATTTGAATTTTCATTAGCTAGGTTTGAAACCATTAAAAATGTTACGAAAGAGATTAGATAAAGAATATAATGAAAATATTTATATCTGCATGGATAATGCAAAAACCCACTAGAAAGAACTTGCTTAAGATTTCACTAATAAGAGAAACGGAAAATAGATCTGGGTTTTAGTTGGGATTATTTTCCCAGTTACAGACACTTGGTATTTTGAGAAGGAAACTATAGCGAATTTAATAAAGTTTTAAATTCAAGAGTATATTTTCTTATGGCTCCAGAGTCTCCCAGGAATTATGCTTGCATTTATTATCCAAGTACAAAAGTGGAGCAAATAATGAATGCTCAAATAGCCGCCCATTAGCCAGTTGCCGTTTAGATTTCAGAATACGACGACAGGTTATTGTGCCAGGTCCTCTCAACGCTCACAGAGCCTTTTACAAGCTCTAAAATTGAGCGCAGTCGTGCATAATGAAGAAAAAACAAGACCTGTAGCTTCATAGATTCAGAGCAGCTCTTATCACCAAAGAGTGAGCACAGGCCATGCCATCCAACAAAAGCCATGTCAACAAACCCTACCCAGCAATGAAAGGAGATGGCTTCTTACCGAAGCGGACTCTCCTGAAATTCCATGCATCGTCGTCGACCTATAGCTTCATTTCAGAAACATGCAAATTTCCTTTAAGATTCTTAAATGAAATTTTCTGAATTATCTTTTAATTGCTCGTGAATCGTCTGACCTATGAATACATAAAAAAATTAAGGAAGTGCATTTTTGTGGTTTTAATGATTTGATAAATCAAATAATTGTCATACTGAACTGAATTGTCTACAATTCTATTTCGCACAACTTACCTGTATCACATTGACATTTCTCTTTGTTTAGACCTCCAGATATCTTCTACATTTAGAGATACTTTGTGGTTGGATCCGAGTGGGCGTTCATTCCACATGTGAAGAGTGGTGTTATGCTATTGCCCCAACCAAAGACTACACCATGCGCTGTTCTGTTATGACATGCAGGTGATATTTTGTCTGTTTTAACTGGCATGACACATCCGATTTAAGTGAAAACGAGTAAATCAAGAAACTTTGGTATACGTTGTTTAAACTGATAATATCAAAGTTCCTGCAGCTATCCCTCCCCTTAAAACGTTTAATTCCCATTTTTTTACTCGTTGAAAATATATTCAACAACTATAATGTTATCCTGTAATATACTACACATTCGAAATTTCCGTAATTATTCGCACACTCGTCGCTTAGAAACCGCTTGTGTGGAAGATGCAGCGATCAGAAGCATTTGCTTTCAATCCATATGCAGATTGCTTTTGAGTTTCGTCTTGACGATCAAAAGTTTTCCCCGAGACATTTTGTAAGCTTTAAATATTAGACCAAGTTCTAACTCTTAAACCTTCTTGATCATTGTTTATAATTCAATCACAAAACATCTGAATTCTATCATGATTTTAAAGTGTCCAAATATTTGTTGCGCCATTATCAATCACTTCGGTCAAAAGATGAGACCACCTGAAAAGATTAAATATTTAAATTAAGTTATAAAACTATCGATAAAGAATACAATTAAATGTCAGTGATTTTGCTCTTTTAATTTAAATAATTTAAAAACCTGAAATAAATTGTTACATTGACATATCAAATTTAAATGTATCAATTTTACAGAGGAAATTTTAGAAGTCACATTAGTTCATTTTTTCTTTAAACTCAAAACCCTGTACTCAGAAACGCCTTTATCAAATGTCAATTCTGGCAATTAATATGGAGTGGTTGAAAGGACTACATCTATGTTTCATATCCACCAAAAACTTGCTTTCTAGACCAATCAATTAAAAATTGTCTCCAAATTCATTTAATTTTATTAATTTAAATAGTGAACTTACTGTGCCCTTGAATTTCTATTAGTGCAACACACAAAGAATACTTTTCGGCATCCAGCGTGTTGGGCTGGTACATGGAATTTGGTAGTTGACGGCATATCTTTATCAAGGAAAGTAGCATGGATACAGGGCATGTTGTCCAGCCTATCAATACCTAATAAAATAAAAATGCATCATTGCCATGGATATGTTAGTATGATTATGTCCAATCTTCATTTCAATATGATGATTATCATAAAGAGCACAACTTACCGGTATTGCTTCTTTACGAAACTGAAAAATTCCGTAACCATCCAGATTGCGGCTATCGAAACTTTCGTCAAGAACTGAAAATTTTCTCTAGATTTGGAGCATGGTGCTGTGCCATTATTTTCAGATTTCACAGTCAATGGTTCCAAAACAGCAACTTTTCTTCATTGATGATTTCCGTGACAGTGCATTTTACTTTGGATTTTTTGATTTTCACTAAAACTTTTCGGTTTTAATGAAATAGTTTAAAGATAGATAAAAGATTCCTGGTACTTTTACACCAAAATCTTGTCAAATTTACATTAATGTATTCTGCATGTTTGTCGAAGAGGGCACAGCAAACAATCACCATGATTTTTTTTCTATGTCGTATTAGACTGTACCAAGTAAAATCCACATAATCATGGCATTTTTGTCGCTTAGAAGCTACTTGAGTGGAATATACAAAGATTAATACATCTTCCACATTCAAAATCTAAGTAACAAAGATTTTAATGTGTCTTTCAAGTAGTCAAAAATTTGAATGGGCTACGAATGGTCCAGCGATTAAATTTTAGAAATCTATTAGCTTTAAGATAATTATCCTTTCGTTTACAATAGGCAAATTTGATTTCAAATAGAGCCATCGTCTTTCTCTTAAAATAAGAAATAATTTATTCAGTTTTATGAAAAGTTTTTTTACACAATTGTGGTACAGAGATGTGCAATACAAAATCCGAGTAATTTCAGTTAAGTGAAGAATGGCTTCATTTTAGGGCCTTTTATTTCGAATTCCATTAAATTAACATAAAATCTTTAAAAACATTTCCTACTTTTATTTTAGCCTCTTGCTTCAATTCAAAAACAATTAGGTGACATTCAATACATGAAGCCATTCAAACTTCCGAATTGTGACATGGATCAAAATAAATTTCTAAGTTCTGGGATATTAAGAAATTAAATGAGTTCAACTCCTCTATTCAGAAGAAATTATATACATTAAAAGAATCGGTTTAGGATAAATTGAAATGCGAGATCGAGTTAGTTTTTAGGAGATTTCAAATTGCTACATCTACTAAAAGGGCAGAAGGAGGCCAAAGACGATCGAAACACTCCCCTCCAAGATTACTTTTCACATTTTAAGTTGGGGATTTTAATTCCAAAACTGAAACAAGGATGGTTTAAAGTACGACATATTTCATGATTAAGTATCATAGATACACAGCCTTCAATTTTCTAGATAGGAAGAACTGCCTATTGAAATTTAAAATACAATTAACAGAAAATTTCTCGATTTCATTTAAAAATTACCAAATTAGTCTACTCTTGATTTCCAATCAGCAGCGATCACTCAAATTCCCTCGTTAGTAAGAATAAGTGAATGTTATTTGAAGAAATTAGACATTCTGGAAAGTTCCATTAAATTAATGTTTTAGTTTTAGTTTAATAAGTATTAACGAACTAACACGGCGAAGCATTTTGTTTTCAAGGATTCTTGTCATTGAAACATCGGATTTCTCTGAATTATGAAATATGGATCCATCAAACTTCTCATTTGATCAATTTATCAAAAAGTATGCATTCAAATGCAATGCTTCATTTTCTACCTCACCTCAAATAACTAATTTCAATTAACTCGTTAAGTCGCAGTTATTGACTTCAACATTGAGTTCTCATTGTGAAGATTTTTCGAAATAATGTCACAAAACGAATTTCAATTATTCAGTGGATTTATCTATTATAAAAACATACCAGATAGAGTAAGGAAAGGTGAAGATTATATAATCATGCTCACTATATAATCATATCCATTAGAAAAATACTTCCTTCCATAACTGGCAATTGCTAGATAGGATACAGTTGAGATTCAAATACAAAATGATTTATAAAATTATCATCAAAGCTAATGAATGTTAAAACCCAGCTTACCTCTGAATGGCAGAAGCATTCTTTTCATTTTTTTTAATATCAAAGCAACCTTTCAAATTCTTCGACGTACATAGCCCACTTTCTATCGAAATATTGGTGGCGAGATTAAATTATCCATCCTGAATTATCAGAATAAACAAATGCCTGCACAACACAAAACTGAGACCACTTTTTATCCTATTTCCATACAAACGACCGACTCCACGAGCGCCAGCCCAATACCACAAATTAATACACTCATTACCAACGCCTCCAACACAATCCAGGAAACTAACAGGCACATGCATCACCCTCGCCATCGACACCAACATACACACCACAATTGAACACAGGCACATGCATCACCCTCGCCATTGACACCAACATAACAGAACATACACGCATTATCCACACAACCTCAAAACCCATAACACATAACCCA
>JAPMOQ010068079.1:1095503-1130080 GCA_026543055.1 Argiope trifasciata | reverse complement strand
CCCACGCCTCCAGCACCCTGACAGTTACAACTGACACACATAACCCACGCCTCCAGCACCAACCACACCACAACTTAATACATGCATTACCCATGCCTCCACCACTACCTTACACAGAACACTCATTGCATGTTTCCAATACCACAACTAAACCCACATTACCTACACCACCAACACCACTTCAATACATCACCCTTGCTTACAGCGCAATCCCCAGAACCACAACTGACGCCTTATCCACACCACCAGCTTCTCTTCCAGCTCAGTTCCCACATTAGAGAGCACATTACCCCGCTCACACCAAATTCCAATATCCAACATCCAACATACGTGATAACACGAGTTACCCACGAGGACAATCGTTTTTCCATAAAACCATGGGGAAACAACTTGCCCTGCTTTCATAAAACACATGATTTCCACATTCCCATGTGGTGTCATTCCATTCAATAACACATTACACAGGTGTCGCAGAATATTTCATTGAGCACATCTTGCCCATGATTAAGAAGAGGCGCGATATCTTTCGCAATGCACATCACAAGATATTCTTGGCATAAAGCATTTCAATCCGAGAATAAAATACATGCCAATATTTCGCCACAAAATTAACCCAAAATCAGAATTTAAAAATTAAACTGAATTAAAACTGCGTTCCGGTGATTTAAAACAGGAACAGTACACATAGTTTGATTTTATGGTGCAAGGACCAGATCTTAGCATACTGCGCCAAACATTTGTTAAACATGGCTTTCGTATTAAAATTTAAAGCATTTTAAGAAAAACGTACAATTGTCCGATGTAAAATTTGAGTACCTTTTAAAAAAGTAAAGGTATTTTAATGATGGTTATCTCCTAAAATGTCATTTAAGTTTAGAACAGTCGTTCCAAAATGAACATGTCGTGTACTAAAATCTCGGCATTCACACAGAACATGTCTAACCGTTAAAATATAATTGCATTTATTACAAAGTGGTGCATGATCAGAGTGCAAAAGATGTTTTATGTGCCAAATAGGTGTGGCCGATTCGAAGTCTCGTAATAATGACATCTTTCTAGTCACAATTTTATTTTTGAAACCTTTGACAGATGGCTGTATCTGAGAAAGTTTATTCTTAGATAAGGAACAGTATAAGCATTCACTTCCTTAATTCCAAACAAATATTTCCTATATTTTGTATCGTTTCCTCCATCAATTTATTTAAATATTAGATTCCCTCAATGTTCGGCACCAAAGGGGCCAATCCTGACATCTAGCAATTCCCGATTGAGAGTTCTGAAGTCTGATTGCCATCAATCAAATTACATTACGAATAAATCAAATTCTGATAAAGTATCATTTCTATAGAAAAATACAAGAACGGTTTGATTTTTAAATTTAAAAATGGCTATTTGGAAGGCATCACATTAAAATTTTCCTTCGCATTTCTTTAGTTTACTGCTTCAAATTGGTGATCAATATTCCTGATTTTTGCATTTCTCATATCCAGTGGTTGTAAAACTAAACATATTTCCTAATTTTCAATTGATAAAACTGAAGTTTAACGTTAATTTAGCATGGCTCGTTTCTGACTAAAAATGTAAGAATAAACCTGAAATATTACAGTAGTTAATTTCATGTTACAGCATGCAGCAGAATTTGCGTAAATAAAATTAAATAGTAAATAAGGAAAATAGGACATTTTGTCATAATTAACTATATGAAAGCGCAAACAAAACGCATAAATACCAAATACGTTTATACAACAAAAACTTCACGTTAATGCAAGTCCACACGATTGGGCAAGAGATTCCTGATAACTGATGTTAGATTCGGAATAAAAATCAATTTAAAGGGTTTTATAAAACTGATTAACTAAAGAAAAAAAATTACTTCAAACACCAAGAAATAAATATGGGCAATTTCAATATGCATTAACGATTTCGAATACGGAATAGCGAGGAGAGGATTACTTGTCTATACTTATAATAAAGCTCAATGTGCGTGTGCGTGTGCGTTGGCGCTCTACAGGCCAGACCGTTGGACCAACAGCTACCAAATTAGGTACATGTATACCTTGGAGGTCCGGAATGTGCACCTTGGAGCCCCTTTTTCGAATTTTTAATTAGAATTTGAATTAATTAAAATTTAAGCAAAATTTTGACGTTTTTCCGCTATACCTTCCGAAAATATGATCGCATAAACATGATTTTAACATCAATTTAAAGATTAAAAAATTAGCTTTCTAACGGTATCAATTTTTTTAATGTATAACTTAAGCTTCTATTTTTAACGAATTTTTAAAGAAATATTTTAACCATGTTTTTATCACGTGACTGGATAAAATAAAAGAATGCCGGAAGTTCAAATTAAAAAAAATCATCGCAAAATAAATCTACAGAAATGCAACTTTTAAGCACGTGACTGGATAAAATAATATAAATATAAAATGTGATATTTTCTTTAAAAAATAAATGCAAAGCAAAGGTTTCTACAATCATTTACAATATCTATATCATTAACTCAATAAATCTTCTTTATTTACGGTAAACCCGATTGAATTTAGACAGGATATGCATTGAAGTCCCGACTCAATGGCATATTTATGTAATCGTTTGCAATATCTATATCATTAATTTAATACTTTTTTTCCCCTTTCTCGCTTTCTTTAAAAAAACATATTTAATATTTTGGCAACATCACCGATTTTTTTTAAATATTTTGGAAGCATAATCGATGGTTAAAACTGATTTATAAAATTAAAGAATATTAGGAAAAGGTGTACTTTTAGAACTTTCCGTCCATCATCTTAAAGAAAATATTAATTTCAGATCAATCAATGCCCGGAATTACTTCAAGGCTAATGAATATGTGATTTAATTGAAAATTTTAGAACGCTTTAATCATGGCGAACCAGCTGGTCGCCAAAGCCAGCTAGTAATTTAATAAACTACGCATTTAATAACCGATAAAATGGCTATTCAAAGGGAACTCATTTTCTACTATTCCCTCTCCCTCATAATAATAACAAAATCGACTTACTAAGAGTTTATAATTTCAAAAATCCGGCAATTCCGGAAAGCAGCCGAAGTTAAAAAGCATTTCTATTTATTCAAACTTTCTTGGATGGCGAAAATGCAAGTTTTCTTTATTTCTATTTTATGCCCAATGTGTCCGAAATATTCTTGAGCGTATAAAATTGCCTAAATATTATATTTAGATTAATCCTTAATCTATGGAACAGAAAATTAGAAGGCCTTGATACTTCGAATTTTTAATACCTGGTCTAACAATCTATTCTTTGTCTTGCAAGACAATTCACCTAACATTCGAAAAAAATACTGCTTTAACCCGAATAACTAGCAATTTTTATTTGCAGCATCCAGATGTACCCTTTCATTAAATGGTTAGACCTTGACAAAAAACATTTACGCATTTTAAAATTTTAAATTTGTATTGCACTATTTGATATTTGACCTACCGCAATTCTCAAACAGAAGTTTGAACAACAGCATGCAATCAGATGAACAACCAATTGAATGAACGGACTAAAATAAGTCAAAACTGTAATAGGAAGAAACTCCTAGATTTTGCGATGAAACATTCGATATTAGAAATATTTCGACATAAGGCTGTACCGAAAATCAAGTGAGAAACTTTGGACAAAATTAGAATTATTATTTAGAGAATGAGCTGATCTTCAAACTAACAATCACGAAAATTATTCGAATAATTGAATTAGCTTGAGAAGTCATTTTGAAAAACTCACCTAAACGATTTAATCATATTGTATCGGAAAGATCCAACTTATTTTTAGTTAGAGGGGGGACTGCATTTACTGCCAGAGTATTCTTGTTTTGCGACTTATTACCCATCTCTGACAGGGGATTCGAATGCCCCATATTCCAAATTCTTTCACGTTTTAAAAATGTTTTGAATGATTCTTAAAGCCTTGAAAGACATTAAAACCTAAGCCTCTACTATTCTGAAAGTATAGGAAAGAAATATATAATCTCTGAACGTTCCACTCAAGTAACGTCTGAGCAACTACGATGCCACAATTATGCAGACATACCTGGTTAGTCCAACGTAATAGAGTGGGAAATTCCTGCAGAAAGCATCGTCTCCCGTCGTCCAAAAAAATGGCATGGTGCGATACGATTCATATAATCTTGCCAGGAAGCATCAACAGCTTCAGCATTACCATTCATCTCTTGAGGCAACTCCACCGTACAGACGAAAGCATTTCCAGCTCTTCATTTCACAAAGGGGAATTTGGACGTCCAACTAAACTAGGAGAGAAATTGAGGTTATTCTGTGGGCAAATTATGATTAATAAGTTGCATTAATACTTTTTTTCTTTTTTGTAAATGGAACGTCTTGTCTTATATTTATTCAAATGAAAGGTTTTTCACTTAACTAGACTTCCATTTCAAATAAGATTTCCTAAACGAATTATGATCGTTAAACTAGATTGAACTGTATCTGATTCTGTCAACAAAACCATCGTTAATGATTTTTGATAATTTATATCCTTGTGTCGCTTTATATAACTTTACAAACAAAAAAGGAATTTTAAAACACAATGACCATTTCATGGCATAATAATCTAACATTTTTACAAAAATGGAATATTGTCACGTAGTTAAACGGTGTGGTAAAAGTCAAAAGTAACATCCTCTAATCTCGAGACTTTATTCAAAGAGCGAAGCCTTGCGTCTTTTTTATTCACAAAATGAGACGAATCTTCTAGATTTTGAAAGCTACAGAAATTGCAAGAACATTCTAGAATAAACGAGAAATAACAGAAGGTAAAACCATTTCTAGGCAACTTATCAGTTGTCGGATACAAAATTGTTGACCGTCTTTCAGTTCATAGCATTCTACCATGGGGCCCTTTAGTCGACGGAGAATTAGTTTCGTTACAATGTCATTAAAATATGAACATCTCATTGCATAGCAAAGCACATGAACTTTCCCAGATATCGTATGATAAGTTACAGCTCACTTACGTATGATAAGCAAGATGAAGAGAAAATGCCCTTTTCGGCTTGCATTGATTGCACTTTTTCGAAGGACGCATTAAAAAAAATCTTGATGGATCGATCAACAATGACCCACACGACGTTCGACCTTCTATGTTGCTAGAAGCACAGAAATTCCCTCCCTGCATTGCTGTTCCTTAAGAAATTAGAAAATTGTTTGGCTACCACAGTTGATGTAAATTATAAATAACGCTCAGAGTGGAACTCTTTTCCGACAGACATTTGCACCTAAAATAATTAAATTTGGCAAATGGCATCTTCGAGACGTGGGCATTCATCAAGGAAAAATTCACTTACTAAATTTTTTTTAAATTAAAAATCTATTCACTCTAAAATTCACTTCAGTTAAATAGACAATTTCTCGACAAAAATAACTATACGAATTCAAAAAAAAAAAAAAAAAACAGCTTTACAATGATGCAAAAATTTCTATACATTTTCCAAATTAAAAAAGAAATAGCAACACATACGATAGAGCAAAATTCAATAATTTGATGACATGTTTCAGTCTCATTCTTCAATCAATATAAAGCTATAATTTAAATCTTGTCCTTTAATTCTAAATTATAAATTTCACTTTGTAAATTACAATTCTCTCTTTTTAGCAACCAAGATTTGGACTAGTGTTTTTCTTGTTAATCGAATAATTGAACAATTACTTGGCAGTAAAGTGCATAGTTGAATGAAAGTAGGACTAAATGTATTGGTTTGAAGCTAGAGATACCGTACTGATACGAAAAATAGCCATTTTCCAAATTTAATGTTAATTTAAGGGATTAATAAATTTATATTATTTAATTTCAAAAATTAAGCTGAAGGGGAATTTTCTGCTATTAATGGCGATGAAAATTCCCATTCTCAGGATATTAAAACAATTCTGAAAATTGAAAATATGCCACCGAACATAAAAATTAAGTTAAATCTAAAGAAACTTTTGAATGCTACTCTTTCTGAATGCCAAGAAAAAGAAATTGCTCAAGGCGCTGTAGTCTTTGATTTTAATCATGGATATTAAAGTTTGTCAATTAAGCCAATAAGATAAAGTACGACAAAATAGTAAATGTGTTTTTGTTCGCATTCACTTCACATTGCATATCATTTGATTCTTAAATATGTTTCGTATTTCCATGAATGCGCTTTCAGCAAAATATTGAAAGTCGAAATGAATGCAATAACTTTCACGCGATTAGGCCCTTTTTTCAAGAACTTGAAATTGATTTTGTCTGCAAAATCCAATACTCTGAAACATTTCTAATATTTTAGAAGTTTCAATTGTAAAGCATTCGACTGAAAACTTTATTTCTGTGCTAGCCAAAACCTTTGTTCCCATTTGAGGAAAACATTTGAAAAGCAACAAGTTCAATTTAGAAATATTGAAATCTTACACAAACACTTATGAAACAGTGAAATTCATATTCATTTTATATAGTATTTAAAACATTTAGTATAACCAACTTGCGTCTTTCAACAACCTTAATTTTACTTTATCATTAACAGAGTAGGGAAAATGTATATTTTTTTACTAATTCTAATCTTACTAACACTATTTTTAACAATTCCAGTACAAGTAATCGAACAATATTGAATTACTAATTAGAGAAGTTTAATAGCAGTGACCCTTACTATAAATATATATATACCATGAAAATGTTCTCTCGAAAAACTATGTAACTTACCCATTATTATTAAACTCCGTATCAATGTTCATCAGTTCTCGATAAAGCGATACTAAAGACTAACTGAGCTGAAATATTGCCCATACACAAGACACCAAGTTCATTTGTACAATGCATCGATTTAAAAATGTAATCAAAACATTTATATGTCTCATAAAATTCTGCAAAAGAAACGTTCCATCCCAAGCAAGGAACAAGAAAACGAGAAACAGATTCATCCCTTCAGCTTTTATCAGTTTACAAGGTTCTAGAAAATTTTTACAAATCGTTCTCTTCTTCCAAAGATTTATATGAGGTGGCTTCTCAGCTAGCCACCCTCAGAAAAATTGACAGGATTATTTATCCAAATTCGAACCCGAAGGAGGCATATGCAATAAATATAATTGTTATTAATAAACAATAATTATTGTGACAAATTTACGAATAAACGTACTGATTTTCATAGAAATTAAGCTTAAAGTGAAGCAAAGATGGCCTGCCATTCATTGAGCAAACATAGAAGGGGTGACAATAAGCGGGGTTTTCACATAAGGAAAATCCAAAAATGATGGTCCAGTTTCATAGGCGTCAATAAAGTCAAACCTTGATATCGCTTGGCGCCGAATCCAAGCTAATCCTTGCTTAGGGTATCCGACAATGTTAAAAATACTGGTTATCAATCTCATTAAAGATTTTTTTTAATTGTTATTTCTTACAGTTCAGGCTTTCCTCTTTCCGAAACAGTTTATCTGTTCTGAGAAAAGGAAGGTCTGACCTTTCATCCTGGGGAACTTTTAAAAAAACATATTCTTCAGCTAAATTTTGGCTCCATTTTCTCAAAACTTTGAGGGCCGCGGTGGCCTAGTGGTAAGGTCTCGGCTTCGGAACCGGAGGGTTTCAGGTTCGAGACTCGAGTCGACCGAAGAACCGTCGTGTGAGGGGGTCTCTTGCACGTTCAATCTGTCAGGCTGAACTTCCTCCCACTGGTGTGGCGTGGCGTGGCGTGGAAAGGGGGGTGCTAATTCAGGTGTTGTCCCCGTCCTCTGACCAGGGTTCAAAATGACGAGGTCCGTCCCAAAATAGCCCTCGTGTTGCTTTATAACGGGACGTTAATATAACTAAATTAAACTCAAAACTTTGATTTTCATAAAAATTCTCCACCATTAACATGATATCTCAAAATCTAATCGAGGTATTTACAAAACATTTCAGCGTGTGTTTTAAATGATACGGGCAATGAAATGAACGAAAAGTTTTATTGTTGGTGAAATACTTTTTCAGTTATAGGAGTTTTTAGAAAAATTAAGGTGTGAATTTATGGAAAAATGCATATATATGTACGTTTTTATGCATAACAGCTATGGAACTGTGGAAGAAGGGCCGTGACCGGCCTCGGTACAACACTTCCCGTATGGAGTACGTCCCTTCATCGATGGGAGAACCCCTACCTGTCATTGTGCCCACCGGGTTGGCGAGATCCAACCACCATAGCGGAAGCACCTCATTCTCATTTCGAGGTTCCCCCAGGGGGGTGATTATGGGAAAACAACTCTTTAGTCCTATTGATGAATAATATAAAAGTATCAATTTCTGCAGTTATTCCATTGGCAGGTAATCGAAGTGCTCGATGCAAGCAATTTTTTCTCCGTAACCTATGATAAACTTATGGTGGAGGCTTTATAAGCCAGATAACAAACTGAAGACTTAGTGGTCATGCTTGGCTACGAACCCTAAAGTTGCGAGTTCGATCCTCACCTATCTACAATCACAACATTTGTGACCCGATGACGAAAAATACGCAATCTTAGTACAGTTGTTGTGGCGCTTTCTACCTGAAAGCAAAATAATAATTATTATAAATTATGCGATAAATAATCAGGCAATAAAAACGACAATTGATCAATCAATAAATTTTAAAAAGTCGATAAATAATCAGCTAATAATTAAATAAAGCCAGTAAAAATGGGCAAAGCGCATTGAGGTGGGTTCACACGAGGCATATTATTGCGCGCAATCATTGCCTTTCTATTACTATTGGCCCGGCATTGTCCTCGTGTGAATAGTTGAGACAATGACGTTGGGACAATGGACAACGTTTGTCCCGGCGTGGTAATTGTTTGCCATTGTCCTGTTGTGGCCATGTGATTTACCGGCTGGATTTTCTATTGCAGGCAATAGTTAGCCTCGTGTGAACCCATCTTTAGAATCAACAGCCAATATATCACCGCTAAAACAAAAACAAATATCGTTCGTCTCACCTCTAACTCACTGGAAGGAGAGTATTGTAGTAGGAGTTTTATAAATCAGATAACAAGCTCAAGATGGAGTGATTACTATCGTCTTGTGGTCATGTTATCTGGCTACAAATCCAAACGTTTCGAATTCGACCCTCGCTATCTGTAGTCGCAGCAAGCTCTTAACCAATGGATAAAGATTAGTTGGGAAAAATGTGACGTCTTATTCACTTACCAATTATTGATTATTCTATAAATATAGTATAAATCTGATGACATCTTAATAAGCCAATAACAGCCGCTAGACATGAGCGTACACTTTTGTCAAATGGATAAGTTATTGGACTTCAAACCCAAACATCGCAGGTTCGATCCTTGGCGGAATTCTACCTACGCATTGGCACAATTCCGCCAACTCCATTCGTCACTCAAAAATTGTATGATAAATTAGCATTATAGCATTTATATCATATAACTAAGAATTTGGACTTAACATGGTCGACATCGATATCATTGAATTCCTTGTCGAGAGCTCAAACTTTTCTGGAAAAATGTGACATGTCTTATTCAAATGTCCCCTTGCCGATTATATTGCCAAAAGCAATGAAAATTAAAATCTTGATGAATAACATTTGAATAAAATCCTGAAAAATTATGGATATGGTCTTCCATACTCACCGCATTGAATTCACAGTTTATGTGAAGCTGGAATGACTAGCATAGAACCTAGACCTCGTTGTTCTCAGCCGAGTAACAAGACCACTAGACTAACTTGTACCGGAAGTTTTACTAGAGTAACTTGTACCAGTACTTGTGTCCAGAAATTGTTAGCCCACAATTCGACCAACGAAAAAGTGCGCCTTGTCGATATCTTATTAATTTCTTACCTTAAAGATTATATTTCCAAAAGTAGTACAAATCATATGCTGGATGAACAACGTATGAATTAGATGTCTGAAATCTGTGAAATAAACTTCTTCGACATCCACTGCATTCAGTTCTTTGTCGGTCTATCAAAAATCGTCCTCAAAATATGGTATCTTTTTGTACCACCACCTTATTTCCAAGTATAATCAAAACGCTTTAACCGTTACTTGGCTATTTAGACTGTCTGCAATATATTAACTTTAGGGTGATTTTTAAGCAATCCGACAATGCTCAGCTCTTTACATCCATCTTGTACTAGTGGAAACTTTTGCCGACGAAACCCTGAATCTGTTGCCTACAGGGGGGGGGGACGACTGGGGGGAATTTGCCTCTCTTGATATCTCTGCCAGCGCCACCTCTGTATTTATTTAAACATTTACGCAAGTTTTATGTAGAAGAGATGGGAAATGTCGTTAAGTTCAAAGGCTATTCAAAGTCATTTTCGTTCCCCATTTTGATCTGTTCGTTTCATTGTCGTTCGCGAACGAACGATTTTCAGATAGAAAGCCCACTCTAGTTTTTACCACACAGTTTATTTGATCTCTCAATAGATATACAACTCTAATCTACAGAAATCGTTTTTATTACTTATTGTCGAATGGCAACAGCGAAATGTGATCAAACTATCGTAATTGTAAGAGGAGAGAAATGTTCAGTTTATAGATTCGATTCCAATATTTCTCTCACCATTTTGACCAGTTTCTTTCATGTCGTTCGCGAACGAACGACTGGGAGATTGAAAGCCTGCTCTTTCGTTTGATCGAACAAGTTTAGTTCATTCTTTCGCATATGAAAGAACCTCGCTCATTCGTATGCAAATTATTCTCAAAAGAATTTAACTTTTTTGTTCACAGACAAATTATTTGGCTCTTTCTTTCGTTTCTTGAGACGCATTACATTAGATCAAACTGGTATTTTTCGGTTCTATTTGGTACAGATGGTAGCCATAATTGTAGGAGAAATGTGGTGAGACGCTGACGCTATTCTACATTCTCTGAAGTTGTTTGTGATTGAAGTATTTGCGTGCGTGTAATTTTTCATACAAGTACAAGGGAGATGAAAATATACCCTCAGACCAATTCTACCTCCTCACCATCCACATTTTCTTTTTGGTTTACTGAGAAAAAACAAGGTTTTTTTGTTTTTTTTATTATGATTGTTTTTTATTTATGCAATTGCTTTAGAAAAGAAAGAAAAATTTTCCCTTTGAGGACAAGGATTTTTTGAAATTAATAAAACCTAAATTTCTAGTCAATAAAAATTTTTTCAACAGAGTCATTGCTTGATTAGTGGTGATCTCAAATAAATGTTTACAGCGAGGATAGTGAAAAATCGAAAAATTATTATCAGTTTTTAATTATACAAATAATTCGCTTTCTGAGATACTGAATTCCTATTTATAATACCACGAATTGGATTTAAAATATGTTATAATTTAAAAGGAACTAAGAAATAATTTTGTGTTTTTCTGTATTTTTATTTAACACAATTGAGAAAGCACTTGTCTGTTGGAATCTGTAGTTTTATTTTGTGCTATTGCTTCACGGGCATTGTTTTTCTGATTCTTTTTCATCGTGTATATGATAAGAATGCTATTTGAGAGCTTAATAATTATAACATCTGTAAGAACATTCGGCAGTGTTACCATTCTTATATGCTATTTTTTATGCACGATAAATGTACATCTTTATAAATACTTTAACATGCTAATGTTTATAAACTGACTATCTATAAAATGTGTAAATAGTAGATACAAAAATAATTCAAAGCATTGAAGGGAGACCATTTGTATTTACCTAGGCCAGTGGTGGGGAAACTTTTTTTAATACGGGCCATTTGTAATAACTAGACGATCGTAGCGGGCCAAAGAATAATGCTTAATCGTTAAAAAATTTATGTGTTCTATAAACATATACATATATTATTACATACACTTATTATTTTAATAGTAAAAAAGCAAAAGGTAAGAAAATTATAAGCACAAAATATAAAATGAATTTAGTGTAATTCTTGATGTGAAGTATTATCACTTTATTTTCTGGTGTCATTACTGGTTGATGGTGCATGAGAAAAATGAAATTGAGACTGTTTTATCAAATTTTCATCATAGTCCGGTTCCATTTGCGAAGCAGAAATTCTTAAAACTGATTAAAGGTGCTCATCTGCAATTCTGTTTCTTAAAGAAGTTTTCCTAAGCTTCATTGTTGAAAAGATTTGTTCGCATATATAAGATGAATCGAACATTGTCATTATCTTTATTGCATGCGTAATTAGATTTGGGAAATTATCAGGACTTAAATTTTTATAAAATTCTAGTAATGGTACTGTATGAAAAGTTTGTTTCAGGAAAGTATTACAGTTCAGTTCTATTAACTCAAGTTGAAATTTTGCATCAACTTCTTCGTAATTAACATTGAATGGGGTCGCAAAAATACTAAACTCTGGTTCCATTTTTCTAAAGTCCTGAAATCTCCTTTCAGATTCTGAAGATAGTTTTCTCAAATTAATTTCGTAATCTTATTGTTTGATATAGTGAATTTTAAAGATTGTATTCTTGGAAAATGAGAAAAATCAGATTTAGAGATCTGATTAGCAAATAATAATAACTGTAATTTGAAACTCTTCAGGTATTGCCAAATATCGTGACGAAATTGATTTTTCCCTTGCAATTTGAGATTAAGTTGATTCATGTGTACGAGGAGGTCTGTGAAAAAAGCGAAATCAGAAAGCCACGTTTCGTTTTCTAAGACGTCAAATTGATTATAAATGTCTTTATCAAGAAGAAAATTCAGGTTAGGTAGTTTTTATGAGGGTCGTCACATTAGAAGTAAGAATGCGTTCAAACATTCTCACGACGACACTCTTAAACGGGCAGGATTAAACCTTTCCTCGGGCCGGACTTGGCCCGCGGGCCGTAATTTTCCCATCACTGACCTAGGCTATAGGTAATAGTTACGTATAAAGTAATTGAAACTAGAAATAGATTATTTTTCGGAATTTAAACTGGATTTTTAATGACTCTTTCAAATCGGTTTAAATTCTTTAATGATTGAAATTAATTAAGATAAATGATAACTTAAAAAAATAATAATGTTCTCCCAGGACTTGAAATTTGAGATTCATTTTTTTAATATTATCTTTTCATTTTTCAAATATTGATTTGGTTTTGTAAACTTTTTTACATAAATTTTTCGTTGTTTCCTATTTTTTTCGGGGGGTGGAACCATTGAAAAGTCAACTCTATGGGGTTCTCTGTACTTCTCAGTGCATTCAGCCTTAACTACATAGTGTCGTTTCCCAACAGTTATTATCTACAAACAAATCGAGAACATATTACAACCGCTAATAGATATACAAAGTCAGATATTAGAACGCAATACATCCGTCATAAATATAATTAGACATTCTGCGTTTTCCCCTTTTAATGTGAAAAATTAAGCATCTGCTTCTGTCGACAATTTGATATAAAATTGTAAATACAAAAAGTTAATATATTTGTATATATTTTGTATAATACAAATTATACAAAAATATAGATATATCAAAAAGATAATTAGACGAAACAAAATCTTATCTATTTAATTATATCTGTTCAATTAAATAAATAGCACTTTTTTACGTTTCCCTCTTGATGTAAATGATTCTTAATGAAATTGTAGATCAGAAGAAAGTACGGAGCAATTTCTTGTGAAACACTACACACACACTTCAATCGCAAAGAACTTTTGAAAATTTAGAAACATAATAGCGCAAACGTCTTGTCACATTTCCCTCCCGATTATAGCTAGCATCTATACTAAATCGAACCAAAAAATACGAGTTTAGCCTAATGTAATAAGTCACATGAAACGAACAAAAGAGCCAAATCGTTTGTGAACTGAAAAGTTAAATTCTTTTGTTTGCGAACGAATGTGTGAGACTCTTTCATATGCGAACGAATGAATTGAACTGTTTCGTTCGATCAAACGAAAGAGCAGGCTCTCAATCTCCTAATCATTCGCTCGCGAAAGACATAAAAAAAAACGGGTCAAAATAGTGAGAGAAATATTGGAATCGAATCTATAAACTGAACATTTCCTTCCTCTAATATTACGATAGTTAGATCACATTTCGCCGTTGCCATTCGAAAATGATTCATAACGATTTCTGCAGATTAGCGTTGTATATCTATTGAGAGAGACAAATTAAATAGACAGTGTAGTAAAAACTATGAGCAGCTATATGGTAAATCTAACATGTTTTAGGATCTCAGAAATTAACTATAGTTTAAAAAAATGAAACAAATAGAATATCGAATAAAATTTTAACATTCGCTTTAATTTATCTTAATACATCCTGATCGAATTCAGGATTTAGTTCAATGTAATAGAGCAACTTGTGTTGTCATTACTTGAAGAACTAATGCATTTGTTGACTTATTAGACACTAGCCACCTTTGGCGACCAGCTGGTTCGACATGAGTAATGCGTTCTAAAATTTTCAATTAAATCACATATTCATCAGTTTTGAAGTAATTCCGGCCATTGATTGGCCTGAAATTAATATTTTCTTTAAGATGATGGACGGAAAGTTCTAAAAGAGAGCGTTTTCCTAATAATATTCTTTAATTTTATAAATCAGTCAGTTTTAATTATTGATTTAGAATGATTGATGTAGTAACTTTTATTTAAAATATTAAAAAATATATATTGTAAAATATGGCTCACAGAGCAAAGTATGAAGAAATCAAACTCATTATTCATCAATGCATTGTTTGACTCAAGTTACATAAAATGTAATTAATTACTTCATTTAGATCAAATTAATAGTATTAAATTATATATATATATATATTAAATATTTTAGAAATAGCCATTGGACCGGAATTTGAATGCATATCCTGTATAAATAAAGATAATGTATTGAATTAATGATTTTTCAATCATAGAATCCTTTGCCTTTCCTTTTTTTTAAAGAAAATATCACATTTTATATTTATTTTATTTTATCCAGTCACGTGCTGAAAGTTGCATTTCTTTAGATTTATTTTGCGATGATAGTTTTTTTTATTTGAATTTCCGTCAGTTTTCTTTTATTTTATCCAGTCACGTGCTAAAAAAAACATGGTAAAATTTTTTTTTCTTATTTGTTAAAAATAGAAGCTTATATTATACATTAAAATACTGATATCATTAGAAAGCTAATTTTTTAATCTTTAAATGGATGTAAAAATCATGTTTGTGCAATACTATTTTCGGAAGTTATAGCGGAAAAACGCCGAAATCTCACTTAATTTTTAATGAATTCAAATTCTAATTAAAAATTCGAAAAAAGAGCTCCAAGGTATATATGTACTAAATCTGGTAGCTGTAGGTCCAACGGTCTGGCCTGTAGAGCTCCAACACATGCACACACATTGAGCTTTATTATAAGTATAGATAAGTTTTAAAAAAAAAATGGCAGTTTTAATAAAAATTTCATTATTTTCTATATAACAATGACAAGCATTTAAAAATCCGACTTTCAGATAACGAAGAGAGTATTTACGTAGGACGAGTCATAAAATATTTCGCTGACAGAACATGTGCTTATTAAGTGAAAGTCGGAGCAAGCAGTTACAGTCACAATTTAAATCCACACAAACACGTAAATGAACTATATGCTGCAAGCCCGATTTATTCATTTTCCTTTCAATTCCACATAAATAGAATAATGAATGTTTTATTTTTTTAAAAACTCAAAGTAATAATCCTTTTTTAGACAAAAATGGAAGAAAGATCTTATAAAATGAAACATATTGGTGAAATTAAAGTTTCTCAACAAAAAATCACGCACTTTTTTTTTATGTTAAATATTTTCAAGTTTAATTGGTTTGTCATTTTAGCTTTTAAAATTATTTTTAATTATAGGAAAATATTATATGCATGTAAAATTGTCACAATATAAAAGAGTACAAATCAGCTTAATCAATGTGCAGTACTGTAATAAAACATACTTTGATATTTCATGAATTTACTGAACTTAGTAACATAACTGTAGGAGAAAAAAAATATTTTTGAAAAGAAAATGTTTTAAAGTAGTGTAAAACTGGTTTGTGTGCAATAATACGTTCTAAAATCGAATGAAAATATTGAAATTTCAAAAAATTTAAGTGAAAACCTAAAGTTTTTTCAAAAAATATTTTCTTAATAATCAATTATTAACCGGAAAGCAAACTGGATATCTCCAGGTCCAGCAGATTCCATTAAGTTTAAAGTGTTAACTTATTTTGATAATTCACTAATAATTTTAAACAAAAAGTTAATTTATACAAACTATCTGAAAATTCAATGGCTCTTACAAAAATTGTTTCCTTATTTTTATTAAGTGTAAAAATAAATAAAAGTGGAGAAGAAGTCAAACTCAAAATCTGGTAAGTATTGACAAAGAATATCATTTACAATAATGTTTAAAGTAAATTAAGAGATAAATTTAAACCATGAATGCTTTACGAAATTCGAATTTCGATTGAACATAATTAAAAAAAACAACCTACAAGTGAAATCAAGTTGTGTTATTTGTTTGAAGCTATTATTTCAACACATACAAAAAAAAAAAAATGAAAAATTTATCAAAAACATTTTATTCTGAGAATACTAAACAGTTTAAAATATGAAATTCATTGAAAATGATTTAGTATGAAAGTAAAAAACAAAACTACTAAATTTTAAAAATTCAACTTTGTTTAACACATACAAGAAATTTTTCTGGAGAAGATTTTTTATTATCACTTTACCTAATCTAAAGACAAACTTAAAGGGATCAACAAATAATCTTTTGAGATTAGTAAACAATTTTAACTTAAAAAAAATGGCCAAATGATTTCAAATAGATATGATAATTAATGTAAAAAACTAGGATTTCATAAAAACTAAACACAAAAACTAATATCACCAACAGCAATAAAATAAAAACCATACCAGACATTGAAGAGATTTTTTTTTTTTTTGCACAAAAATTCAGATAAGCAATAGCATTTCTTTTTAATTCCATAATTATTTTTAATAAACAGGCATTTGTTACAAATATAGAAAGGAATATCTTTTCTTTTTCAAAAGTTACCAAAGTATATAGCTTTATAACACACCACAATAAAACAAATTTTTTAAAGTGCAACAGAAAAAAAAAAACACAACCTATTTATGAACAATCTTATAAGAATATAAAAACAAGAGGTTCTCGAGCAATATTCACCGGTATCAGGCAAGCAACAATTCAATCAATAATTCGAAAATATCATTACCTAACAAAGCATTTCTACTAATGGCAGATAATTGACAAGACTGTTAAACGTAGATACAAAAAATTTCCTTGGAATATTTATATATATTCTTTTAATAAAGATGAAATGCAATTTTCATAATTTTAATAATAATAATAAAACAAATAATCCATTGTAAGTTTTTATTCAATATTAAAAAGATTTGTTGTCTTTCAAAAACTTATCTGTTAAACAAAATAGATAATTTCATAATATTAGTTTTATATTACAACCCCCCCCCCTTTCTTGATAAGTACTAACATCGTTCTATATCACTGAAGTCCATTTATATGCAGTATCTCTTAAGAAGTCAAAAGCATATTTTTAAAGTTAATATAAATAATTATGTATGATAAAATAGTCAACAGAACACTCTAATCTTTATGAACACAATAGTATTAAATATTTAGGCCTCTATTTTTTTTTTTTTTAAGTATAAAAATTTAGGACACAGGAATTTTATTTGAAAACGTTTTTAACATATATTTTAAAAATTAGTTAGTAGTAGTTTCCACAAACATTCTTTAAATTTTCTATTATGCATAGTAGGAACTTCTATTCCATTAAATTATCTTAAACTGAGATACTGCCAAAATGAAAATTCATCTCAAAGTTAAATTATAAAAACTAACAAAACATTTTAGGGAATCAATACATTAGCTTCCACAAAATACACAGTAAGAGAAAATTACCCAAACAGAAACAAATAAATTTTATTTTAGGACTTTAATCTAATAAATAAATTCTTTACTGGAAGCAAAAATAAAAATTCAAAACTCCATAATATTCAAGTCTTATCAAATATCATTAAAAAATATCAAATATAATAAAGTTAAGATAATAAAACAAAATCATTTAAAAATCGATGTTGATCCCCTTAAGTCCTTTTTACAGTCAAAAAGTGCAGTCAATTGGCACTTTACATATTTGACCTTATTTAACAATTTTATAAGTCCTTATATTTTTGTACTTTGGGATTAAAAAACAGAGGGCTCAGCAATGCCCACCAGTGAGTAACGATTATAAACACAAATAGCCAGAAAGTAAGCTTTTCACCAAGTTGAATGTAAAAATATAAAAACAGAAAGAAAAAACTTTACAGGAATATGCTTAAATCTTCATAGTGTTCCATTTAAAAAAAATAATAAAGTAAAGGATTAACATTTCTTGTATCTTAATTAATAAAAAAGAATGAACCCTAAACGATAAAATACAGCATGTATTTTTAATTCAAAATCAACAAAAATTTCTTTTATGAGATTTCTTTCTTATAATTCAGGTTTACTAAAGAAAAATTATAGAGATTTCTAATTTCAAATAGCTCTGAAACATTTATAACACAGATTATAAAAACATCAACTTCTTTAGATTAAAGTAGATTTTAATTTTTCTACACTATATACACACACAGAGATTGATAAAGTACTGCAGAACTGAATATCAATGAAACAAATCTAAAATGGATATCAAAGAAATTTTGGAATAAAAAAGAAATTGGGATTTTAAGGCACATAACCTTATACAATTTATTAAGCAATGTTCAAATTTGAGAAGGAAAAATGATCTCCCCAGCCAATTTGCTTTCTTCCAAAATTAAAAATTTAAATGGCACAAAATAAAAAGGCATATTGGCATGTTACAGCGAACATAACCTGCATCAATAATAAAGGAAGATTTTTAAATTTATTTTTTCTGATTAAAGAATATTTAAACTTTCAGATAATCTGTAAGTTGTGCAAAGCAGTTACTTCGTTATTCAGTTATGAAAATGGGGAAATTTCATTCAATCTTCTTTTAAATATATATATATATATTTAAATCTATATAATTAACATTTTACATTTCAGGTACATTAGTCTCATGAATTCTAGAAAGAATAATTTTAGTCTTATCTACAAATAAATTTTATACATATTATAATTTTATTCTTTCCAATAAGATCCATTGACACGCAATTATTAAAACAAATTACAAACCATTTTTTTTTTCAAATGGGTAAAAATAAAAATTCTTAAGACTCCAATAGTTATAAAAATTTAAAATATAAGTGTAACAATTTTTTTATTTTATTTCTGGAAATACTGAAGTAGCATATTCCTATAAATTCCAACATTTCAAAAATTTCTAAATTTGTAACTATTAGTAAATGTGCTTTATAAACATTTACAAGTACATGCACTGTGCATGTTTCCATATTTTAATAGACCTAAAATTTAAAATACTTATATAATATGAACAAAATCTACTAATGAAAAATTAGTTTAATATGGAACTATATACAATACAGAATGCTCCTCCCTAAAATCTCACCTTTAAATCACATCCATATAACAAAATAACATCCCCTGTCATCCATTATGTATTTCAAAAGTATAATACATAGTCTGGTCACATTAGCTCACAACACGTAGTGCAATACTGATAGGTGACCAATACTTTTTTACTTGATAACCAAAATAATTCAAATATTGAATAATTTCAATTTACTATTCAATATTGACATTAGAAAAATAATAAGGAAAGTGGGCAAAGGCGCAAGAAAATGCAAATGCACGAAGCACTCTTGTTTGTGAAAGAACATCTGTAACAAAAATCAGCTATCTATGTTTAAGCTCCAGTGACATTTCCTTAAATTCTTGTAGCAGTTTTAAAGAATTAAAGAAGGAAAATGCATGTCTGTGCTTTAATTCTGTAAATATGCAAATTCTTTAAGGGAAGATTATAAAAATGTATATACAGTAAAACTCTTTGAATGAACTCATAAAAAATCTAAAACATAAGGATAAAAAAGATCATAAAGTATTTCACAGCATGAGTTTAAATAAGATATTTTTTTATTTGCTATACTCTATTATAGTTAAAAGTTTTTATTTCTGAACAAAGCTCAAATTAAAATTAATCTTGTGGTATTGAACACTAATTAAAGCTATTCATACTACAATTCTTTAAATGGGAAAAAAACACCTATTTTATACATTCAATGCTAACTAGATTTTAATAAATCCATCAAAATTAGTTGCATATTACGTTTCTGAAAAAATTCAAGAGTATTACTGTATTAACACACACTTAGAAATGAAATTTCACATAAACAAAAAACACTTGACAGGAGAAACATGCAAATTTAAAAACCAAAAGACTAGATTTTATTTTTTAAATAATTATATTAAATAGAATTTTCTGATATAAAAAATGGTTAACACAGAATTCATACAGTACAATCTAATTAATATTCTGATAGAAATTATGTAATTTAATATTTTAAAAAAAATTCCAGTGGGATATAAACAATTTCAAGTGTATATACTGAAAATCTGTACATTTACTTAGCATAAAATGTAAAAAAATAAAACAAAATATGAACTCTATGAAAACTATCTAACCAGTACAAATAATATCAATAAGAAAATACTTTAGCAGACTGTTAATGAAAAATAATTTTACACTTCCCTTTAGATTAGTGTAAATTTCATTACTTCTACTTAAACTAAGAAAGATTTAATTTATATATATATATTTTAAATCGATATGAATGGACAAACCAATAAAATAAATTATAAACTATATATACTATCATAAAAAGAATTTCATCCAACTTAATGAATCCTAAGATGAAACAAATATTGTAGGTGTCTTACCCAATGAAAATTCTTAAAATATCAAAAAGTAACCCATAGCAATATCAAAAGCCACACAAGCACATAGCAAATTTCAATACAATAGATAGTTGGAATGTCATTTGGAATTTATAAACCTTGAGCTGTATCCAAGTTTCATGCAGATATTCGTACTTAGAATTAGAATTTCAGCAATTACGGATGTAAATTACAATACACATATTTTACAAATGTTAGAAATTGTATTCAAAGCTTCAATAAAAAATTGAAATTCCTGTAAATGCAAAGCCCAATACTCATTGTTGCATGGAAAACTAGTTATAAATGATTACATTAAAGTTTTAGAAAGTACATGACAACATTGCAGCTTATACAAACTGCCTATTTCCATTAGGATATTTCATTAATTCATCCAAAATAAGTTTTCATAAACAAAATTTTATTTAAATATATATAAAAATAATTGTTTGGAAAAATATTTTAGAGCAATTACATTACAGTTTAGGATATATATAATAGGCAAAATAATATTCTACAAATTACAATATGTACAGTTTATCTAAATTATAAATATGCACCTAAATTACTAACATGCTTTCATTTTTACAATATTTTAACCACCTCTACAATAATTTAACTGCTTTAATAAATGCTTCAAAACCATATAAACAATTCACAAATTTCGAGAACTTGACACAAATATTATTCACCTTTTTTTACATTTAGAATATTAAATATAATTAATTTTAAGTTAATAGCAATAAAAATTCTGTCAGAAACTTTACAAGCATAATAAACAAATACTGCTCAGGGAATTTTTAGGAAATAAAATTTCCGATTTCACTTGCATATCTCATAGTAGTACAAATAGGAAACAATTTAAGATGAGCAGATAAAAATTTGCAATGCATAATTTAACTCCAAATTAAATGATAACGTCTTAAAGATGGATTATTTTGTAAAGGTACTATAATCTCAATCCCTTTTGAACCCAATTACCAAATAAATGTTCACATAAAAATTTGAAATCCATAAACATAATGACAAATTAAATTTCAAATCAAATAGAAATCTATAGATATGTACACTGTGCATACTAAGTTTTAGGAGATTCAGTTTTATATCAAAAGTTGAATCTGAATGCTGCATAATTTGGATACACCTCAGGTTCATATAATTCAACATTTTTAGGCAATGAACTTTCGCAGATGAAAGGAAAGTAGGACAGAGGGAAAAAACAACAGGATAAAGCTTTAAATTCAATCCAAGATCATGGTTCCCACTCTTTTTAAGTTTAAATAATTCTAGCGGAAACTCGCACAGGGTTAACTGCACAGCATTTCTTTATGACAGATTTTTCTTGAAACTATAAAAATAACTTGCCAAAAATCTTGCATACCGATTAACATTTAATAAAAGCAACTTGCATTCACAAGTAATGTATGAAAGAAAACATATTCACAATTTAGCTCAATCCATTTTTTTAAAAATCTTCATTTAAAAATGCAGATAATCATCTTTATTCTCTAAATCTTTAAAAAAAATCCATTTAGTTATCTAACAATTTTTTTATATATATTTACAATTGATATTCATCAAATGAAAGCAAAATAATAATACAATTTTCAAAAATAAAAATACAGAAAAACACTAAGACAAAATAAGCAATACATAAAAATTGATCTATTGCAAAGCTATAGAATATGTACTCAACTACCAACAGCATATTATAAATTTTAAAATATCCTAAATTTCTTCACCTTTCCCAAATATATCTCAAAACAGAAAAGCAATTCAGAAACATGGGAACCATGGCTATAGAATCAACAATATCAATATATGCCAGGGTAAGCATACCAATTTCACTATTATCTTTTAATAAAATGTTCTTGCAAATATACATGAATTTACTTTGATTATATAAATTTACATGATTAATTATAATTTTTTTAATAAATTAAAATATTGGAATCAAATAAAAAATATATTTGTGCATGAATGACATTTCTTTCATTTTGTTCGTTTATGAACACAGCATTCATTCAGTTATCACATGAAAAAAGAATACATATTGAACACTACTTCTTTTATAAGCAGATAAATTAATTTAAGTAACAAACTTGATTCCCCATACTCGGAAAATACTTATATCAACAATCAATATACTGGCACAAAGATACTGGATTAAAAATTCAAACACAGTCGTATAAATCGTTTAATTATTTAAAAACTGAGAAGAAAAAATTGCTAAAATCATCTGTCTACAATTTTCAGACAAACAATATGTGTTACTCTGTTCAGCTTCTTGCAAATCGCATCCTTAAATAATGCAAAAATCTTCCATTAGTTTTACAGAGCTGTACATTATGGAAATATTTATATTTCAAAAGATGGTTTTGCGAGCAGGGGAACTATATTAAAAGTTTTCAATCTCAAAAAAAAGAAAGAAAAAAAAACCTAAAAACAATTATTTTTATAAAGATGCATTGGATAGTGAAGTGATTTCTTCATGACAATAAGGACAGTTCTTTTGATGTGGAGCACATTGGTTACATAAAACATAGTGGCTACAGGGCACCACAGTAATACTACGATTCCGATCTTCACATATCATACATTTAGGAGCCGTTTGATAAAATATTACCTAAAAAAAGAAAAATATTTAGAGAAATATAAGTATAATTAAAAAGCTATTCTAACTCTTACAACAAACTCTCCAGGTACAACAATGTCTCAAAACAGTTCTTTATCAATATTTAAAAAATTAAATGTTTTAAGTATATTTTTTTATATCAAATACATATTAAATGCCTATATAAAAAGAATATTGCCAACCAAGTGAAATATGTACAAGCAGAGATTGCAATTGCAAAACAAAGGAAAGGCAAAACATTCCACAAATATATATTATTATGAATGCTATTTCAAAAAGAAATATGCCTTTAACTGTTTGAGTGGCGTGATCGCGCTTCTTCTGTTCTCTTCTGAAAACTGTAACGCTCTGGGCTGCGAAGCCCATAATCACAGCAGGCTCGGTTTTTCTCGATGCACAACTTTACGGTGACCTTTCAATCTTCGGTAAAAAAAAAGATAAAATTGGAGTAATTTTACATTTTATATGTTTACATACTTTTATTCATATAAAAAATTCATTTATAAATCACTATAATAATGTAATAAAGTATGATATGTAGAATTAACTATAAAAAACAATAATAAAATATTTGTTGAACGAGATAGCTGATAAAAAACGAATTTTAATTTGAATTTATCATTTGGATGCAAATATTATTAAAATTTACACACATGCTTGTGAAGACACAATGTTTTGTTTTTTTATTTTGTTGTTATTATATAATTAATATATTATTATTATTATTATATATTATAATAATTATTTCCAAATAAAACAAGTGCTATCACACTGCTTGGCAATTTTTGACAAGGAATATAACAAGCGCTATCGCGTCACTTGGCAAGTTTCGATTGGGAAATGAGAAAAGCCTGTGACACTCAAACGGTTCAATATACTTCATCCTTTGGGGAGAAAAAAATTTAAATGCATTTAAAAATATTTACAAAACTTTAATTTTTATATTTTAAAGCCTTTCAGATATTGAATACAGAATTAAAACCAGTTAATTGCTTCAAATATAATATATAGTTTATCTATTTTGTTACTTAATAATTACTTAATCTCAATTTTCCAAATTTCACATGAAGAGAAAACTAGATTTTATTATAACCAATATTTGGCTTTTTTTATACTATTATATGGCTATTTTTTATACTTTTTTTATATTGCAACCAATGGCTATTTGTCCCCCTTCCTACATCTGATATAAAAGAAGATTCCATGTTATAGGAGAACAAATAGAAATACTTGTTGCAAAAAATTCAGTTCCCTTCATCTTTTCCTAGTAAAATTGAGATAAATAATACTAAAGTTCACTAAATCACAATTTTGCCATAATCAAATACTAAATTATTAGTTAATATTCAGAAGGAAAAAAATAGCATTTCAGTAAAAACAATGAATACTTTCCCAAAGTTTTTCTGTAACCTTGGGTCAGGACATTAAGCATATTTATATATGGCAGAAGCTCTCCCAAGAGTTAAAAGTTAAATGCTACATTACAAATTCGTAAAATTTAATTCAGGACCTTTAAATTCATATTCTAACATTTAGTTTCATTTTACATTCTAATAATTTTCATCATCAGAAAGGTAGTTTTTACATTTATAGCAAACTTTAATTTACAACATGGAAATGATTACAATACAGCAGCAAAATTGTTGCTTTTGCAATTTCAGAAGTAACCAATAAATACTGAAAGACAAAAACATTAGCATTCATTTTGACAACACATTCTAATCAAAATATGAACAAGTTGAAATAAGAGAAATAATTGGTTGACAAAATGTGTTCACTAAACTAGCTTTTTTCTTAATAACTTCTTGTGATTTTCTTCTAGTCACTTTTTTTCATACAATCAAATTAGGTAAGTAATGAATAAAATGGGTAATAATGCAAGAAAAATAGGTAAGAATAAAAAAGATGTACACATCAGGATGCATTATAACCCTCTGGCCAAATATTTTCGAAAAGGGGGACTTATATATATAAACTCATGTCACTGGTAAACTTTAGCCTAAACAGCAAGTCACTAAAAACACAGTCATTAGACTCATATAACATCTTTCACTGTTTTTTTTTTTTTTGTTTGTTTTTTTTCCCCTTTCCCAATTAACTTGTGGATTGCAATATCCACAGCATCATTGGTAATTATTAACTGTTGCCATATATTAAATACACAAGCACAAAAAAAAACCCCCATTTTTACATATATAGTATCCTACTTTTAATCCCCCATTAAAAAATAATAAGCTTTTATATAATATATATTATTTATATATAAACTTTTTAAATTTGCCTAAAATAAATACTTTTTACAAAAAGCTAACACTTTCCACAAATTTGCATTGAAATATATTGATTTTTTAAAATCATGTATCAAAATTCTTATAATATTACTGCAAACTTTCATTAAATGAATACTATTTTATACAGGCAATTTTGATTTAAAATGAAAATCTTTACAATCTCAAATAGAATGAAATATAAATGTAAATGAGGCTTAAATCTCAACAGCAAAATCTTCAATAAAAACAGTAAGGAGGTTTTAATGTGCGAACAAAACAAATTTTAAATAAGCATTCAAATTGCTTTTGTAAAAGAAAAATGAACTAAATTTACCTTTTCTATTTTGTCTAAATCTTCCCTAAGTTGTTCTTTAATTTGCTTTAATTTGATTAGTGGTAATGTTTCTAATTCTGATATCCTAGTAAGTGTGTGAAGGAAAGGTCCTCCTGTTAATTCATCTAATTCTTTTTGTAAACTATTTACTTTAGCTAATGCCTAAAAATAAACAAAATATCAATTTAAAGGATTGTCCATTTTTTGCATAAAAATAAAATATAAAAAAGGCACTATGCAGCAAACAAAATATCAGCAATAAGTTAAACAAATGTAGCAAAACTAAAATCAATATGTAGTTAAAACATGTGTACAGGTAATTGATAGGAAAACACAATGATTAAATAACTTAATTATTCTAAATATTAAAATTTATGGCATTACAAATTGATTCAAGCATTAAATTTCAATTAATTTATCTAACAAATCATATTTTGTTGAATACAGTTTCAAAATAATGCAATTTAATCAAACTGTTAAAATTCACATAAAAACTAAAAATAATAATTATAACTAAAAGATACAATTAAATAAACAGCTACCTATTTAGAAAGATTAGAAGTTTATTCATTCTTACCATAGAAGAAACACTGAACACAGTTACATTTACAAAATTCTATCAACATTTTGATATTTATTAATTTCAATATTTAAAAAAACATATTAATATCTGATAAATAATGAGTAAGCATGATTCTATTTACAAAAAATAACATTATCCAAGTACCATTTCATTAAAGAATGGGGCAATTGCTTTTTAAAGCAGATTTTTTAGAAAATTCCATATTTATTTGGGCTTAATGGTGTAGCAAATAAACTACTATGCCATGGAAAATTCCATAAATTTATGAAAACAAGATACTATTTAAAAAAACTGAACTAAATATACTGAACAGCATTAAAGGAAACACACATAAATGATCAATCTTCAACCCAGATAAATGCCTTTTCTTCTCAATGCATAAAATACCTCATTTATTTTTAAAAAATACTAAAAGTTATTTGTAATTAAAAAATTTAATGAAAAAATATTTGTTGACAGTTACCTCATCTCTCTGTTGTTCAGCAATTACTATTCTTCTAGATGCTTCTTCTGCCTCTCTTTCTTTTACAAACTTTACATCATATGTTTGATATACCTACAATAAAACATTATTAATAACAATCCATTTTAAATATATACAAAATAACCCCTTTTAACCCGGGAGAATGTGCGCACCAAATAGTGACAAAAGAGATCGTGCCGGATATTGAGTCCCCCCAATCCATTTTATCTAAAATTTTCCATAAATTAGAAGAACAAACACATGTGAATTATAAATAATAATAATAATAATAAGTGCAATAATTCTTTAAGAAAATAAACTTCTAAAGTTCAGAAAACTGTTTTTAATATTTAAGAAAATTTTACATTAAAAATTACATACTTTCTTTAGGAGTTTTAATTCTGCATACAGTTATGGCAAACATTTGAAGAATGATTTTTACATGTAAAATTATCACATTTTATGCAAGAAATTATAGTTTTACTATCTTTAGATCTCAAACATATATCACATCATCCTTTGTGTTGTTTCAGTCTTTTTGTTGGGATCTCCTGTGATCCATTAGAAGTGGTGGCATCCATACTTTCACGAAATGTTTTAGGTAGCATTTTCACATCTCGCCTTATGTTTATGTGTGGCTGAATAAGTGATAATGCCAATTTCTTTAGAGATATTCTCCTATTTGTATATTTCAAGGCTGGTGTCTTTGTTGAGATTAGAGCTACTTGGGTATTTATGGCGGCAACATTCAACGCATAATAGAAAAGACCATTGGCCACCTGTTGGTTTTTCGAACTGTTGAATATGATGATGACATTACATCAACAGCAATATAAAAGCAAAGAGAGAGCTACAGAATGCAAAATTAGGCTGATAAGAATGAGAAATTTTGAAGCAATAACAGTCGTGTGGGGAGAGTGAGTCACTCTATTCCCACTTGAATTCCAAGAAATGATTACTTCAAGCACAGAAAGAAAAGAAAAGTAAAAATAACACTTCACCTACAAAGGTGACTGTCAGATAGGAAGGTACTGAAAGGGTGATTGATTACAGATAAATATTTACCCTGCAACAGGTGTTCGGAGAAGAATGGGGTGACTGTGCGCCCCGCACAATCACTCTCGGGTTAAAAAAATATTAATTAATTTAATGATTTTTTATCCATGCTTGACCAAAATTACAAATTTTAATGATATAATTCAGCTGAATTTACAATATTTTTATAATTATTAATTTTAATATTACAACAACAGCTTAAAAATACATGAAAGTATTTAAAATTACAACAAAGAATAAATAAAAATATTACTTACAGATCTAGGTTGTATTGAGTTATCTTCCCAAGGCATTTTTAACCTATTAGTTGCAAAGTCATCTCTCAACCTTTGAATATCAGAACCTAAAGAATTGAACCCACTTATGGATTGAACTAAAGATGACTGGGCCCCCATCCGATTGGAAGGAGACATATTTTGAGTGCTTGGAAATTCATATAAACTGGAGCCAGGATAATGAAATTTAGAATTTGTAAATGAACCAGAATGTCCATAAAATGCAGCAGCAGCCTACAAACACATAAAAAAAAAAATTTCAGCTATAAATAAAAATATTAATAAATTTTTAAAGCGATATTTTTTATTTAGTATTTTAATAGCTAAGTGTATAATATAAAAAAAAAGATTTAAATAATTATATATATATATATATATATACTTTAATTAGTTTAAAAAACAATACAATATTGAAAAAAAAATTCCATTCCTTCCAAATAAAAGATAAATAATTTTAATTTCATTTTGAAACTTCTAAACTATATAATGTTTTTGCTCAAGCATCAAAATAATTTTTCATTGATTTGAAATGCACATATAGTAAGTACCAAAAAAATTTAGAAATCAAATCAAAAATGCAAAGAGCATTTTTTTTTAAAGCAAAGAATAGAAAGAACAATGAAATTTCAACACAAGGGAGCAACTAATTCTGTGTAAAATACTCACTTTATCTAAAGAATGGTCAGTTAAAGATGAAGAGCCTAATTGTAAACTATGAGATAATGAACCTAAAGGTGATGTTACAGGAGGAGATAAGCTTGGTAGGCCACGACTGGTAATGTCACCACTACCAGGAATATTCACAGGTGCTGATGCTCCCAACAGACCTGAAAGCAAAACAAAAACATGCTTATCGTAAGTTATTCACAAATTGAAATAATACAAAATAAATGATATGATGACATGATTTTTAATTTTAGTATTCACTATATTAATACTTTATGGGAAGAACTAGATAGATAAAAAAAAGTAAGAAATATTCTTTGTCACCATACAAGTAGCATTAGTCTTAATAAGTAAAGATCAATGTCATTTATACTGCAGAACTGATTTGTAAAGGTATAATTTCTATAAGCAAGAAATTCCAAAATTTAATAAGGAAAAACAAATTAATAACAAATGTAAAAAGAAGCAACAGCAGTTTGAATATAATAAATAATGTAGCATGTTAAAAAATCATACTATGTAGAATTAAAATAAATAAATAAATTTGTCTTTTTTTTATTTTTCCCAAAGATTTTGTAAAAAATTATAAATGAACTCTTTTTCAAAATTTGAAGTGCATCATTTTTAAGAAATGAACAGACTTATTATTATTGCCCATTTTATTCTACAACTGTGAATAACAAACATTTAATCTGATATTAATATTTATTAATGCATATTAGTTTAAATTTTTGTTGTTTTTAATTCAATCAGTTTCATTGGATATGTAAAAATGACTCCAACATAAAAAAGTCAAAAACTGATACTTACTTGATCCAGTCATTCCTGACATAGAACTATTTACACCTATTGAATCATTTATTAATTCCCTATTTAAAGACGCTTCAACGTTTATATCATCAATATTCAAATCATCCAATGCATTTCCTGAAATAATTATTCAATATCATTAAGAATGTGTTCTATAAAATTAAAGAAGACAAAATATATATCTTCTAGCAAGAAATTACAAAATTTCAAGGAAATCTAGGAATAAAACACATAAGAAAATATTTAAATGTATATATGACAATATGTCCCTCCCTCCCAATATATATATATATATATATATATATATATATATAATTTGTTAATTCTGCAGAAAAAAAGATTCCATAACATACCAAGTATTCCAATTGTAAAAAAATATTTGAAATAACAAAACATTTTTTTAAATAATTTGTATTACATTATTTTATAAATGAAAAGATCTATTGCTTAAATATTATGATTATAAAGTATAAAAAATAAATGATTTTCATAGAATTATATTCAAAGATATTCTAATCTAAATCTGAAAAAATATCCCATGTAAGATCGTTGATTACATTAATAATAATAAATATGGAATGCATTATAAAAATACTCCTTTTAAGTAATTGATATGTCTTTCTGCTTCTGAAATTTGCTTTTATACTGTAAATTAATGAGTATATATTGTTGAATTTTTTAAAAAAATTTATTAGATGTTACAGAAATACACACTACAACTGGAATTAAAAAATTTGAGATTTTTCTCATTCACTAACTAATTTCATACTATACAACCACATTTATGGTATTATTTAAACTTTATATTGAAATCATGGACAATTTGCACAGAAAACAGACAATTGATACATCCCCAGCATTCATTGGATATTACTGCATTTCTTGTTACAAAATTTATATTAAAAAGTTTTTTTTTTTTTTTTTTTTTTTTTTTGCAAAGTCAGGTATTTTTAAATCTTTCCAAAGAATTTATAAATTTAGAAAATTTTTTAAAATAGTAAAGAGAACATTTTAAGTTTCATCCTAAAAAAAAGAAAGAAGAAATGGAAAATTTGTTATAATTTAAAAGAAGCAACTTACCAACAACAGATTCCACAGTGTCGGCTGCTGGATAAAATGATGTTGCTAAAGGAGACATAGTTTTTAAAGACCCAGATAAATGTGATAATGAAGAATCACAGCCTAAATAGATACTTTGTTTCCTACGTGCTTTTTCATGAGGTTCTAAATTCGGATCATCATCTATTGCCTGCAACTGTCTTCGTATGCATGACTGAAATATATTGATGAAACAATCACTTTCTTCAAAATAAAACAGATTTCAGAAATCTTACATATTCATAAACTTTTTAAATTGTTAATTCCACATTAAGTGGAATTAATAATTTCATTTATAAAATGAAGTATTTAATAAATAATTAATAAATACATGACATGATTCAATAATAAACAATCACTTTCTTCAAAATAAAACAGATTTCAGAAATCTTACAAATTCATATACTTTTTAAAGATCATTTAAATTGTTAGTTCCACATTCAGTGGTATTAATAATTTCATTTATAAAATGAAGTATTTAATAAATAATTAATAAGCACATAACATGAATAAATAAATAAATAACTACAATGAAGTAAGTTTAAATGATATAATTTTGCAATGAAAGTTAATAAATGTAAATCCAATTTTTCTGCAAGTTAAATGCACCACATTTTTAGAAGGAATCAATTTACATTTTTTTATAGTTTTTTAAATGCTTGAAAAACCCATGTGGTTTTTAAACTAACCTCTCTATCTTCCCTTTCTGAACCTGGTGCTTTAGGATAATGGGGCATTGACTCCCCAGAGTGGTTGGTTGAAGAACTATAAGATCTTGGTCGACTTATTGGATTTGGTAATGGGTGATTAGAAGTATAATGATCCACAGCATTTTGCTATAAATAAATAATTATGATAATAATGAAAATGGTCTTATTAATTGTTCAAAATGTAAAACCATTAAATCTATTTATGTGAAGAAAGAAATTAAAATTTAGCAGATGAGGTGTAAAAACAGCATTTTCTTATCGCATATTTTTTTTGTGTAATAAATCTATTTTCTATATAAATCTTACAATATATATGTATAATTCTCAAAAATGTTCTCACCCTTCCAAAACAATTTTTAAAAATAAAACTCTTTAGCTCTGCTTGAAAAAAATTTATCCCAGGGATAAGGTTCTAAAGCTATACATCATATAAAAAAACCTCAAGAATTATACATGAGGCAAATAACAGCTTAATCAAGTTAAATTCATTTTTTTACAAAATCTTAAATTCATGCAATATGCTTTTATAAGTATTCTAACAAGTTACAAACAGTATTATTATTTTCATTGCAGTTTCTGCACTGTATGCTTCCATTAAAAGGGAAATGCTGTTTTTCAATATAAAAATTAATATTTCTTAATACTAAGCTACTAAAAAATATTTCATCAGTTTTTTTTTTATATACCTGAACTTCTGGTAAAGAATTGGTATTCCGATTGGCATTTTGTTGTTCTATTTCATCATTAACATGATCCAATTTTTCATCTGTTGCATCTTCTTGATTTTCCTGAGAAATAAAAATTTTAATTCATAATTTCTTCTTCCTTAATGGTAAGCACAACATTAATACATAGTTTAACAATTAAGTGGCAAGTATAATATTGTAATATTATTTGTTATTAATATACATATAATATCAATAAAGAATAATTTTCTATATCTTAGTAATTGATAAATGGCGAGTTCTTTTCCATCGTAAAATACAGGTTACAATTAATTGTCAAAGAGCTCTAACCTGCTTTTCCTTTAATATATATATTGCGGACAATCATCAACACACATAAATATCATGTATATACTATACTTATATATTACTTTTTATAATATCATAGAATAGAATATCATAGGCATAGAATCTTACATATTAAAATATCTAAATGATATACATAACAGCAAATCATCAACAAATATTTTTCTATAAATGTAATTCATTTATATTCCCAGAGGCAATAAGCAGATTACAAAGATATAGTGAAAAATATAAATAATAATTAATATAACAATAATAATTAATAAAATAATAATAAAAACTGTTACAAAAAAAAGGCAAAATGGAATTTAGCACAATTACATTACTGAAATTTAGAATGAATGTGTCTCTTTGATTAAATTAAGCACCACATAGGGTTTATTAATTTTTGAAAGAAAAAAAAAAAAAAAGTGCAACTCACAGGAATGTGCTGACTTTGGTTACTAGTTACATTAGGTAGAGCATTAGATAAAATAGCAGCTAGATCTGTTGTGTGATCAGGGCCTAAATCACGAACTGCAGATATCTCTTCTGCAAAAAAGAATAATGATGCATTATAATCTGTAGATCATAAGAAGCTGACACAATCAGAAATATTTTTTAAAAAAATTACTTACTATCCACATGAGCAAACGCACAAAATGGACCTCTCGGACAGTAACCAGTTTGTAAAATATCATTACATTTAGTTGATTTATAAATCTGGGAAATAAAAAAAAAACATATTTAATTATTTACTACAAGGTGACATTCAAATTGAAATCGGGTGTATTTACGAGTCTAGTAAAATGCTTTAAACTGAACTTCATTCTTCTGTTTAAAGGGGAACATATTTTATAAGCATTTTTTTTTCGATAAAACTATAACAACAAATTAAAATAATTGTTCCGCAGATAACTTCTGCATACTTACAAATGAATTTAGATTCAGGATGCTTTGTTTTTTAAAGGAAATATAAGAATTATTTCATGATTATTTGCTGATATTTTTAATTTAAAGAAGTGAAAAAAATTCATGGAAATATCATTTTTAAATGCTTATTTTACACTTAATTCAAGCTGAAAAATTTTTAGTGTCTTATATTATTCAGGAAAAGTTTTCTTATAATTTTTGGCATCTGTAATATTGCCCTTCTTTCCAAGTTAATTAATTTAAACAATTTAAATTAAGACTTTTTCTGAAGACTTTGAATGCCAATGTCTTAATATTACAGTTTATTTATATGAATTGATTAATATTATGTTTATATATATATATATATATATATATATATATATAATAATTGTAATAATTAAATGCAGATATCTAACACAATATTCTAAAATTTATAAAATTATATTTAAAAAATAACAACTGTACTTCAGACAGTCAATGCATAAATGATATATAGGAGGAAGGCCAAAAGAAGCAATTTTGAATACAAGAATGAAAATTAAACATAACAATCACTTAATAAATCATGTATTAATTTACAGATAAATCCCTTTAACCATATCAATTTTGATAAAAAAAAATATATACTTTAAAGAGTGGGAAAGTGTATTTGGAACATTTATTTTCAAAATTTCAATAAAAAAACTAAGCATTTTCTTTTTTTGTAATGATTTTTAAAAAATATTGCACAATAATTTTTATAGCCTTTTAAGATTGCTTAAGCCACTTTAAATGCTATGCTCTGAGAAAAACAGTAAAATCATACTTCTGGATGAAATTGCTGTTCTGTTCGAGTATGACAGTATGAGCAGCTATCCCCATTTTCACAATTAGCAGGATCACCCCATTCATCTGCTTGTTTAACATTAGGACAAGGTGTTGATCTAAAATTAAAACAAGAATTCTTGAATTAAAAAAAAAAAAAAAAAAAAAAAAAAAAAAAAAAAAAAAAAAAAAA
>JAPMOQ010068079.1:1077639-1095403 GCA_026543055.1 Argiope trifasciata | reverse complement strand
AAAAAAAAAAAAAAAAAAAAAAAAAAAAAAAAAAAAAAACAGAACTTCATTCCATGAAATTTTTAATAATTAAATTTAACAATATTAAATATGTCTCAAGCATTTATATCTATAAATACCTATATTACATTATAGAGATTTGGACACAAATGTAACCAAATTCACTGACTGGAAATCTGAGAAGAATCCTTATAATCTTTCATTACATTCCTCGATATATATAGATTTTCAGTAATCTCACTTATCAGAACAAAAGGTATATTAGATAAATAAAAATATCAAACTAGTATGATATAAAATTATTTTCATAGTAAAATCTACATTTGTTTCAAGCTAAATCTACCAAATCATACAGTATATAAAAAATATTGTAATGCAAATACAGAAAATGTAAAAAATAATGCAAAACCAATAAAAAAAGAAATGTTTTGCACTTAATATGGAGCAATAGAGCCTTTGACAATTAAAACAGACATGTACAAGTTCTGGTAAGAAGCATGTTATAATATTCCTCGTGGGGAAACCGCTGAGAAATGCAGGATAAGGCTTCTGCTGGTGGTCTCAACAAATAAATCCATCCCATAGTGGGAAATTGGGAGAAACTGGATTCACTGAGAAAACAATGTTCCTCCAATGATTTGCAATCCAGGTTTTATAGTCCTTGCATTAATATACTAATAATTTCCAATTTAGATTTGTCGCAAGAGTTTGCAATCACAGCTCTGCCACTATATGTCTTGTTTATTCGATTCTCTTTGAATTATATGGGTTTATACTAGTGCAGAGCTACTGTGTTTACAGATACATCAAGCAGATGTGCTATAGATGTTCATTCTGCTCAGCGGTCACTTTTTATGCTGTGATCTTCCTTCTGGTAGTTGCAATCCTCCCTAATATCTGTCTGTTTCTCACAATGAATTTGGTCTTGCTTCTGTAATTCATGCTAGTAGATATTATTTTTCACTGATTGTTGTATACTGTCATGACCTTCAGATAGTACCTTTTCAATACCCTAAACAGCTGTGCTACTGTTTACTATACATCAAATAGATGGGATCTTGTCTTTTTTGAAGCTCTGAGATACCTCTCATTTTAGTTTCACCCGAAATGAAATTAAGCAGACGTGGATGTAGAATTAGACTATAAGCAATAATGTAGGAAAAAAAAACCTGGTGAAAATTATTTTAAATAAAAAATATATAGTTTAAATTATGGTGAAAATATTATAAATAAAAAAGAAAGCATAAATCACTATTAAGAAGAAAAAAATCATTTAATTTAGTCCTATACTATTGCCTAAAGGTGTCACTGTTTTCAATGAGACTTTTCCATTATTTTGGACAGCCCCTATATATTCTACTACTTACATAATGACAAATCAACTAAATTAAATTTCTTTTTAAATTTAAATTTCTCTATCAACCTGTTTTCTCTTCAATGATTTTCTCTTTCTCTTGGAAATGTAGAGAGAATGGATTGTTATAGTGTTAGATTGTCAAAAGTCAACTATCAAATGACAAATAATTTACTATACTTCATAGGTTATGAAGAAATAATTCTTATTTTTTGAATACTCATAAAGATAATATAATATACATATGACAAATAATTTACTATACTTCATAGGTTATGAAGAAATAATTCTTGTTTTTTGAATAGTCATAAAGATAATAAATAATGTATAAAAACTCTAAAATATAATATACAATTTCTATTTAAAAAGTATGAAATCCTGATTAAAAGAATAAAATTCTTTATGAATTAAAGGGGAAGAGAACAAAGTTTAGAAACTCACCCAGGCTCTCATTGACAATATAAAAAGTAAAGAACAACAGAAAACATGATAAAATACTAATGCAATATATTAAACTTACCTATATTTGCATTTTTTAGGACTTCTTCTTCGATCTCTATTATTATGAAAAGATGGGCAAGCATAGCCTTGACGACATAATCTAGGAGGTCTTTTGCATTGTTCTGTTTTATAATTAGCTAATACATAATTAGTGTCTGAAAGAAAAGTGTAAGAATTACTTCCAGATAAAAACTAAGACCAATTAAAAACATCTTTATGTTTAAGGTAAATTAAAACAGACATGTAATTGAAAATTGAATAGAAATTATGCATTTACATAAAATTTAACTTTATCATAACAGAAATGGAAATAATCCATATAAATAACAGGAAAAAATTAATAATTACAAATAAAAAATATATTAAAAAATATCAAATTTAACACAATAAACTTTATAGAATAGATTAAAAAAATTTTAATATAAAATTTTCTATTTGGCATGTTAACAATATAGCAAATACTAATTAAATAATATTATTTCTCTTTTAAAACTTCAAAATTAAATTTGTATCACAGATGAATAACATTGTACTGCTTCAAAAAAAAATATATCCAAAATTATATTTAAAACTTATAATCAGTGTTTGAGACTTTATAAAAATCATTACATCTTGATTGAGAATAATTTGTTTTACTTTTCAAAGAATGTAAAAAACAAACAGAAAATTAAAAAATCTAATTATTTAATTTTTTTAAAATACTTGCATAAATACTTGGTTTACTGAGAAAAAAAAGGGGAGTTCTAAAAAGCATCATGAAATTCTTCCCCAATGAAGATGTATAGAAGACAAATAAAAAAAAATCTATGATCTAAATAATAAGCAAAAAATAGTTTAGAAAACAGACACAAACCTTGCCATTTAGGATCTTCATTTAAAGCATTTCTCTCTTTATCTAGGTTATTAGGTCCTGCCAAGCCATTGGGCCCTTCTTCATTCGTTTCCATTGCTTGCAGTTCCCGAAGGTCATAAACAGGATTGCGTAAGTCATGAATACCATGAGCAAAAGCACAATGAGGGCCATTTTTGACACAATATCCTCTGCTGTCCGTATCATATACACAGACACCAGTTTTGTAATATCTAAGATGGTAACGTCTTTCAGTATCTCCAGCAGTTCTGTGCAAATACGAACAACTGAAAAGATAAAAATAAAATTTTACAATTATCAAAATAGACCAATCATAAGATATAAACCATTAAATAACTTTTCAATAAGTGCACAGCATGCAACTAAATAAGAGGAATGAAAATTAAAGATAAAATATAATTGTAATTTGAACTTGCTTTATAACTATCTGCAATAAAAGCACTATCTACTAAATAAAAACGCACAGGTATTAAAAGTAACTATAGTAAAAGTTATACTACATTAAAGAGAAAAAAATATCCCAATTTTTTAAAAATTATTTTTATTAGTTAAATTTATTTAAACACATACATAATTCTTTAAAAAATTGAAATAAAAATGATTAATAGCCATAAAAAAAACATGCATGCAAATATTTTTAAACTTACCAAAATTAAGTACAACTTTAGACCATTTAAGTAGTTATTATTCAAACGAATTTCTCATGAAAGCAGGATATTTTTAATTCAAAAATTATATCCTTAAATTCATCTTTATATTTTTAGTAATTTAAAAATCAAACAATAAAACCATAAACAATATTTCCATTACTAGGAACTTTATCATAAAATATATTTTAATATTCTATAAAAAAGGGAGGGGAGATATTTAAAGAATTTTGCTGACGAACTACAACTAAAATAGAGAAAATAATTATCTTCTATTGATTAAAAATATTCAACACAAAATATAATATTTTAATCAAAAATTCATTTAAATCATAATAACTTAGGTAATCAATCATTACTAAATATTTTATGCAATATAACAGAATTTTTATGATCCAAAAAATATGGTTAATAGCAGTTGGCTAAATTTGGAAAGGAGATGTTAAACATTTTTATTCCATAAATGGTAGAAATCGCAACCATGTTAATACAACAACATAAATTTATAATTGGAACTAGAATTAGAAAATTTTCTTATTCAAAAAAAAAAAAAAAAAGAAAGAAAGAAAGAAAGAAAAGAAAAAAAAAAACAAGCGAGAATTCAAGATTTTGTTTTTACATGACGTTCTTTTTGATATTATTGGAATTCTTTTTATGACAAAAAGTATTGTCTTTTTAAAACTTTTTGAATGTGCATGTGAGAAATACAAACATTTATTAAATTATATTTTATGAAAAATTAAACTTTTTTATCAAACCAAATTTTAAGTTATTACTTCATTATTGTTTTCATTTTATTATCAATAAGCGAAGTTTAAGTACAGAACCTTTCTTTGCCATAACCTAAAATTTTTTCACTCAAGCAAATTTTAACACTTTTTTAGTAGGAGGGTGAGGAAGGGGGAGCGAAGGGAGAATCCCTTACTATTTGTAAAATATTGAATTCATAAAATAAAAGGATTATAATTAATTAATAATCAATGATTTCATGATTTTTAATTAATAATCAAGGATTTTCAGCTATATCTTTCACAAGTTTCTTTTATTAAGCACCAAAATTTATTCAGAAATGATAGGTGTCCCACTACAGAGTGCTAGAAAACATATTTTATGTCAAATTCCCTACTCTATTTTTGATCTTGTATCAAGAAAATAAAGAGTATAATTTAGAAAATTATTTTAAATAGAAAAACAGAAAGCATAAATCACTATCAATTTTAAATGAATCAACATAGCTACAAATTCTTGATGAAAGAAGTTCCTCAATAATAAAAAAATAAAGCAATTGTACATATAAATGAAAAAGGGGAAAAAGGAGGGGGGCTTTAAATTCCAGAGAATAATTTCTGAAACTATCATTTTAGATCTCATTATGCAAGTAATGAAGATATTTCGAATTTGAAGCTATTAAAACATTCACATTCTGGTTACAGCAGCATTAAAAACAAGCTTAGGTATAAAAATATAAATTTTGAATCAACATGACCTGGAAGTATATTAAATAATTTCCTCACATCAATTTCATTAATTAAAAATTGTTCCCAAATGTACCAATCCATAAATGATTACTTTCACGACAATACTAATGCTATATATATTTAAATGGTTTTAATATATTGGACAAATATATGTACAATAAATTCCATAAAATTTCTTTTCATAATAATTATCTATTATACCAGTTATTTACTAAATTGGCAAATCAGTATTTACTTAACATTCAAAAAATGTAATTGTTTTAAACTATTTTTACTATTATTGCATAGTGGTAACTGGAACAATAACAAAATCTAAGGTAACAAGGAATTCACCGACCAAAGATTATTTTTAATTTAATGTAATAGAATGAACTAATGGGCTCCGCCCCCTGCTCTTCAACCCCTAGGAATTGCCAATGCAATTCCTCTTGGATTGCTTCACTTGCTCGCCATCTACTAAACTACTTTAGTGTTGCAAAAAATACATTCAAATACTTTATTCAAAAATGTGATAAAACAATGAAAGAAATTTTTAAAAATGTGATACAAAAAGTACACTCGAAAATTGAGCCTTAAAAAAGTTCTTTGTATACACAAATAACTTCATTTAATATAACTATATACATCCATCATAAAAACAAATTCATTGTGCTTTGTTCAAAATTTTTCCAATTTGGGAACTATACCACAAAAACAGAGTTTAAAAAAATCGATATTTACAAAAGAAAAAAAATGAGTAAAAGCAAATATATTCAAATTCAGTCCATTCCAAAATAAGATTTTTCAAAACATTTAAAATATTAAGACAAAAGTACACTTGAAAACTGAACCTTAGAAAACTTCTTTGTAAATACAAGTAACTACTCTTCTCTTTTTTTGATGATTTCACTTTAAAATCATGATGGCACGACTTACACTAATTGTAAAAAATTTTGTCCACTAATTTTTCACCTATGTTCGCTTGCCATCTTATCAAACCTTGTGTTGATGTTATCGAGCAAGGTCAAAGTGTTGCTAAACTGCGACCAACAAATTCACCTTGATTTTGCATCCAAAATGTGATAAAATAATGAAATTAACACATAAGCATTTTATAAATAAAGATTCTCACTTCTGAACTAGGAAATCGGTAAAAGCAATTCCATTAAAACATGAAAGAATTTTTTTTTCTTTTAATCTATACATTAAACACATAATATAATGATTTCATTTCTTTCTCTACATCAATTTTGACTTCAGCTAAAAATTAACAGTATGACTACTAGTAAGAATAAACTTTTAATTTTAAGTATAAATATAACTAAATTTTTAGAAATAACAATAAAGGGTATATTTGGATAATAAATTCTTCCTTTTATTATCTCGCATACAGATAAATCATTACTCTATCGAGTTGTTCAAACTAAGAATAAATCTGTTTCATATTGATACTTTATTATGAATATTACAACACAGCTTCTATTTTGTTCAGCATTGCAAACCCCTTTAATACAGTGACAGTAATTTCTTCTTTGTTCATACAAATTGTTTACTAATAATAGTCTTTGCTTTCTCCTTAGATATTAAAAGAAAGTTCATGCATGTCGTAAGACAATGATTATAGAATTTTATTTGAATCCATATTAAAAAATTTAAACAATGGTCTTTATTCTATGATTGATTCTTTTTAAAAGGCAGCTGAGCTTCTATTATTTTTTTAAACAATTACTTATTATAGTATAAAGTTCTCACATATGATTAAAACTATTTTGATATATATATATATAAAGAATCCAACACTATTTATGAATTCCTCAATAAAAACATTAATTTACATATTTTAAATATGATTACAAAAGTTTATTTAATTTGCTTTGTACCTGTAAAGATTAAATTTTGTAGACATGTGCTCTTGATGATAATGATTTTAATATTTCCAATATTTAAAATCTGAACTATTGATATTTATCTATGTTTAAACATACACACACAAAAAAGGGCATCTGGTTATCACAATATTTATAAATATTATCTATTGAAAATTAAGATTTTAAATAAGAAATAGTTCAATAAAATCTGCTTTTTATAGTTTATAAATAAAAATGTCTTTAGAAACTATTTTTACTCATTTTAAAATTAAATTCAAAAGAAGCAAGTACTTGTGATGAATTTATACTAAAAAAAAATCAAGCAAAAAACAAATAAGAATTTATGAGGATATTTATTTAGACGTGAAAAGGAAGATTGATAAAATTTTAAGTAGGCAAATATTTTTATTTCAGCTTCTAGATATTTTAGATCTCAATTTTTTTTTTTTCATAGCTAAAAGTATTTATGAAAAACATCAAATAGATAAAAAATACAGTTCTATATTTTTATATTCAACTTAATGATTTTAGATATTTTCACTCACTTTTAAACTTTACATTTTTACTGCAATAAGCATCTAAAAAATTTACTTCAAAATATATAACAGTCGATTTTAAGTTTTGGGCACAAACCAAAGATTAAAAGTATATTTTTATCATAAATCTCTAATTTATATTGTATATATATTTTTTAAGTTTAAGCACCATTATTTACAAAATATTCTAACAAGTACAGATGGGAAAAAAACTTTATGCATTCTATATTATATATTTTAAAAAAATAACTACATTCAGTTTCAAAATATAGTTATGGCTTATAATCTATTGAAATTAAGCAATCATTACATTATCAATTAAAAAGAAATATTTCTTTGCTAAAAATTTCAATACATTATATATATAAGCATAACTTTGTTTTCTTTAAAAAAAAAACTTTAATTAATAGATTTATTAATGCTATTGAAAATTACAAAAATATTTAAATACGGAACAAACGATAATTACTAGTATTATATTAAGTGATATCCTAATAGTTCTTATTATTATAAGTTTATGGATAGGAATTTTGCAACATAAAAATATCTAACTTGGAATCATTAAAAATATGACAAAATTTTAATATTTTTGTAATTGATAAATTTTTCCCAATTGATAAAAAAAAATTCACACATATAAGTAAAAGGAGAAAAAATGCAATTAAAATGTGTTAATGTGCTTAGATTACATCCACTTTAAACAATAAATAAGTAAAAGTCTAATATATTACTTTAAAGTAAATGTACTAAATTTTCTAAAGAAATCTATTGAAGATTATGAAAACCTGAAATATTTAGATTTTGTAATAAAATTATTAAATGAATAATTTAAAAACTTCAATAGAACTAAAAATATAACTGTATTCAAATGTATTAAATAAGATATATAGTTTCGTACAATATCAAATTAGATGAGAATAGGAAAAAAAAAAAAGAAAAGAAAAAAAAAACCAAAAAAAAAAAAAACGCAAAAAAAAAAAATTCAATCTCTATCTAAGATATGAACTACATAATCACTTCTAATCCATTTTTTAATTAAAATAATTTATATAAAATTAAATTTTTCTTTTGTAATAAAATATATTTCATTATCAGAAATTCAAAACATTTGTACGATTTCAACTGTAAACATTACAGCTGTCATAAACCTAACATCCTCTGACATCCAAAACGTCACTGCTGCGCGCGCAAAACACAACATGGCGGGACGCACTAATATGGCGTATTTTGTTTACAAGCAATGATTCCGTCCACATGTCGAAAATTATTCCCTAAATAAATCAACTCAGACGACGCGTTAGCAACGCGACGAAACAGCAAAATGTATAGGATGAATCCTAGTTCCTTTTTCTGATAAACATCACCCCTTATCAGATTAGATTTTGATTTAAAAAACACAGCAAAACGTTGGAGAGATCTAGTCCAAACGATCATGAACATGGCTGCACGCGCAGTGAGCAGTTGTCAAGCGCTGTCAAGGAATCGTACTTACTCATCTCCATCGGGACAAATGCCAGTGGTCTCGTCATATTTCGAGCAGTAAACATCTGGACTATAGTTAAAGGTTCCATCACGTCTTCGGACAGGCCTTCGACGACGTTGGTTCATAAAATGCCAATAGAAACACGTGAAGGGTTTGTGTTGTGTGCATTTGTGCTGTAGGAACAGCGGGCACTGTTCGACACGGAATTCTTTTAAATACCTGCGAATAAAAATGAAACAGCCTAAAGAAATTGAACGGAAGAAACGATAGAAGGTTCCTTCCCATTTTTCTCATCACTTGGAAGGAATTCAATAAACTTACGTGTAATGAATAGGTTTCTCCGCTTGCGTTGTTGACGAAACGGACTTTCCCTCTGAACTAGACGGCATTTTGGATTTAGATCGTCTCGCGCGCACTTATCTGCGCAGATGATGCTGGCACACGCTTCAATTGGATTGGGTGAAAATGATCACGTGGCTTCTGCTGTCATTTTCATCAAAACAACAGCTACATACACGCTGTTCTTCCATTCGTAAAAAAAAAAAACCCACACTTATTTTTAATGTTTTTCAGATCAAGCTGAGTGAAGGAAACCAGCTAGTTTCTTATTTTAAATTTATGTGTTCGGCAGGCGTTAGAACTTCGATATGTTAAAAGAGAAAATGCCTCACATTTCCGTTTGAAGATGCGATGAAGATAAGAGATTTTGAATTGAATCTTAGATGCAGGGTATCATGTTTATAAACAAACCCTCTGACCAGTTACTATGCGCGATGAGTCTTGGAAGATGGAAGGCTGTGAAAATCTCCAATGTCGATATTTAAAAATAAAACGAAGAAAATGATTTTTATTTAAAATTAGTTATTGATTGTTTATCTTTGTTTTTCGATGGAAAAAAACATATAGCTTTAACATAAGAGTACAATTGCGATAATAGAATAAATAAAAACAATAACACTGCTAGATTTAAATTTCTCCCATTACAAAAATATTATTAAACAAAATAATAAAGTTATGAAGAAATCTTTTTAAAATAAATTATCTTGAAGATTCATAATTGTTTTAATATTTATGCATTCCATTTCATATTTAAGTTTCATTCGAAAGCTTGACTTAAATAAAATAGAATCAATTAGATATGATTATCTTAACTGAAAGTTGGAATATAAAAAAAAACTTAATGCCTAAAATTCAATAAATTTCTAGAAGGATCAAACAGTTATTGAATGAATGTTTTTGATTGTATTATAAATAATGCTTATAAAAGAATATAAATTTTAAGAATAAAAACTGATTAAAATTTATTAATATCCATATGGTCAAGTGAGAAGTTACAAAAATAAATACAATTACAGATAAAAAAATAATGCTTAAAAATGCTCCATATTTAAATACAAAAATGTTAATTATCAAAAAATTAAGCTGATTTCTTTTTCACTTTTCAATCATTGAAAAAAATTTGCTTTTAAATCAAATTTAACAAAATTCATATTCGATAAATGGTGTAATTTCTTATATTTTTAGCTCAATATGACTTAACAATTTTATATTATAGATTTTTAAAAAAATCACACATAAGAAAGGAAAAAGTTTATTTTCTAAGAGAAAAAAGAATACAGATTTGAAAAATTATATGGCAAGTGCTTTTTTTTTTTTGAGATATTAGATAAAAAAATTTAAAAATTCAACATTTATAATGCAGTCTCTTTTCAAATTGCACTAAAAAAATATTAAATGAAAGCCAATCAATAAGTAATGGATTGACATTGCTGAATTCAAGGTTCTAACACAGGGGCATACCATTATTAGAAAGAGGGATTAATAACAAATGTAGTAACCTATTATATATAAAGGTAATTTCAAAATATTAATAAAATGCATAAGGAGGAATATAATTATATTTTAACAAACAAACTTTTTTTTTGGGGGGGGGGTGAGAATTGGTATGAATAAAGTTATATTAGAATACTGCATAGAGAATTATTAGGCATGAAAACCCATCAAGATAATATAAAAACCATTTTACAAGCAAAAAATTAAGTTGAAAATCAAAAATAACTAACAAATGAAAAAAAGAAGAAAATACTGCTGCAAACTAAGTAAAAATTACTAAGGAATTATTTATCTTTCTAAATTAGCCCATATTTGCAAAAGAATTTTTTTTTTCCTTCTAATTCTTAATTGCTAGAAGAATTCATGTAATTCCTTTAAAATCAAGAATTAATTTGCATAAATTTCCATTATATAAATTACAAATTCATAAAAAGTGTTTATTTATATGATGCTCTATTTTAATGTAATACAAAAGCTTTTTTTTCCCCCTGAGCCAGAACTTGCTATTTTGTATAAAAGTCAAATCATGAGATTGACATTTCCATACTGCACAAACAAGAAGTTTGACCTTCAAACAACATATATAACTTTTAGCTTTATTTAATATACTTTATTTTTAACAAACATTTTATTTTTATTAATTAAAACCTTATGAGTTTATAAAACTTTAGTAGAAACAATTTCAAACTTGAAACTGTCTAATTCCAAAAATGAAATGTTAATGCCATGAAGCCTTATCATAAAGATAAATTTATTAAAGAAAAATAATTAAAATCTTTAATTCTTCTTTAAAAAAATATTATTATATATTATAACAATTATTATAATATATTATTCAAAACTTTTCTATTCTTAAGTATAAATCCTATAATTAAAAAATGAAGAAAAAAATTAATAAGCAGATCTATTAAAAAAGGTATTTAACAAATTTTTAGTTTTCAATTTATTTTTCTTAGACCATTTACATTTTATAAATTTTAAACTAAAGGGATTATAATACAAAATTCAAAGATTACAATTTCATATATAATTAACCTATTAACGTAATATATAACAAATTTAACTTAGATATACTTAAACAATCAATTTAAAATATATATACAAGGTGTATATGTATAACGATATTTCTTAATCTAATTTCTCTTTTATTTGATTTTTTAATTTTGATTTTAAATTGGAACCTGTTAATTAATTCTAAAATTCTCTTATTTCCTGATCTAATACCCACTTTGGATTCAATTCTTTCTAATATGCACTCAAAAACTGTTTTATCACTGCATTTCCCATGTTTCAAGTGAAGGGATCTAACATCTATGCATGCCTTTCAAAAATACCCAAGATTCCCTTTCCTAAGTCCACATACTTCAAAGAAATCCCAATCAGAATCTCTTAGTAAAAATTTGAAAGAAGTAACATCTCAGGGAAAATTACTTCAATTTGCTCTTGTGCAAGCAAGCAAGCAGATACATTTCACTTTTCATTCCCATATACAAATGATTTCAAAGCCGTTGAAAAATAAATCCAAGTTTATACCAAAGTGTCATCTTCAAACAGTCATAATAATGATACAAACATATGAAATGAAATTTTGCTGAGAAAGAGAAGCAGGCATTGAGTTTTTAAAAAATTATATATTTTACATTTTTATTCTTATCGCAGACCACAATTTTTAATTGATTATAAAAATTTCTTCATTCTAACCATGATCACACAGTGCCGTAATACAAAATGGACTGCAAAAAAGTATGGAATGTAAACAAAGACCAAATGCATGTTAATTTAAAATACAAATATTTTTTCAAGTCCTGAATAATTTTAATATAAAAGATCAGTATTAAAATAAAATCAAAAGTAAAGATAGAAGTAAAAATCCACTAAGAAATGAAAGACAATGCATGAAACCAGTGTTGAGAGTAAATGAAAAAACTTTGGTAGGATAAAATTCACCTGATACTTCTCTTAAATTAAGGAAAGAATTTTCAAAATATTTTACTCTTTAGGACATTCACATAAAATTTGTCAGACAGAGAAGATTAGCATGTCGGAGTTGAATTTGATGGAAATAGATGTCCATATTATATTATTATATATATGTATATAATTATTTTAATTTTTGGGGTACGAGGTGTCAGTACCTTTGACCATTGTTCACCGATGCCTCACAGAAAAAATCCCTTATTTTGAATCCTTGCCTGGGAGTGATCCTGGACGAAGTTTTCAGGCCGGATTCTTTTTCTATATATCTATATATATTGAAGTCTAGAAAGAGTATGAAAGAGAATTTAGACCTTACATAACTTTAAAAGGTATTTCATAATGACAAAAACATGTAGCTCGGAATGAGAAATCAAGAGTCCACACTACTAAGAAGTTAACGTGAAGTCCAAGATCAAATTATTAAATATATATATATATTTAGAATGTAGATAAATTGAAACTATTGCAAACATATATATAGATAAATGATAAAAATTTAATCTAAACAATATTAAATTTTGTTTTTCTGCTTAATTTGATTTCCAATAATTCTGTCTTGTCAATGGTATGGGGCTTAAAAAACTTTTATTTTCATATATATTTCATATTTAGAGTATAAAGCAAGAGCATCCTTAGAAATAACTTGCTTTACATCCTGATCCCATATTTGAAGCAGAAACTGGACCAAAAATAGTCCATTATAGCACAGAAATTTCACAGCAGGACTGGATTGACTTAGCAATGAAAGGGATAAAAATTGCAGCCCTTCAGAAGAAATGAATTAAATTTATAATCAAAGAATACTTTTTGCTGTGCCCTTTTTTTGGTTCCTCATGACCTTTTGAAGTTTTAAAGCTTTAACAGCAAATAAAGATGAAATATTCAATTGAATGTTTATATCAGAAACTACACACACACACACACACAAAAAAAAAAAAACCTAAGTACTAAACATTCATAAAACATGTTTCAGAAATTCCTATATTTATTTAAGTGAGGACAGATGTCTCTTTTACCAGAATTGAAGGCATGTAAATTTAAAACCATGAATATATCTTCATTAAAATACTTATATATAAAATATAGCTAATATTGTTCTTTATTAAAAATATTTTCTAATGTAATTTTACTTTTTAATTTTACATTATTTTTGTAAATAAAAAATGATACTGAAAATCAAAAATTAAATTAGATTTGAAAACATTCTGAGAAATATGCGATAATTCCGTCAGAGGTTCTAAAAAATGTTAATAGTACACATTCTCAAGTTTTTATAAAATAAACAGTGTTTTTTCTTAAAATTATTAATAAACCTTAAATTGACTAAATTAAGGACTGTGTTAAATATGTAATAAATCCAAATGGGTAACATAATAAAATCATGTTTTATTGCATAAATATACTAAGAAAATATAATTTTATTCAAAGTTTAAATGATATTAACAAAAACGGTTAAATTTAAAATAAAGCAGTCTCATATTTTAAAACATTTTAATTCTTGAGACTCGGAATAGAATTGATTTTAGATTTAAATATCAAATATTACATAGCATAAAATATTTAATGACACAAACAAGTTTAATTTCAGAAAAAATTGGCATTCTTATATGTATGGATATTTTAAAAATTAAAAAATGCTTTTTCAATAACAAGCAAAATTACCTAATTCTGATTAAATACCTCAGCAAATATATCAAACCTAAATTAATAATTCCACATGTTACAAGTATTTTTAAAATTGAATAATATTTGAATAAAAAACATTCATGGCAAAAATGGGAATCTGAAAAAGTGACGGCATAATTATTTTTTATCATAAAGAAACTAACATCTTATTCTTGATAATTTGTGAAATACATATAATCATTTTAGCCAATTCTTATGAATGTTGGTAATTTCTAGACAAAATTAAATTTCCAATATAAATCTCATACAGTTAAACTTGACAATTATACACAATTCATTAAGGTACTTAACATTAAAATCATATTTACAATTCACATCAGTTTCATTTATCTCAGTAGAAATTGCAAAAGGAATTTCAGAAACTATTAATATTACATTAGACTGACAATACAATTAAAAAAAATATTTTAAGGATTTAATCTGTAAAAGATCGTCAAATTTGTCGTTTGCAATCACGGAGCAATACAAGAACCGAATAATTCCCGTTATCTGCACTATTTCGCTACAGTAAAAAATTCATCCCCTTTTTGACAATTCTAAACTGATTAAATAATTCCGGGAAAAAAACCCTGCGATTTATACTATTTTAATTGACAATTAGTTTACGTAACAACGAGGAAATCTTAATACACAGGAGGAAAAGAATATTGTGCTATCTCATATAAAATATATAATCAAATAATAAGGAAATCAAAATATTATTGAAGTTTATTGAAATAATTTATCTGCATGATAATTCCTTGCACCAAAATATACAGCTCAACAAAACATGCGTCCGACACCTGATTCTGCCAAACGTAAATTTTTATTCAGATAAGAAAAAAAAAAAATCATTCATACCTTGCGACAAGAAACACACATTTCCTTTAATGAACAATAAAACAGTTTTACAAGTTTAAATCTAGTAAAAGATTATTTCTATAAAGCAAATGATCCGGCTAGAAAGTCAATGTTTTAAATCCTCAGTACCGCAAGATCGTAAATGCAACACATGTTTGGCGAACATTTCGACGGAGCAGTGAAAGGATAAAACCGGTTTTCTGGTTTAAAATATTTCACAGAACTCTACGGAAGGAATGGGGGGGGGAGGAGAAGAATGATTCAAAAATGCAGTCGTCCAACAAAAGATAAAAATGATAAATTTTTCTTTATAGTAGAAGGAAAAGGAATAAACAGCATTTTTGAAATTAAAATTGAAATTTTTTTTCGTATTATAACCCTGCAAGCGTTTCTGAAACTGAAAACTTGGTCGAATTCTGATAGTTGTATTGTTAATTAATATTCAAAATAAAATATCAGTAAAGCATTTTTCCTAGTGAAAAAAACATTTTCCCTTTCTCATTTTTTATTAATAGCAGTAAAAGAAATATTTTCTTCCTTATTCTATGGAAGGATTTTTCAATCCATCATAATGATCCAATGACGTCAATTTGATCTTAGTTTATATTGGTTAGAACGTTAGAACTTCTGTCTAGAACAAATAACCTTCAAATAAATTGCTTTGTGCAGTCAGCAGCATATTTCGAAGATGATTTCACAGCATTGCACGGTAATAAGAAAAAATGAATTTTGAAAGAAGTTCTTCTTCTTAAACTTCAACGAATATTTAATATACAATTCCTGGAAGTTTTCACGACATCAAAATATTCGTATGCTTCCAGAACATGAAACGGTAAAATAAAATAATCAAAGACTACACAGTAAAAAAAGTTAGAGAAATTAAGAATTTTAAAACAATTAATTATAATAAAAACCATAAGAAATTTTTCCTGGTACATTGAATTTGATTTTAATCTGGAAAGATTTTCACTCTTATCCCTCTCCTTTCCTTTTCTTCTTTCTTTTTTTTTTTATTCTTTCATTTCTTTTTATGTTGTCTAATTAATTGATTTGTGAATTAATTAACAGGGCTTTTTTCCCTCTTTATCATTACTCCTAATTCTATTCAAAGTTCAATCCCGCTAATCAGGACTCCTTAAAAATATTTAATTGATTAAACATTTTAAGGAAATGCAATGAAAATACTCCACATTTCAATCAAATCTTCATAATTTCAATAAGTCATAAATGAAATTTTGTCATTCTATCTTTATCTTATCTCATTCTATCTTTATCTCGTGTGTTTGTTTGTTTTTACAAAATCCTGAGAGGTCTTATATACTAAGTGTATATATCACAATATAGAGGTCGAGTTTTCTGATTACTGCAATGCTTTTTTTATATTACGAATACAGATTAATTAACGGCGTATTTCCTAAAGTAAATGGAAATTTCAATAATCGTACTATAAAAGTTATATGTTATATATAAAAAAGAAAGAAAGAAATCAATAAGTGCAAAAAAAAAAATATTCTCTACCTAAAAGGATTAGTTCTAAATATGCTATTATAGTAAATCTTTTTTTTTTTTTGCATTTAATTAATAATATTTAGCTGTTAGGATATTTACCTTTCGTGATCGGCTGATATTTTATCTTTCATTTGTTTTATTTAAAATAGATTGAAAATTGATTTCATTATATAAGAGATAGAGTGAATAAAAGATTCAATCATTAAAATACCTTATTAAGAAATAGAAAAATAGGTTATTTCAGGAATATAATTTAAAACATCTTGATCTTGCTTGTAACATAAGTTATTCGCGTTATGATACATTTCACGAGTACTGAAATAGTGTCTTCACAGTTTGTAATAAATGATAAATTAATATTTTCCACAATATTTGCTTCTTTTAATTCTGTAAAAAAATTTTTGATACATTTTAATTATTATAAAGAAAGCAATAACTGTAAAAGGTTAGTCATCATTTCCTTTCTGTAAAAACAGTAGTATCGACGTATGAATGTTAGGATTATATGAAATTGATTTCTCAAATAGCCCAACTTTGAACAATTATTAAATATTTCATTTTTAATTCTTATTATTCATTTCTTTAAATATTTTAGAGCTAATTGTCATAGTACACGAACCTAAAATATGATTGTCTTTAACATCTAAGTTCGGGATATTGCCTTTGGATCCCAAAGTTATCTATACTTATAATAAAACTCAATGTGTGTGCGTGATGGCGTTCTAGAAACCAGACCGTTGGCCCTACAGCTACCAAATTTGGCACATGTATACCTTGGGGATCGGAAGTGTGCCCTTTGAACAGATTTTTTTTTTTTGAATTTTTGATTAGAATTGGAATTAATTAAAAAATAAGCGAGATTTCGACATTTTCCCGCGATAACTTTTGAAAATGTTATAGTACATATATTATTTTACATCAATCTCGTATTTTTGATGAATTTCTTTTTAAAAAATAATTTAATCCTATTTTTCAACAATAAAAATAAAACTTCATGCGCGAGTTAAGGTGGGTTCACACGAGACTTTTTATTGTTCGCAAACATTGTCTCTCTGCTGTTGTTCCGGCATTGTCCCCATGTGAACACTTGAGTAGGGATGACGAATATTTTCAGAACGGTTATTACGTCACCAATATCAGAAAGTCACAGATACTAGTGATCAATACTTTTCATTGAGAGGTGTGATTCAAATCACACCATG
>JAPMOQ010068079.1:1026143-1047639 GCA_026543055.1 Argiope trifasciata | reverse complement strand
ATTGGTGACCCGGACGTGATATGAACACGCAATCTTCAGGATCATAAATTATCTCGTCAGTTTGGCAGGCCGATTGAGGATTCAAGACAATACGACCGAAGATCAATTGTGCATTTACATCCATTTATAAGAAATGTATTGTGATTGATTGGTCTATCGCTGGTGCCGCGTAGAAATGAGAAAAGTGGGTGTCTGGCTTAGACACACACACACTAAAAAATCCTCTATACTGACCTATTATCTCGAGAAAAACCCTCAATATGGTTGTCGCAAGTAGACGAGTCTAAGTAACGAGGGAAGTAAGCATTAAAAGAGAGCACAACATTTGGCTAACTAAATGCTCTTCATTAGGCGAGAAATTCATTTCGCTTGTGTTAATGTAGATTTCCGGTTTCTAACTGGCTCTTTTAGTGCCAAATGAAATACAGCCCTTTCCTTCATCCCTAATATACATTAGAATATCTCGTTTCTTAGCTTACTGTTTCCTACTTTTGGAGTTACTGGGGTTTTTCTAGTCACGGTAGGTCAGTACCTGATAAACTCTTAAAATTTGGAGGTTAGTCTGAGTATAAAGTAGATTCAGAATGAGAAGCGCTTATTTTATAGCTAAAACATTTATTTAATAGTTTAAGTAATTTAAATACAGCATAGCTTTTTGAATTTAATTTATCATGAGGAAAACAATATTTAAAAACGAAAATATCAGTAAAATTACTATTACTTACAATGCAAAGATTTGGCCGATTGAGGATTACTGGTTTCACATGGTTTGGCAACACTGATCTCATTCTCTCTTCGTTGTACTAGCATGCGGCAAGGTCAATAAGGAGTTCAAAAAATACTTTTAAAATTATATTTGAAGTATAAATAATTCTCGGAGTATGGCAAATGTAATAAGGAACTGTTTGGTAAGGAGTTTTTTCTACTTATAATCTTTAAGATTCTCGGTATCTTGAAATAAAATATCCTTTTTTAATTTTCTATTGTATTGATATATCGTTTTAAATTTTTCTGATATTGCTCCAATGTTATAAAATTTATTCATTTATTTAAGGTAAATTAATCAAAAGTGTCTGTAATTTGTATTGTATCATCTTTATCAAGCAAATATTCCGAGAGTGAACTTTAAATATTTAATAATTTCTTAAAATAATCATAGAATTTGATTACTTAATCCATCTGTATTAAATTTCCAATGTTTAACCCGTATGAGAACCTTAAAAAAATCATGGGAGCTCTTGCCGAGGTAATTCCCTTTCAAAATTATGTTTATTTATTTTAGAAGCAATATTTTAATATTTACCATTTTTATTACAGAATTATTCTACACTTTATAACTCTTTATTTGAAGTTTTTTATAATGTTATTTCTTGTTTGTTTGTTTTTAAATTTTTTTTAAACCTCTTGTAATCTGAAATTATGTGTCAATTGATTTTTGTTTTGAAGTGCATGCATCTAACTAAATTAATTTGCTTTTGAATTCTTGAATTATTATTAGGATTTAACAATCATGGAGGCTATCAGTGAATTTTTTCCATTTACTGCTATTTTATTGTTTTATATAAAGTATAATAAATTATTTCATGCTATGTTTGTTTCCGTAATACCAACATTTATCTTATTTTTCCAGTTAACAAAACAGCTGTCAAATTTTAAAAATTTGCGTGGTCTCCAGTCGCTAAGAAATAAGTCTGATGTTCGTACTGTAACTCTCATTCCTGGTGATGGCATTGGTCCTGAAATATCGGTTGCTGTGCAGAAAATATTCAAGGCTGCAAATGTAATTGAAATTATTCTATTGAATACATTTATATTTTTGTATATTATTTATTCAGATTTCATTCTTATTTTAGTGAAGAAGGAAATACGATTAAGGTCATTGCTTGACAACTAAATTGTTAGAATTGATGAACTTGCCATTTTGCTAGTATAAGAATTTAATGAGAACTAGAATAGTATAAGAATTTACTAGAATTGTACAATTTAGATATATAGGTTTATTGTTAATGCTAATGGCTTTGGCGTTAATCTTTCATTATAATAATAAAGCTCTAGGATTTGTGTGTTAGGGTATTGTCAGCATGAGAGCAGATAGAAAAAGGTTCTAATAATTAGTTATAAAAATTTTTTTTTGTATGTACAGTCAAATTTTTCGGGTCGATCCTATTTTAGCCCACCTCTGACGCCAATTTAAAAACTCGCCAAATTATCAGCGATAATTATTTTAAAATGGTAACCTTGACAACTTCTAAACAGGAATGCGGCAGCCCTATGGAACCTCATTGGTTGATTTAAAACTCCGTTAGAAAACTATTTAATCTTATTGGTACTTTCGATTACTTTCAAATACTTTCGATTTGGCATAATTTTGAAAAATTGGCGAGATTTTGAAAATGTCGCCAGAGGTGGGCTAAAATAGGATTTTACCAAATTTTTCATTGGAGCCTTTTATTTAGGTAAATTTTAAAAAGCAGAAACTTATCTAAATATAAAATTTGATTCAAATTTTTATATTTGTTTCTGAGATACACAAAATGTATATATATATGTGTGTGTGTGTTATGAGGTATTCAAAGATTTATTTTGCCTGCAGATATTATACAACCATATTGCCTCTTTGAACTTTTTATTGAGACATTTAAATTTGATTGTTAATCTGAATTTGAGATATTTTCTATTTCTAACTGGGAAACAAGGTTTATATTTGAATTTTTTTTTTTTTTTTTTTTTTTGTATATTGATTTAAAAATCTATTTAACATCTGTGAAACTTTCGAGCATTCTAGCCTGTTTCTAACTAAGACTTTATCTTTATGAATATTTGATTTTAAGCAATATCCTACAGAAAAATATTTTTTTAAATCTAATATCCGGTTATGCTTTTGGTAAAAGTAAAGAATAGGAGCCATTTACTGCGCCAAGGATGCCAAGTCACCAATAAGGATGGCATACAAAATAAACAAACACTTCTATGAAACAGTTGTGGTTACCACTTTATGCATTAAAATTAGGATCTTAATTGAGAAGTATTTGAAATTTTGATTTTAATTTGAGATTTATTTAATCTGTAACTGAGATTTTAATTTAATTTTTTAATCTTTAGGATCACTATCTCTGATTATCTTAACAGTTTCGTAGAAGTTTTTCAAACCAGCTGGGCCGGTCTGTTGTGTAAGGAGTAAAATTTTGACTACACGATGTCTATTGGCATCTGAAGAAGGCACTGGGCAGAATTTTATAACTAAAAAAAACATCCTACAGCTTCTTTACCATCAGGAGCAGGAATGTAGTAGCTTTGCTAATACATTAAACATATGAACAGTGTGGATAATGGGAACAGTATACAAACAAATATCCTTTCCTAACTTCATCAACTCTAACTATTTATATATATATATATTCCACTCGCCCTTCATCCATTCTGCAGATTCAAAATACCTTTACCCAACATTCATTCTTGTGCAATTACCTACATAACAAATTATTAGTGGAATGAACTTTACAGCATCAAAAAAATTACAAGAACTGCAAACAATTCCATTGCAGCTGCCTTTTAATGTGAGAACGCAGACAATTTCGAATTAAGATTGCAGACGATTTTTCAAAGCACACACTAACAATTTAAAATGAAATATTTCCTATTTGTATTTACATTAAAGAAATATAATTATGTTTCTTATTAATTGTAAAAAAACTTTCAATTACAGTATGGAACAAAATTAAAATTCTTAATCGATATTTATTATTTTTAACTTTACATTTTTTTTATAAAATAGTTGTAACTCATGTGCAACTCAACTATTATAAAAAGTATTAAACAAAACAGAATTAGACTTGCTAGAAGAACATTCCGCTGGGTTGCCATACTGACAAACTCTGGGGGGGGGGGTACACTATGTTTCATTTCATCCATGTTTTTTACATTAATGTTATAGCATTTATATTTTTGTATGTTAATGCTAGCTTTGTTTTATTTTCAAGGCAAGAGTGTTGTGATGCATAAATTTATGTAAACATTAATCATAATTTAGAGTTAATTTGGGCCATTGAGATCTTAATTTAAATCATTTCAGTTGATCCAAATTCTAAAAAGGAAGAGGGGAGATAAAGCATTTATTGCATGCTTTTACTTTTCAAGAAAGCTTGCATCCTTTTTTATATGCAATTATATTCCTTTATTTTTTATTACTTCACAAAGTAAATCGAAACACAATTCTGCAATTGCTATGATATAAAAAAATGTTTCTTATAAATTTTCATTTGGTTCAAATGCATCTGAAATAAACTATAACATGTAACTTTTCTATTGGCCTATTTTCTATTTATATTATGATATCTGAACTAAAACAAGTATTGTTAAGTTTCTTTATTAGCTAACGTATCCTCAGGATTGATATGTTGAATTAGTAATGTTCAAAATTATTTTTTTTTGTACCAGTAGCATTTATTTATCTTTTTATTGTTAAATTAAGATTTTCTTGCATTTTTTTATTTAAATTTTTTTTTTTTTTCATCTTGACATTTTGAATCCCATATAATTTATAGTGATGAAACTTTCATATTCATTTCTTTTAGTGAATATCCTAGTACGAAATCTTAAAAGAAAATTCAGATACCTTCAAATTTTTTCCTGAAAAGCTATCTTTAGTCTTAATTTATTCTATTGCAAACTCTTTATTAATTATCATATGTTGTCATTTTGTCTTTTCTTTTTCTATGATATATATATTTTCTTTTTTTAATTCATAGGAGTTTGATTCTTTTTACTAAGAAGTTTAAAATTTTTCATTTTTTTATTATTTATCTGAATAATGATACAATGTATTATTTGTTTTCAGGTTCCAATTGAATGGGAAGTTGAAGATGTGACTCCCGTAAAAGGAGCGGATGGTAAAATGGGTATTCCTCAGAGAGCCATTGATTCCATCAATAAAAACACAATTGGTTTGAAAGGACCATTAGCAACTCCTATTGGTAAAGGACATCGGTCTCTGAACTTAGCTATTCGACAGTAAGTTATTTGTCATGATTTTTTTTTTTCTTTTATGAGAAAGGTGAAATTTTCAAATGATTAAAGTGCACTTCTTTGTAGAGCCTTTCATCTGTATGCTAATGTTCGACCTTGTCGATCAATTGATGGTGTTGAGACTCTGTACCATGATGTTGATGTTGTTACTATAAGAGAAAATACTGAAGGTGAATATAGTGGAATAGAACATGAGGTAGGATGCTTTATTTGAAACATGAGAAGTTGGATTATTTAGTATTCTTTTGACTAGATTTAATATTTGAGTAAGCTTATCAAATCAGTTGCATGTCAAAAGTTAATTAAGACTAGCTAATTAACTTTTAATTAGCTTAGGAGTTAAACTTTTAATTAACTTCTAATCATTATTCAGATAACTAATTAAGAAGAGTTAAACTAAGTTTTAACTCTTGTTCGTAGGATGATTTGTTGACATTATATATAGAGAGATAATAGAAATTTGAGTATTCAGTGAAGGGGAACAATTACCTTTGAAATGATTAATGGTCAATTTAATTCATGGTATATATTCATTGTTTAATTATTAATATTATTAATTTTTATCACCATCCTATTACTGGCTTGCTGCTGTTTCATATTTTAAAAATCCTGTATTTAAAAACAAGACTGCTAGAACTGCTTGATTTTTCTTCTTCTGTATATATAATTTCCTGTGGTCCTTTTTTCTAAAGACTTTTTTCTTATTTTTCCATGAAGATTGTGCCTGGTGTTGTTCAAAGTATTAAACTTATCACAAAAAATGCATCTCACCGTGTTGCAGAATATGCCTTTGAATATGCCACACAGAATAATCGTAAGACTGTGACAGCTGTTCACAAGGCTAACATTATGTAAGTTATACCTGTCATTTTTTTTTCTTTAATTTAATTAACTGTTTGCTGTAATGTTGAATTTTTAAATTTCTCCTTTTTGACAACATTTTATATTAAAGATAATTACTGGTTCTCATGGATATTTGTCTTCTCCCCTCAAATTTTATCAGTAAAATGGTTGCATTGTAAATAAAAAAGTTGCCATTATCAGAAAATCAGTTAGAAAACAAGGTTATAAATATCTACAAGTTAACTAATTTTTCCAAGGTGTGAAGTGCTTTGCTATTTAAATTTGTTTCTGGACATATCTGTTTATTTTTCTTATATTAATTTTAAATACAACAGTTATTATTTTTTAAATTCTTGATTGTTTTGGACTCCTATTAATCAGTTTTGAATTGTTTTCATTATTTAATACCCAACATAGGTTTCACTAAATATCTTTGAATTTTGATAAAAATTCCAAGATTGAAATAATTATATTCTGTGAAAGAACGGGAAATATTTCAAAATATAGTAAAATGTATAAAATAATTGAATTATTTCAAAGAAGATTTAAAAAATTATTTTATATTTATAAGATGTGGGGTGGGTCTTCAAAATTTGGCTAATGAGCAGTAATGTTTGAAATATGTTTTGTAATATATTGTGGCCTGCAGAGAAAGCAAAAAATTAACAATATGATTGGTTTTATTATGGAAATTCAATTCAATTGTCTAATACTCTTTATGAATATAACTTTTAATTATAAAGTTTAAGCTAAATAAAGTAAAATTAAGTGTAAGCAAAAAAAGTATAATGTGAAGATTCATTTATAATCTAGCAGATTGATTCAAATTTCATATAAAACTTTTCTATTTGGTTAATATTTTTCTTGATGTTCTTTAATAATTTACCATTGTATGTACAACAATTAATATCATTAATGGCTGATAAATCCCATCCCCTCATATACACACACTAATATATAAATTCTGTGTTTTTCCATCTATAAAATTTCTTATTCACTTGAATTCAAATATAAAAAAAAAAAAAAAATACACACTTCAACTTCCGAATTGCATAAACATTTGTTTTCTTAATTTAACTTTTGTTGTAACTGTCTATTGTTTCATGCAATTTTAATATTGCATGAAAATGTCTGAAACAAATTATTGCTGTGCTAAGGCTGTCCCTATTTTGATGCTATATATTCTAAATGTATTTCTACAATTGTTTTATTTTTGTCCTTTTTGCATTAAAGTGTTTGTCATTCTAATGTTGGTTGTGGATTTGACAATGAACTTTTAAAAATATCTAACAAATGCTCTTAATGAGCATGGAGAAAAGAATTGTCATTTAAAGAATTTCATTGCCTTCTCATTGACCAAAAAATGCCTTTCTTACAACTATAGTAATAATTTCAATTTTGTTCATGTTTTTAAATTAATAATTTTCAAGTGATTTGAATTCTCTTCTGAATTGTGCAAATTTTTATTTCTCAAACGTAGAATATATGAATTCATTAAATTAAGGTAAGATTCTCCTCTGTAGCTGTATAACCTTTCAATGCATTTCCATACCCTATTTTCTCTCTTGTTTGGAATGAATGGATTTTTATTTTTAGCAAAATAATTTTGATCTCTGCTATACTTTTCTGAGTAATGGAAGGAGAAAAAGTTCTTACTTAAAGTATTCAACATCTTACTTCTTTATCAGGAAATGTTTAATGTATTTAATTAATGCACATACACTTAAGTTATATGTTATGTGTTTTATATTTTTATTTTTAACTGTATTTTAACAATGCAATCCTCTCTTTTAGGAGAATGTCTGACGGCTTGTTTCTTCAGTGTTGTCGAGAAGTCGCTGAAAAACACCCTAACATTAAATATGAAGAAATGTATTTAGATACAGTATGCTTAAATGTATGTTTTTCTATTGTATTTTTAAAAATTATTGGTTATGGGAATGTTTTTGAAACTAAATATTCTCATGGCTTTTATATTTATTAAATTATACACTTGGTCAATTAATGTTTAATTTTATGTAGCAGTTTCAATGATTAAAAAAAATATTGCACAAGAAATTGGTATTGATTATGTGTTAGTTGTCTTTGTGCATGTACACATTTTACCAGTATTAATTGACTTTCTCCTTTGTTCATATTCTGAAATTTATTTCCAGATTTTTTTAATATTTCACTGTACTTGTTATTAATCACGGCAATTTAAATATCAACCATTCTGAATTTAAACACACATTCTATATTTCTAGGGTGAAAGGTATACTCAAGTGGAATAAATTCATTTTAAATGATCCTATATGCAACATAAAGTATATAAATAAACTGAGAAAAGGTTGTGCCATTTAGCATAGATATCTATCGAAATGCAATTGCACTTTCAGGTACTTAAAGGTTAGAAACTAATGGGGAAAGTTTAATAATCTCTATTCCTTAAGGATCCTGAAATTGATAAACATTAAATAATTAGTTTTAATTATAAACTTAAAATATATCTAATGATTTATAAGATTATATGTGTGTAATGGAGAATAGAATAATTTAAGAAATAGCATAATTGTTAGCATCAATATATGTTAATTCAACTTTTGTAATTTATATTTGTAAAAAAAATTAATAAAGAGGATGTATTATGAATAATTATTTTTAGATTTCAACTGATCAAAATATAAAACATTTTGATGAATATTTATATTATTTCAGAATGAAAGCTTTATCTTTAAAATTATTTCTAGATGGTCCAAGATCCTTCCCAGTTTGATGTTCTGGTCATGCCTAATCTGTATGGAGATATTTTAAGGTAAGTTTTATAGTATTTGGTTCTTTAAAACAAAATTAATTTCATTTTCTACTTCTATTTATTTATTTAAGAAAAGATCATGTATAAAAAATAACGTTCAACTAATATGAAATCATTTGTTGACTTTTGAATAATTAAAGTGTTACTTTTTAGTTTTTTCCTTTCACAGTTATTTTACTTAAATATTTTATTTTTGTATGGTTTTAGCATTTAATTTGAATGTCGTTTTTTAAAAATAAAATCTAAAGTTTGACAGATTTTTTCCAACTCTGTTATTGAGAATTGCATAGACCATGCCCTCATAGTATCACTTAAAATGAGTGGCTTAAATGAGTAACATAAAAAATGTGTTATATGTGAGTAAAACTTAAATTTTTCTGTGAATATGAAAAGCATGAAGTGGTGAAGGTCATATTATGGTCCGAGGTATGCTAGTGAATATACCAATTCTGCAAAATGTTGAAATAATGACTTGTTATAATTTAAAAATTGGCTATGAAGGTATAATATAAATTTCAATTGCAAGAGCATACTGCTTTAAAACTAGTGCTCTATTTATAATTTTAGCTAATGTAATAACAAATTGCCTTTGAGATACTGAAATTTTTTTGATATATAATGATAAGATTATAATTAGTTTTGAAAGATTGTCTTCTATTTGGTGTGTTTTCCATTTTTTTCAAGAATGTGTCGATAATTAGACATCCACTAATTTGCTACTATCAGCCATCTCTAATGAGTTGATATGGCTTCAACTCTTAATTGCTATGTATGTTTAATTAAAAAAAAGATTTCTCTGCAGTTTGGTAGTAATTGTTTTAATATGCAGTAAATAGACTTTAAACAGAGATTTGCTTTGGAGGGTTTTTGTATTAGTAGAGGAGTGATGGCAATATAAAAGTTGGACCACAGTTTAACTGCACTGTTAGTAATAGTTGAAGGGTTAATGTTTGTAACAAAGTTTTTGTATTCAATTTTCACTGTTTCCTTTAAATTTCTTCTCTACGTGTGTCTAAAAATTTAAGACTGAAACATACTGTTTAGGATTTCTTGAATAATCTTTCACAAGAGAAGCCATAGGGACATTGATCTATTAAACTTGAGCATCTTAAAGATATTTAGATATGGTTTCAAGAACATGAACTTAGAGTTGTGATTCTATACTCATTTTTCCTCTCTAAATGACAAAAAAAAAAAAAAAAAATCTGCTGGTAATTTTTAAAAATGGGGCGAGGGGGAGTTGCAGGGAAAAATGTTTAAAAGGCTTTATGGTTGTATAAAGATTTTATTTTAAAGATGTTATGATTATATTAATTGTTATTCTTACATTTTTCCATTTTTATACATAGCATAAAGTTAAAATCAAAACAAATTTAATTTTGAAATAAACTTTGTTTTATTTGGAAAAAATTTATAGCTAATTTAAAATTTAAAGCTAATTAAGCTTTTAAGAATGAATCTGTTAAATGGGGAGAAGAAGGCTAAGAGAAAGGTGGGAATAAAATTAAATTATTTTCCTCTTCTTCCAACTATAGCTATTTTTTAAATCATATTTAACTCATTGAAATTTATATTTCGATTATAATTTGTTTAAAATGAAAGGATATTTGGTATTTTAAAAGATTTTTTCTTGTTTTAGTGATTTATGTGCTGGTCTTATTGGAGGTTTAGGAGTTACTCCTAGTGGAAACATTGGGAAAGGAGGGGCAGTTTTTGAATCCGTAAGTATGATTACTGAATATAAGGTATGCTGAATTTTTTTTGTAAATTATGTATTTTGTAAAATTTTACCATGTATGATTAAAATATATTAGTCATCTTGTGTAAGATGTAGTCAAATAATGCTTTAAAAATTATTGAGTAATTTTTTTTATGTAAATGCTTTGCTAATAATTTTAATTATAAATATTTCTTGGAAAGCAGAGATAAAATATATTGCATTCTTGATAAGCATAATAGTTTGTTTTCCTATAAAAATTATAAATAGCAATGAATTTTATGTTTGTATTATCACATTATTAATTACTTCAAAGCTCTGAATTTGCAAAATATTTCTAAAATTATTTGCCTTTTTTAATACTGGATAATATTAATTGTGTGGCATATATGTGTGTATGTGTTAAACAGTAGTCTTAGGATTATAATACATAATGTGAAATTCCTTTTACTGATTTGCAGGTTTTTTAAGTTTCTTATTTTTGCTTTGTAGTTTGATGTTTTTCTTTGTTTATAAATTTTACCAAAAATTGCTTTTACTCTAAAAAAAAACTTTGAATATTTATTTGACTATTCAAAATGGCTTATGATTTTATTATATTTTTCATAAAATTTAATACTTTTAGATCAGAATTCTAAAAATACTATAACTTAATGTAGCTCTTTATTCATTCAAGATGTTATTATTTAAGATGTTTGTCTTTACATCTTTTATATTAATGCCTTTTTAAAAAAAAAAATAGCTGTGAAATTCTTTAGTTAACATTTGGTAGTATCTTCAATCTATATTTTTAAATTTCTATAAAAGAGGGTATCTTGTAACATTAATATTGCCAGATAATTACACCTTTTTTGTTGTTATTACTATTATTTTGCTCCTTTATAAGATTTCATTATAATAAGTTGTGTAGTAAGTTGTTAAGTAAAAATTCTTAATTAAAGGGATATTTAAAACAAGAAAGAAAATAAACTATAAAATTAAATTGATTATATTTTTAACATAGCTGTTAACGTTTTAAAAATTCTGTTTAAAGTGATAAAATTAGCAAAAAAAATTGCATGATTCCATTAGTAGAAATCAAATAAATCAAGCTGTCATTTTTTTAAAATAAAAAATTAGTAATTCGAAAAGTGCATGCTATTGCTATTGTGTCAATAAACAGCAGAAATTAAATATTCCATTTTCAGTTCATATTAACTAAAATTTTGTTTGTTTGTGTTTATAGACTTCCTTTATGTTGATAATTCAACAGTTTCATTTTTGAACCTTTACTTATAACTGGAATAGAAAATTATGCTTCGTAATTTATTTCATATTTTGTATTATAGCATATTTATCTTTTCAGGTTCACGGAACTGCTCCAGATATTGCAGGTCAGGACAAGGCTAATCCTACTGCCCTTCTCTTGAGTGCTATCATGATGTTACGGCATATGAACTTAACTAGTTATGCTGATAAGATCTCCAAAGCATGCTTTGAGACCATTAAAGAAGGCAGGGTATGTTAGTTTTTGATATATTTTTAAAAATTATGTATGTTGCTGTGAAATAATTTTACTCTTGTTCGTGGCAGTTCCTAAGTTGCTTTTAACATTTAAAAAAAGATTAAAATCTGAATCTTTTTCACTGTCAAAAAATTTATTAAATTAATGTCTTTGTTATTTTTTATGCTCATAACATTCACTTTTAATACCGTTTTCAACAAAATTTGAGGTGTTTATTACTATTTTGGCTTGGTTTTTTTTTTTCATGGGAATTTTTTTTTAAAATTAGGTTTCATACAATCACATTTTTATTACTCATACATTTATTTTTGCTACATCTGTTTTCAAGGTAAGGTACATCTGTTTTCCAGGCTCTTTCTGTAAGCAGTGCTATGTTTTAAATTAAATTCTCTCATGTGCAACGGTTGAAATGCCAGATCACAATATTATTTCTTTTATTACAACATTATAACTATAGGTATTTTGTTAACAGACTATTTCCAAAATTTTTTATTTTGTAATAATTATTATTCAAAAGTAAAATAAAGTTGGCACGAAAAATGCTGTGGATTCTTTTGTTAGTTGAGTTTATTTTTGAAATTTGCTAAACTTTGTTGATAAAATACATTAAATATATATATATATATAAATCTGTAAAATGGAAAATACTCAAAATTTAAATGTGTTAATTGTCACATATTATTTCTCATAAAATATTTTAAAATTTTATTGTTGTTATTTATTGACCCTTCTATTTATTTTTGATATTTTAAATGTGCTGAATGAAAGTAGTTTTAAATTTTGTTTTATTTTAATATAAAGAAATTTCATAGAGTAAGCTTAATTTTAAATTGAAATGGATACCTTTCTCATTCATTAAAGTTTATAATGCAATTTTACATTAAAAGTTTATATATGAAATTTGGAAAAAAAGTGTTGAAAATCTGTCCAAATACATACTACACATATATGCAATACATACTATCAAGACAAAGATTTGTTTTAAAAATATTGTTTGAACATTTACATTCTAATTTTAACTTCTTCTTCTTTTTTTTTTTTTTTGTAGGTGAGAACAGCTGATCTTGGTGGTAAAGCTAAGTGTTCAGAGTTCACAGAAGAAATCTGTAGCAAAATAGCTGCATTATAAATCAAAATTTATGAAAGAATGATATTAGAATCTTATTCTTAGAAATATAGGATCAAAAAGTTTGCCAAAGGCATGAGAACCTTTTTCTTTTAAACAACTTTAAAATTCTAGAATTTTAACCTGATTCTAGTTGTTTCGTACTGCATCAGGATATATTTGTGCATTTTGTTTCATTTGATATGACTTATTTAAGACACCTTTGCCATGGTACAGGTTTTTCTATTGGGTTCTGAATTCTATAACTTGAAAACACTGAAAGAGTTGTTGCAAGTCACATTATTAAGACAATTCAGAAAATATAATCTTTAATATAAAGATAATCTTTTAATAATTCTAAATTGTTAAAACTTTTTAGAATCATAAATTGTTTATAATGCAATTAGATTTTAAAGTGGATTTTGAAATAAAAAAGAACTTATTTTTTGAGTATCCATTTTTTGAAAATTTTGTGTAGAACAACAATTTGGTGCATTTTTATTTACATAACAAATTTATAAAATTGTAGAGCTTTGATTTGTAGTGAAACTGGTATTTTATTTAAATGTTTGTCTTTCTTTGTTCTAGTTTTTATCAAACAATGCTCGTTTCCAAAGTGCTGTGTAAACTAGTCATTTTATCTGATACTCGGTGGGAATTTGCAGGAAGCTTATCTTGTTATTAATCAGATGTTTGTGTACGAGTTTTATTTGTAATTATTTATTAATGTTTGTTTTCCCACTAACTAGTCAGGTTTAATGACCTAGGCCACAAGCAATTTTTTCCCCTTTTGTGATGTTCAATTAATATGTTCTATGCTGTAATTTTCAAAAATTTATAAATGTTACAAATAGTTGTTTAAAAAAATGATTGCTATATTAAGATCTATTACTGTTCATTGATTTTTCAAGTTACAGATAGACCAAAAAAATGTGTTCATGTATCATTGAATTTATACAAAATAAATAACAAATTTGTAGCTGTTTATTTCCTGTTGTTTGAGTTCTCTTTTTAACCCTTTTCTTCTCGCTCCCGTGATAATGACGGGATGAAATTTCTACCTCTATTTCTCGCACCCATTATATTTCCGGGCTGGCCTGTTCAAAAGTAAGGCGCCAAAAATATTAAAACAATTTATTTCTTATGTGCAGAATCATGTTTATTTCTCAAAATATACGCCATATGGCTACTTTAGACTATTTGTTATGTTTTTAGAGATAGTTATTTTAAACTAGATGTCAGCAGAAAGGAAACTCAGTACTATTATCCTAAATTGTGATGTTGGCCTCATGCTTAAAAATTTATCACACAACGAAAAATGACTTGTATTTATTCACATTATGTGTAAACGCAATAAAATGATGTTTGAATGCTTAAAATACATTTATTTTCTCTCTTTGTTGGAAAGATAACATTCAGTCAAAATAACCCTGAATGTTGGCTTTTCCGATTTTTTTTTTTAATTTCAAGCTAAAAATGAAAATTGAATACAAATATTGTACATACACTCAGTTTTGTATAATTTTCTTGAATAAAAAAAAATAGGCTCTTTTATGACCATTTTCTTCAAAATTATGTTAAGGGGTTAAAATATTGTTATATGAATAATATTTATCAAATTGTTTGTTTGCTCTGAATCTAAGACATGTTTGTAAATTCAAAGCAAGTTTCTGTTTTCTTACATAGTATTAAAATTATTTAACTAGAGAATAGTTACTATTTAATGTATCCCCCCTCCCATAATCCAATGAAAGTAGTTGGCTGTAAATGGCAAAAGTAGTGATGTAAAATTTATTTGACTTTTTATGTTTAGATTTTTTTTTAAATGACATTTGCACTTCCAATTTATTTTTGAGAGGGGATAGAGGATTTTTAAGAGAACATTTTAAACTCCTGAGGTATCCATTGATTTTTAAAAAAATGTTAACTACCTCAGTAATTATATACAACAATCTGGAAATTTGATTTAAAATGTCAAATTTTTTTAGGTACATATGTTTGTGATTAAAAACAACCATATTTAGAAAATTAAGTTTACTTTGGATGTACATATGTATAGATACTCAAAAATAGATTTTACTAATATTTATGCCAGTGTTCCATCTTTCATGGAATAATGTAATATGCTTTTCTTCAAAACTAAATACTTCATTAATCCCTTTGAGATGAATGACACATAAGTGTGTTTGTTGAATTCTCCGAGGTGAACAGCACATTCTTGCATCTCCTTAGAAATTTGAGAAAAGACCTGTCAAAACATTGGTACACTGAGCTTTTAGATAAATTATTTCCATTAGATGACCTTACAAACCCTCCTGATTATTAGATGACTCTGTTATCCCCTTCTGAAAATTGATTCCACATATTAGCATTTCTCTCTTCCAGGTCAGATTGAGATTGGGGATTATGATTAGGTTTTTGCAAATATAAACAGAAGCATGTTTTCTAATGTAATTAGAAACACATATACATTTTGAAGTGCCTTTTATAATGCATATTCTCATTTGAAATAAGATACTATTTTAGTGAGGATTTTATTTTAATTTCTCTGCCCTAGATTGAAGACGGCTTATCTTTTGGGGGAGGGGGTATGAAAATTTATAAAAATTTACCTACACATTTTTTAGATGTTTGTAGCAAAATAATAAATTATGCGTGTCATAATCGATGATTAGAAGATGCATAGTTTGCTTGAAGCAAGCTTTTTAAAAAATTAGATACTTTAGAGATTTTTCATTCAGTTATAGAGCTCTAGTTTTTACAACTTTTATGATTTACTATTTACTAGTATAATTATATGTTATAATTTTTAAATATTTTTTTTGATCTTTTACATCATTAATCTAGTTTTAAATACTATTGGTCATAGTAAAATACTTTATTGTTTGGTATTAAATATCAAATATTAATATATTTTTTTCATGGTTGAAAATATAACTGTTGTAACATATTTAAAAATTCTCATTTCTATGCAAATTAATTTCGCAGATGTATACTTTTATGAAATATAATGTGTGAGTTAGGTTTAATTGATGAAAACTTATGCAGAAAGTTGGAGCTGGCCAAGTGCCATCCAGTGTGGGCATTTTAGCTCTCATGATGATAAAACTAAGCAAATTTTTCAAAAGTACATACTACACTATAAGCTTCATGAAATTATAAAATATATATTTGTGAACATAATTGATTTTGATTCAGTTTTTCTTAATATACAGCAATGGTAAAATTTAAAAATAGTGCCAATAATTTTTTAAAAAAATACTGAGGATGATTGAAAGAAAAAAAAAATCAGAAATACATTGAAAATCTATGGTATTATATATTTACTTTTCTTAAAGTTATTGAGACTAGTATATTTTTTATGATATCTAACATTCATTGCATAAATAATTTGAGTAATGTCTATCAAAAGATTCAACATATAATTGGAATGATTGTAAAGTTTTTGCTCTTATGACAAAGAAAAATGATACTCGTCCTTTTATTTCACTTTTATAAATCAAATCTTCGGAGTTGTTCCACAGTCTTCATTTGCACATCAAAATGTCATTTTTCTGGACTACAGACTTGCGTTTCAGCAATGATATAAGCAACAGTTGGGAAATTTTCAATATATTCGCAACCTCCTACTGATTTAATCAAACATGTTACAATATATTTATTCATTCAACAAAACATTGGTCCATTATGAATTTGACAATGTGCTTTGGTCACAGCGATTAGCTTAATGAATGGAGAAAGCAGAACACAGTAGAGGTAGAGAATTAGTACATTGGAGATAATTATTTAGTTTTTTTTTTTTTTTTGTTTTTGTTTTTAAAATCTTCTTTCACTCTACCATTAGCATTAACATCTCCATTTAAACATTAAAATTGGCCACTATAAGCAAATTGATTACAAGACTGAATGGGACTTGATATGTGGTTTTTGTTGTAGCATATGGTTTATCTGGTAGAAATAAATTTTTGCTAAGATCTTTTTAAAATATATATTTATGGGCATCTGTAGAAATTTTTTTTTTTTGGCAATCAACTCCCCCTCCTATGTTAGAGTAATTTGATTCAATTTAAACTAATGGGTAAGAATGGGATTTCTGAACTAATTTAGAAAGACAAACTGAACTTAGAAATGCCTCTTCATAACAAACAAAATAAATTTTATGTTGAACTTTCCTTCAAACCTTGAAAAAGAGAAATTTTGTGTTCAACTGCTTTAAAGTTCAGAGTTTAACACTTTTTTTTTAACTAATAAATTTACCTAACTTTTACCATAACATTTCTACCTCCTTTGAACTGGATAGCTGATCAAACCCAATGAAGTTTTCTGCAATGCATTATTCACAATTCAAATTGAATCAATATTACTCTAGTTAAAATAATATTGGACAGATTATTAGAAAACAAATTTTCAAGCATACATTGTTACAATAATTTGAGTTTATTTAGTTACATTTTATCACCTTCCAATGTAATAATGGTTTTGAAACACTCAGTATATTACTAAGATATGAATTGACTTTCCTGAATACCAATAAACACAATGAGAACATTTCAGATGTTATAAAATTTTATTCAAAATAATTTATGAATATATGTTTGAAAATATTCAAATAAGTATAAATGTAAGAATTATATCTCATAGAACTATTTATTCTTATTTACTTGTGCTTAGAATGTGTACTTGATACACAACTATGCCCATGAAACAATATTCTCTTAAAGTTCATGTGCATTACCCACACTAAATTGCTAATACATTAAGAAACAGGTCTATTAATTATATACTTGATAAAATATTTAATATCAATTTCATTTAATGTAACTTTTATGAACAAGAAGCAAACAGCCCTACCTCCTTTGTTTTGCTGAATGTCATAACTGAATATCAGATAAACAGGATTATGGAAATACTAATTTTTTTAAAAAAGCCTTTTATCTTTACATTTTACGTGCTATTTTTTCAGTCTTAAAATATAGTTACAAATTACCAGAACCTAAATATAGCCTTGTGTCAACCACAGTCAAAAAATTCTTAAACTGTTTTACATTCATTTCTTCTCCTCCTGCATGATGTTTTATAGTTATTGTAACTTTCAAATTAGTTTCAATATACCTCTGTATATGGATATATCTCAAAAGTTTTTATTTCAATTAATCTGTATTCAAGGTATAGTTCCAGAAGAATTTAATATAATTTAAAACTGGCATATTCAAATAATGCTCATAAAATAAAAGGCATAGACTGATTTTTTTATAGTAAACAATACACAGCCATTCTAAACTACAAATTTGAGCTTGTTTTCAAGCTGTTAGAAATGAGCAATAGTCAATAAAATAATTATAAGATGATAATATTGTAGCACAATAGATCAATTCGAAAAAGATTTGATAACCTTCTCATATTCATGCAATAACCAATCAACTATATATACAAGTATATCACACCAGAAAACAACAAATCAGCAAGAACTATTTGATCATGATTCCAATATCTTATTTACAGTTATTTTACGGATATTTAGATATTCCAAGGCTAATTGAAGAAAGCTTAAGAGAAAGAGCAAATTAAGATAGATATCTATCAAATATTAATAAAGAATCAGAGAAGAAAACAAGCACTGAATTGAAAGAAAATTTTTCTATTTTGCTGGAAAGTCCACAGATCTCTTTGGAACTGCCATTCAGATACAAAAAATTATAAACTAAAAATAAGATATAGCTAACTGTTAAATGCTATAATTTTTGATTTTGCATCATAGATACAAAATTTAAGTAAAAATGGGAAGACGTTTTTTTTTTCAGTATCAGTGGCAAAATGTTGATCAATCGACAATTAAAGAAAGAATCAAACCTACTAATTTCACTTTAGAAGCAGTATATTATCTTAAAGATTTTTTTAAAAAATTTTCTACTATTATGATTCACTCATTCTTAAGTATACTTTCTAATTTCTTACTTGAGGGCAAATACTCATTTTTAGTTACAAATTCTATATATAACATTAAGTCTATACTTGATTTATAGCAAAACATCAAAGTTAAAATTCTTCAAAAGGAAATAACATTCAATTCATTAAAATTGTTTTTTTTTTCAGCTAATTAGAAATTTTTTCTTGTACATTAAATTTAAAATCTCTTTTTAAAAAATTTGTGAGGGTAATTGTTATACAAACTATAATGGACCAAATGACTAACAAATTTTTGTCCATTAATAATAACTGCATAAATATTAGCTTCTTTTAATATGTTCATTTTCTTTTATGAATTTTGTCACCATTATATATAATTCAATATACTTATAAAATTTTTTGCAAAAATAAATCAATTAGTATTTTTGTTCTTTTGCCACAAAGAAATTATACATCCTAAAGCATGAGAAGTGGAAAATATTGATATAAAGCTAAGTGATTAAATCAAAGGAAATAAAATGTGATGTTTTGTTCTAAAATGTCATTTTTGCAACAAGTTAAATCATGTACACACAATTCAATATACTTAATTTTTGTAACAAAGCTGACATTTTAGAGAAATAAGAACACATTAATTATTTTCTTCTTGATCATTTTAAACTATATACCAAAAATTTGTACTATACTACATATGCTAAATAACTTAGTATACAAGTAATTCATTGAAGCATGAGTTAAAAAATATATCAATTTTTAAATTCTTTATCCAACAGAAATAACAATTATACAATGTTTTAATAAAGTAACAATATAATTTCAATAATACAGTTTTTAAAATTTTACATATTTTATTAAAATCTTCACTAATGTTTTCAAACAAGAAAATGAATACTTAATCTTGAAACAATCTACATTTATAAATTTAATTTTTTAATAAAAGAGAATATAGTTTAAGAAGCAATAAAGTAATAAATTAATCTTAGTGCATGTCATAGATATATTTGTTATTTTTAAATAAAATGCCTTTAAAAACATTTTTTAATATATAAAAACCTTTATCAGAATATTAAAATTATTTTGCTGAAATATAATACATTAGCTATAAACTAGGCAGGCAACACCCTAAAAACATAATCTAATTCCAATGAAGTATCTTCCGGCAAATCAGTACAATGCACAGCATTTTTAACTTTATCATGACCATAATTGGCTCTTAGGGTGCCAGGTCTTATTTTTCGTGCAATTTCTGGGTCTGATGGTCCAACATATGTTCTGAATTCCTCAAATACATTAGTTGAGTTTTGCTTGGTTATTTCTAATGCTATCGAAGGACCAGACATCAATTGTGAAACCATGTCCTTATATTCAGCAACAACTCCTTTGTACACATCAAAAAATTCAGACGCTGTACCTAGATTGAAAGTTACCACTTCCAATGCTGAAATTGTAAATCTAGCTGCAATAATATCTTGCACTATATTACCAACTAATTTCTTCCGCACTGCATGTGGTTTAATTATACAACATGTAGAATTTTTATAGATGGCAGTATTGCAATGTACTTCCTTTGAAGATGGGAAAAACACTTTGATTTCAGTTTCAGCAGTTCTGTCATCAGTTGGACCTAGACAATGTCCAGCCAATTCACCCAAATTGGATCTAAGAGGCCTTTCAATAGGAGATTCGGGATTTAGCAGCTTTCTTACAATGTTCTTGGCATTTTGTCCCCGGACTTCCATTATCACAAATTTTTTATTCAATTTCGTTGCGAAAGAACTGGCATTGAAACTACTCTTTTCTTTGTCAATTATTTTGCCTCGATTTATAGAAAGGTCATTATTTTCTAAAACTGATATTATGCGGCCGAGGTTCATGAATCCGGATTCATTCACAATAAAAATTGTCGATTCCACTTCACGAGCAAATCTTTCTGCTGTTGTTCGATCACCAAAATCTACAATATATAATTGTCTTGATAAAACATTGATTATACTTCCGATGAATAAATCTTCAGGACTTACATTTTCACAATGAATCCTACGAAGGAATAACCGTTTAGACGCTATGTCATACATGTCTACACTTCCATCTGAAGGATAATAACATAAAATAAATCTTCTCTTTACTTTCATTGTTGGATCAAACCATTCCACGAGAAATCTATATTTTTCTTCACTCATCATGTAATTAAATTACGGGAAAAAACAAAAAGTCTATTAATCTAAGAATAGCATATCTAATATCGCCAAACTCAGCCGAGACACAAAACTTTTGAAAACAAATTTAAACTGCCAGAAAAATCTTTCTATTTCAGTTCACTTTTTTCGTGAACTTTCGTACGGCATTTCCGCAAATGCACCTGAATACAAAATAACATCAGTCTTTGGACTAAAAAAATATTTAATTTCGGAAAAACATGGTATATTTTATAATTTATTGCATTGTAGAGTTTCAATTAGAATTGTTGTTGTTTAATATCAATAATCTGATACATTAACCATTATTTAGATTAGACGGCAAAGACTGCCATGCGTGACTAGAGATGCATAATCCACGATTTTTTCAATAACAAATAATTTTGCTATTGTTATTTTTAAATAT
>JAPMOQ010068079.1:969903-1006143 GCA_026543055.1 Argiope trifasciata | reverse complement strand
GATAACGTTTAAACTGTTGCAGCCTCTTCAAAAACTCATCCTTTACAGTAACACAATCCCATTGTAAACGGGACCATTGATTGACAGTTTTATGACTCGTACGAAAGAGTCATACAACCGTCGTGACCGTGTTTCCACGGAAAGGGGGTGCAGTAGCCTCTGAGGGTAAAGACTCCTGAGCACCCAGAGGGTAGAAGTCAGACTTCTAGCTCATAGGAAGGTCACACGCACATTCGCTTTCACAACCTCTTTTTACATGAGGGGGGGGGCACATTCATATATCGCACAGATAAAACGACCATACCCGAACCGGGACGCGAACCCAGATCACGGGGAACCCCTATGCCAGGAAGCCAGCGTTTCTTTTCTGTAACTATCCAATTACAAAAAAATATTACCTTCACTAAATTTGTTTTCATTATTATTCAAACATCACAAAACTTGATAGTTTAAAAGGGATAATTTCCGTTCCAGAACATACAAATGTATGACTTAGGAGATTAACTCTTCTGAAAAAAGATTCAAATTCCCACAAAGAACAAGCAAAATATACGAACTATGTGTGTAAATGAAGAATACAAACAGAAAATACTCTATTCGCTAGAAATTTGACTTCGATACTTTGAAGAATCTCCATATTTTCGAGACTGAAAAACTCATTTTTATTGTCTAGCTGTTTCTCTGTTTAAAAACGCGACAATTCAAAAACACTTTAAACGGGACAAAGAAAATTGGAGCTGGCCTCCTGGCATAGGGATAGCGTGTCTTCCCCGTGATCTGGGCGTCCCGGGTTCGAGTCCCGGTTCGGGCAGGGCTATTACTCTGTGTTCTGTCTGTGAGGCGTGTGAATGAGTCCCCCTGTAAAAAGGGGTTGTGCAAGCGAATGTGCGTGTCACCTTCATTTGAGCTAGATGTCAGACTTCTGCCCTCTGAGTGCTCAGGGGTCTTTACCCCCAGATGCATCCCCTTTCCGTGGAAACACGGACACGACATCATCATCATCAAGTAAATTGCTTCTGAGGCCTATACACCACATTTATAGATTTCTATTAAATTTTGAATGAAATCCTTTCGGATAAATATTTTTCTGTCTGTCCGAGTGCAAATGAACATGAGAGTTGCAAAAAGTAAAAAGCGAGACGATAAAATTAGATATTTATAGTAAATTTGATTAGTAGTAGTTCGTATCTTAAATATAACGAATATTAAATTTTAATATAAATTTAAATTTTTATGATAATAAAATATAAATTTTGATACAAATTCCTCGAAAGGTTGACTGTCTTGTTTCTTACATTCGGATATATTTAAACGCCTTAACTGAAAAGAAAAGAAAAAAAAGAAATGAATTTGATAAGTGAATGTTTTTCCACTTGATTTTCTTGCTGAAGTTTTATTTCAGTTTCAATCGATACTAAAAAACACGTTCAAAATGCAAGCTCACTTTTTATACGAATTTACGAAATGTTCATGCATGGAGCACGGAAAAAAAAGAATGAATTTAGTTTAGTTAGATTAACGTTCCGTTGTAAAGCAACACTAGGGCTATTTGGGGACGGACCTCGTCATTTTGAACCTCGGTCAGATGAACTGGCTCCCCCCTCTCTACACTAGCGGGAGGACGTTTGGCCTGACGGATTGAACGTGTAAGAGACCCTCTCACAGGAATTCTTCGGAGGAATCGAGTCTCGAACCTGAAACCCTCCTGTTCCGAAGCCGAGACCTTACCACCAGACCACCGAGGCCCCATGAAAAAATGAGTATTAATGGTTTACCTAAAGAAAAGAGGAAGCTCGGATTTTCCTCCGTTTATAATGTTTAATATTTGTTTTTCTTTAAACGAATATTGTCACTTAGATAGAACTCAAGAAGACACATGAAGTAGATTAAATCAATTTATTAACCCAACTAAGAGCACTATGAGAGATTTTCAGCTCTTATACAAGTATGGAAAGTTGCAGAATACATTTCTGGAGACAGTAAGAAAAGTCCAGAGCATTTATCTGGTAAATTAAAGTCAAGAATCTTCTGGAACACGAAATAAAGGAAAAAAAAATCAAGGACAAATACTTAGACAAATGTCTACTGGGATTTGAATGAATTATCTCCAGACTACGAGTCCAGCGTCATAACCATTCAGCTATGCAGACTCGGCAGTGTTTCGTCTCAATGCGGCAATATAATAGAAATGGTTAATTTGCGCCTGGAACTTTTACATTTATAAAATTGAGAGTTAAATGTATTTATTTCAATCCAATTCAGTTTCACATTTTTGAATTAAGAAATTTTTTAAAAGCTTTAAAGAAAGAAGCTTTTAAATTTTTTTATTGCCTTGGAAGATTAACTATGCTGGTAAAAATTAGAATTCTTCTCTCTCTGTAGGGGTTGAATAAAGAATGAAAAGAGTAATTTAAAAATATTTTTCAGAACATCTTCGGTGCAAATTATAGCACGATTTTTTTTTATCATCTTAAAATAAAATAAAATAGCTTTTCTTTATTCAGATTCCATTTTCAGACTACTATTTATCGAATTTTTAATCAATTTTCGAAATTAATTAAAATACAGGTAATAATAATGCATTTTTATTCAACTACTAAGCCTACTTCAAAGTTCGTTTCCATATGCAACTAACATGTTTTATCAAACACAAATAATTAAAAAAAATTGCTTGTGTTTCATTCTTTTAAATGCACACTTTTAAACTTCTGCATTCTGAAAAGTAGTTAGATGCATAACTATGCACTGAATACAAAGGTTTGTGTATTTCTCTAATGACTTCTCTAAGATGATTTTTACAAAAAATTAAAAATTAAAAAATTAGCTTTCTAATGGTATCGGTATTTTAGCATATAACTTAAGCTTCTTAACGAATTATTAAAGAAATATTTTAACTATATTTTTCAACAATATACTTCGGACAAATCAATATAATTTAATCTGCACGAGCACGTTACGACTGAAAGGGAAAATATTATCTTTTATCAATATGCTGCCATCAGATCGAAAAAAACTGAAATTAAAAAATAAATAATTATTGAAAATTAAAAAAAATAATAAATGTTATTTTTCAGCACGTGTCTGTATGAAATAAAATGAATATGAAATAAGTTTTTTCCTAAAAAAAAAAAAAAAATGTAAAGAATTTTTTTTGTGACTTTTGCGATATTATTAATTAATAAATTAGTTTTATTTAAGACAAATATGGTTTAATATACACATTTTTTCCAATTCAAGCCTAATTTGTAAAACGTTAATAATAGAAATGCATCTATAAAAGGGCTCTAATGAAGTAAATAACTACATAGTATGTAACATGAGTCTATAAATGCTTTAAAAAATGAAGTACATTTAGCTTTCAAGTAAAAAGAGAGAAGCTTCAGTCACTCGGTCTCTAAAACTGACTGGTTTATGAATATTTAAAGATCTCTGTTCAATAAAAACGAGTATTTTAAACCACTTCATCGACCTTTCCAAAGATGATACCCCAATCAACGCCCAGGATTTCTCAAGACTGATTGGCCTTAGAATGAAAATGTTGAATGTTCCAAGCATTTCTATTCAAAACTTCTAAGTTGATCAAATTCGATAGCAGAAGATAGAAAATTTCTTTTATTTATTTGAAAGTTGAAGTGTTAGGAATATTTCGTAGAATATGATTCTTAATAATTAAAAGATGTATAAAATTTAGACTTTAATTTTTTACTTATGTTTATAGACCAAAAAAAAATATTATTCTCATCAATTAAATCCTTTTGAAAATAATACTAAAATAAATTTTATGATGAATCTAAGTAATTTTTCTTGAAATATTACATAAATAATTCTTGAATAATTCTTGAAATATTACATAAATTATTGAAATTGTATAGTAGAACACATAATGTTTCTCTGTTTCTAACATTTAAAAAAAATGCCTTTATTTCAATTTGCGGTTTAATCATTTCCACTTTAATTCTAAGTTGAAATTTGATAATTAGAGAGAGATATGGTGCATTACAGGCTTAAGGCCTTTATAACAGAACGAGTGAATTATACGACTATTAAAATTTAAACCTTAAAAATATTTTGATGAAATAGTTATTAAAAGACAAGTCACATAAAGTATTTAATTGACAATACCATTACATAAAGTATTTAACTGATATTTTTAAATAGCAACAAGATTGGCGGACCATCAGGTCGCCAAAGGCGGATATATAAACACTAACATAACAACTTTGATAGTTGCAACAAGCAATAATTGCTTTGAGTACTTGCTCAAGAATCAAAATTGAAAAATAAATAAATAAAGCTTCAAACTGAGCAAGCGTCTTGAATGGTGCCTGAAAGGAGCCATCAGAGTAAACAAGCTCTTTGTGGAAGAGAAAAAAAAATAATAAACAACTTCAGAGAATAGTTAAGTTTAATCAAGAAAGGGCAAAATTATCCTCGTATGCCAGAAATGGTTGTTGACAGAGCTGACGAAGAACAATAGCATTCTTTAAGAGAGCACACACAAGAAGAGACAGATCAATCAGATCCATCAAATAGAAAAGAGATAAAACAGCCTTTGAAACTGAACGAAGCACTGAAATGCGTATTAAATTGCCATCCGTAGCTTCCGTTGTTGACCGTAGGGGAACATCGGATAGTGCTGTTGCTGCTATAGCTAGAGCTGCTTTACAGGACTTGGTTGCAATAGCAGAAGACAAAATCCTATATAACAGACAGGATGAAAATCAGAAGAGCAAGTTAAAAAAATCGAAGAGTTCTCTTTAAAGATAATCGTTATACAGTAAAAGCTCTTTATTCGCGGGGTATACGTTCCATAAATATGCCACGAATACAGAAACCGGGAATACGGAAGGGTCATTTATAGGGGATGATAGGGGATACGTTCCTAGGAGACAAAATAATATATATATGTATATATTGTAACGATTCAGCTTCTACCCTGTCTGATCAGGGGGGGGGGTTTCACACGCTCCATAATTGCTAATTCCAGACTGGTCGCCTCAATATCTACGTTTTATGGCGATGTTATTACTTACAGATGGACAGGTGGAGAACCCTCCTTCTAAGAACGGACATCTAACCCTTTAGAGGGAGACGAGATAAAGGACCACCCGAGCACTAATAGTGTCTGCGACACAGATGTGCAGCCTGCTTTGCTTCCCGTAGTGAACATCCCTGCGGTCAACGGTAGGCCACTGAAGTTTTGCTGAACGACGATTGGAGAATCGGCAGCCCAAATGCTCCAATGGTTAGGAGATGCAGGGTCCAAGGAAGAGAGAAAAAGGCGAGATTTTTGGAGAGAAAAGGAGAGCCGAGACTAAGAGGCGAGAATTAGACGCCGAGCGTTCGAGAGAAGATTCCACCCGAGGAATTCAGTGGATTCCTGGAGCTAACCCAGGTACCTGCGCTAGATTTAAACGGCTGCTAAGTTGTTCTCGTGAGTTTCTCTGAAATATCTCAAAGAACTATTCTTGTGATGTTCCACATAGAACTTTTCACTTAACCTAGATGATAAATAGTATTTTTTTCTGTAAATTAAAGTTGTAAATAAAGTACTTAATTTAAAACGCTACCCTTTATTTTATCAGACCAAATCGAGACGTTACAATATATGTACGAGACGTCAAAAAAACAATCCTCTATTTTCTGTTATCTGAGTACAATAAAAGCTCCTTATTTGCGCTTCCTTCATTCGCTTTTTCACTATTCTCGGATTTAAAAGATGCGACCCAATTTCTGTATTCGCGGTTAAATATTTCTTTATTCGCTGATCTAATAAGTACATAAAGGATTCCAATAGGTATCCAATCCAATATCCTATGTAAATGCCGTCAAATGGACCAATAAAAAGAGTAAAATAGATTTTATTACAACATTGCCTAAAGTATGTTGTTAAATGCAAACATAGCCGAAATCGCGAATGGAATAGGACGCGATGGGTTTGAACAGATAGAATCAAGTGACATTCAGGAATGGCTGGAATCGCAAGATGAAGATCTGACTGAAACCGACTTGGTGGAAATGTTCAATTCACAGCCCATTGAAGAAGAGGCTTCCACAAGCACTGGAAGCGTGACGTTTCATTTGAAAAATCTTAGTAAAGGTTTAAGAATGGCAAATGAGCTTTGCGATTTCTTTATGAACACTGATCCGTCTTTGGAACGAAGTCTTAGTTTTAAGAGGAAAATGGCTAATGCGACGGCCGCGTATCCGTCTGAATGGATGGAGCTTTTAAAAACGGTCAAGGAAGGGAAAATGACAAAATTCTTCAGACCATTGCCTAAGCCTTAAGATAATTAATCAAAATGTTCAAAAACTTCCATTAAATTGATTTTTATATAGTATTTGTTTTTTATTTTGTCCCCTAGGAACGTATCCCCTATGATCCCGTATAAATGACCTTCCGCATTCATGGTTTCTGTATTCGTGTCGTATTTATGGAACGTAAATTCCGCGAATAAAGAGCTTTTACTGTATAAGATTTCATTTGTCTATCTTGTTGCATTACACTTTCTATTGCTTACTTCGTGCATGAGTAAATAAAAATAAACGACATTACAGCTTAACGTAAAGCAATGCACAATTATGGTATCCGACTAAGTTCGAAGGGAAATGTTTGAAAAATTGGATTTTTAAAAAACTATTTACAGTTTTTAGATGTGTTGTCAATAATAAACACTTTAAATACAAAAAACTATTATTTGAAAATATAATATATGAGAAGTGGGAACATTTGTAATAAATTTTAGTGAAATCGAACCAAAATGGTTATTATTCTACATAAAATTGCAATGCAGCAATCCTATTTTTCTTGGCACGCAAGTTATAGCATAGAATGATGAACAAAATGAACCGAAATTTAAGAAAAATCTTGAGATGCAAAGAAATGATGGATAAAAATAAAAGTATATGTGCCTTTTCCCCCTAAATTCACGATTTAATTATTCCGAAAACACCAATAAATGAGAAAGTATTTCACCAACAATAAAACTTTTGGTGCATTTCATTGTCTTTATTGTTTCAAACACACGCTGAAAGTTTTATGTAAATACCGCTGTTAGTTTTTGAGATTTCGTGTTAACGGTGGAGAATTTTTATGGAAAATAAGTTTTGTGAAAATTGAAGACATATTTTAGCTGACAAATATGATTTGTTTAAAATTTTCTTATAAATTTGCTCATGCTTTCCTTTTCCTTGAAAAGATAAACTGTTTTGAAAAGAGAAAAGTCTGAACTACAAGAAATAATATTTCACCAATGTGGTCGACAATCAGTGTTTTTAACATAGTCGGATACTTTAAGTGAGATACTTCGTGAATGTGAGGATATCTTAATAAGACAGATAACATCTACAGGGATGAGCAATTGCTTTTGTCCTGTGGTTATGTTACTAGGCTTCAGACCCAAAGGTCCCGGGTTCTGTTCTGAGCCAACATCACCCTCCTCAAGAACTTTAATTGACCCCATTTGATCTGCTACGATAAGTAAAGGCTTTTTTATCATTTCAATGTATTAATTAATCAGCTTGAGGTTTTTCTTCTCAAATTTCGCACCCATTCCCAAAATAGGATGCATTGAGTGTTTCCTAGAACAACGAAAACAAAACGAATGTGGACAATCGATGCTTTTACTTTTGAGTTTGTTCCAAAATTTGATAAAGATTTTCTTTGCTGACAAGAACAGTTTAGTTACATTAACGTCCCGTTTTAATGCAACATTGAGATTACTTTGGGACTAACCGCTAGTTTTAAACCGTGTTCAGATGACCAGGACGACATCTGAGCTGACACAACTCTTACCAAACTTCCACACCATTATTATCGGCATTATTCATCGGCTGAGTTAGCAAGGTCGGCCATCTTAGGGGTGAGGCTGATGCTATGCACTCTGATTCAGCTACTGAGGGGGTCCCCACCGTGATTAAGAATTAAAATAGTGTTCTGAACATTAATAATGTGGTACATACTAAAAAGTGTGCAAGCTTGTTTCCGTGTGGCTGGCTGAGCATCGACTGACGATTTTATCAGGCAAAGATCGCAGTGATATCTATAAAAAGGCATGAAATGTTCATTTATGAATAAGGAAATCCCCGCCAGACATGTTAAAATAGAGTGGCGTGCCCGGCGCCCAGAAGTCGAGGCTAAGGCTTGGTTCAAATGGACTTGCAAATCATCAGCTATCTACTTTTGGCTAAATCTAATGTAATATTTTTTTTACAATCCTTTACATTGGTAGTTAAATATAATAAATGCTGAACCCTCTTTCAGCAAATTAAAAGGGAATGAAGGATTCTCTTCTGTCAAGCATACGGGTATAATACTTAAACGCTCTTGCTATAATACTAAGTATCGAAAAAGAAATTGGAAAATCTATAATTTTCCTGGAGTGGTTTATAGCAAAAAGAAAATGACGCATTATCAAATAAATATGCAAATGATCGTTTGTTTTTTACTTTGCTAAAAATTTAGGGGCTCAAATGATTTCTTGCACCCGAGCCCCATCAGAGAGAAGGTCGGCTCTGTGAGTTAAGCTGACACAGACCCGCTTACTCGACTGTTGTTCAGTGGAATCGTGTCTCAAACTTGGAACCCTCCGCCTCCGAAGCCGATACCTTACCACCAGTTTACAGCGGCCGTTAACAAGAAGAAGGTGAGATGAATGTTTTGAAAGGAGCACTTGGACTCTGTGGTCCTATATCTCCGAGACCTAATGATCATTTCATGTAGGCCTAATTATATAATATTAATATATTTACACTCGTTTCGGCCAAAGACCACCGTGTTGGCTCATGGCAGTGGGGGCACGTTAAGGCCTTATCACACGGTGAAATTTCGCTAGCACTTTTCCGTTTCTACCCTCAAAAACCAGTCAAACATGTTTCATAATCGACAACTTTTTCTAACCAGCTAGAAAATGCCGTCGGAAATATTGTCCGCAAACGAAATTCAACCAATCATGTGAAACTTTGAAGTGGCGTCACACAAATGACGTCACTTTCGCTGTCGTTTGCTGACTGAAAGTGCCGACGATATTTCTCCGTGTGATAAGGCCTTTAAATAGGCAAAGTACTCCAAGTTCCCATAACAAATTTTGCCTCTTTGGGTTCTGAGTCGGTCTCTGATTTGGATCTAAATTCTGACTTGGGGATGGATGAATGAGTTCGACCGCCACCTAACAAGGATTGTGTCGTGTGTGTTCGAGTAAAGTCACCTTAACGGTACTCGTTAGCAACGAAAGGCGCACGCTTCTGCCTTCATTCGAAAGAAGTCCGCTCATTCGGGCTTGGTATGACCAACTGGCATTAGACCGACCCGACCCGATAGAAACACAAATTAAAGAAAAAAAAGGCTGAATTTGTTTCAAAATTTTTTAATGAATTTACAATACTAATGATGAATCTACACGATGAGTTTCATTCATTTAGCTATTTGCATTTTTGAGTTGTCATGCACACAGGGTCATAAATGGATAACCAGATAGATCTGACACAGATAAATTAATTCAAAATTTTAATACAAATTTGTAATGTAGTCATTTTGGTGATATATCAAACGACATGCCAATTATCTACTGAATTTTTCAATTAATTAGGCTTGCATAATTCTAATAATCTGTGTTTTTAGTTTCAGGGAGATTTAAGGTCTCCGACTACATTAAAAACACTGGTCATCTACCACATTGGCGAATTTTTTCATTATTATTATTTCTTGTACAGACTTGTCTCTTTCCAAAATAATTTATCTTTTCTAGGAAAATTTAGGCCTGACATTTCATCCAGGGTAACATACTTTTGTATTTAAAATTTTTTTAAATTTGTCTAAAAGTTTAAATTCATAAAAATTCTCCACTATTAGCATGGTATCTCAAAAACTAATAGACGTATTTACATAAAAATTTCAGCGTGAGTTTTAAATAATATGGGCAATAAAAGGAACCAAATGGTTTATTGTTGATGAAATATTTTTTCATTAATAGGTATTTTTAGAAAAATTTAATTTTAAATTTATTTAAAAAAAGCATATTTACGTATATTTTTATGCATAACTTCTTTGCTTCACAAAATGTTTCTTAGATTTTGGTTCATTTCATTCATCATTATATTCTATAACTTGAGTTCAAAGGCAAATAGGATGGCTGCATTACCATTTTGCGTAGAGTGTCGACCCACTTTGAATATATTTCATTTAAATTTACCACGCATTTTCCTATTTCTCGAAATATATTACATTTTCAAATAATTGTTTTTGTATTTTTTGTGTTTATAATTGACAATACATCTAAAAACCATAAACAGTTATTAAAAAATCCAATTTTTCAAAAATTTTCTTTCGAACGTAGTCGGATACCTTAATTATATTATTTAATTACTTCATTTTCATAAATAGTTTTATGCTATTCCTTAAAAAAAAGTAAATAAATAAAAATAAAAATAATAAATAAATAAATAAAAGATAAAAATAAAATGAATTATATTATAATCCATGGAACTTCGAAAACTTTCATCTTTCTGAAAGGCTGCCATATTCTGGTTGCTAAAACAATTATATGTTTAGATATGATGTAGAGTTGCTCATATAACGTGATAGTTACGTCTTATAAATCGTCTTTCAAATTCTTAAATGTAAAAAAGAAATATTCCCCTCCTAGTTTGAATTTGAATTCAAGTAGTGAATAAGAAGTGATAAACTGTATGCAATTCCTAATTTTCAATTATTAAAATATTAATTCGAAAAATTTACGATTCTTCGTCAAATAAGTATTTTTTTCCACTCAATCTTTTTAGGGAACTGCGACGTTTTCATGAACGAAAATTATCGTTCACTTTTGAATAAAGTGAAATTTTTGTGCACGTACATTTTTATATCTATTAAAAAATTTTGGAACGAATGAGTTATTTTAATTATAAAACAATAAAAAAATGCACCTTTCTTAAATTATTATTATTACAAGGTAAATTGAATATGTGTTCTGATGCTATAATAATCACAAAATGATGAAAACAGAAAAAAGGACTCCATTTCTAAAGAATATCAAAATTTTTGAAATTAGATTCCAAATATGTTATTTATGATTATTTTCTTCTTATAAATGTGAAATTTATCTTTGTTTCAATTTCGAAATTATTTAATTTGATTTCAATAATTTTTTATTGTTTTGCAATTTTTTTCGGGTCATTGAAATCCTGTCTAATTAATTAATTTAGTAATTTAGAATTGTTACTGAAGCTTGATAATCAGTTGAAATGTAGTTACAACAAAGAGTTCTGCGAGCATGCGCATTTAAACAGCATTTCCTTTCCCGACACTATTATTCGGTACCAAAAGGAGCAGCCAATCATTACCGGAGGTTATTGTGACGTCAAACCGGAAATCACGCCCTTCAGCTGCTACCACGCGGGAGTGCTAAACAACTGCGGGAGGCACTTCTTCCTCATTCAGTCTTTCTTCGGGAGCTTGAGTGGAAGTTGGGGCGTGAAAGGCCTCCTCTGAATATTGTTTCTTTGTTCTCTGTAAATGTGCAAAACTCCTTAAAACTGCAATACAAAATGAGACGCGCTTCTTTAAAAAATAAAATAAATGTTCAGACTGAGCCCACTTATCTTCCATACTTAATGCTGGGCAGTATTGGAGCTGAAGAATTCAGAGCGGCAGAATGTTTAATAAATTTATCGAACAATCATACACAACGAAGTAATGATTACATGATTCAGCGCATGATACAAGATTTAAAAGCTGTTCAACAAGATCCAGTTCCGAATATTCTTGAAACAGAAGAAGATAATGTTTTAGAACGGAGAACTGCCACGCCCTCCACACCGGTGAAAACAAAGAATTATAAAGTGACGGGTGCACCTCCACTCGCTAAAAAACTCCATAAATGTACATATATAGGATGTGATAAATCTTATGGAAAAAGTTCCCATCTGAAAGCCCACCATCGGACGCATACAGGTAAATTAGAATAAACTTTGTTTACAATAGAGGAATAATTATACTTCCAACTTATTTGTGAACAGATGGATATTTAGATTTCTTTTTTCCTTTCATTAAAATCAGACTATTATTTTTTCTTAAATGTAAAAGCTGAAATTGTTTATATCAGATGCATTAAGTTATTAAAACGAGCTCGAACGTTTATAAAATTTTTTAATCATTATTTGGAATTTGAAAATATTGAGTTCTTAGGATTTTAAAAAATGTGATGACAATTCGAATTATCAGTAAAAGCAGAATGATCACATATATCAATTTATTGAATTTAATTCGAATTCTTTTTCTCTCCATCGAAGCAATATATTGTGAAATGTATGCACATTTCTAGAAAATTGAATTGTTTTAATTTGCATATGAGAAACCTATAAAATGGATAAACATATATTGTAATACATACTTGAAAATATTTAATTGATGAATAATACTTCAATGGACCTTCATTATTTAAAGTAGAGACAAACATAATGATAGATTTTTTTTTTTTTTAAAGTTTGTTTTATAATTGTACTTTTGGCTTAGAAAATTGCTAGATTTACTTTTGAAAATTAATCTGGAACTCTGATGTTTACTTGGAACTCTCATGTTTTATTAATTAAAGTATCTGATTTAAATCTTGCTGAACACAAATAAGCTATATTTTAAAGTAACTGTATTACAATTTATACAAAAAAAAAAGTTTTCCCAAGCTAGATATTTTTTTGATTGGATTTCTTTTACAAAGGATAAAAATATCTTAAAAATTTCTTTTTAAGATTTTAAAAATAAAAGCAATGGAGTTGTTTTCTTCCATTCAATGATTTATGCATTTATTTTACTTATTGAAAATGAGGTCAAGCATATACTGATTAGACACAATCAAACCTAAAGATTTTCTTCCAGAAATTCAATTTTCAACCCAGAAGTTTTAAATTTTGCATTTTTGAATCAAATTGATCAAAAAATTAATTTTTATTTTGCTGTACATTTATTTAGAAAATCTTTAAAGTCACTATTTAAAATATAAATTTGTTTGATTTAAAATTCTTTAATGGGACTTGGTAAATTAAAAAAAAAATCTTATCATTACAATAAAACAAACCTAACATATTAGTTTAATAATTTTTTAAAGGTAAGTATTTATGTTTTCACAGTGATTGTTTAATTTATACATGAAGCATTAAAAAAATGTTAGATTTTTTTTAACATAAATTCTCCAATTCATGCAAAGTTTTTTAAAGCCATGTTATAATTGTTTACTCACTGTGAAGTATGATTTTAGATGCATTTGTTTTTAAGTTAATGTGCAATAAAAATTATAAATTTAAATAAATGCATCATACACATGCTACCTTTTTTTGATATTAGCTTAATGTCATGTAGAAAAAATTATATAATATAAAAAATATGATTTAAATGCATTAAAATATTATGTATTTGATATAACTCTATTATACATGTTATAAAGAAATTGATTTTATAATATTAAATACATTAATGGGATGCTACCTACTATAATAAAACCAAATTGAACTATAAAGTTTTAATTAAGTTCAGAAAATAAATCAATATTTTAATATTTGGCTTGCAAGTTAAGGAAAAACTGGGGAGAAAAAAATGATAGAATCTTCTTTTAAGTGAAATGGTGATTTTTTTTTTATAAACGAACATGATACATTTACTTTTCATGCAATTAAGAGCTATTCCGAATATATTATTAAAAGATTGATTTTATTATCATTTGTTTGCCTTAATTGACTGCAGAATTTGCTATTCTTATTTTCAATTAAACTACATTAATCAAAAGTAGACTGAATAAGACAGTGATGAAACTATTTGCTAAATTATTAGAGCAGAGCGTGATTAGCTCAATGATGAATGAAATCGTGATCTATTACTGGATCAGTAGTTGTACCAACTTGTAAACAAATATATATAAAAAAATTCTGTTGATATAGTTCTATGACCCATAAGAAAAAAGTTAAACAATTATAAATGGTCCAATGTTTATTAATTGCATAAATTAGTGTAGTTTCTGAGTTTCAACAAATCTCTTGCAACAAGAATTGTTCTTTTTACTTAGTATGTTTGGGAAGAAATTACTTTATATTTTTAGTTTAAAATTTATTTTTTTTACTGAAACGACCTAGAAATATTCTTTTTGAATTTTAGACATAACATATGAATTTGAATATTTTGTGGCCTTAAGTTGCTTATATTGAGGGTTTTCTTTTAACCTCTTGTTTTATACTGATATATCTGAAAATGAATTGAATTTTTAATGTTAAATTCTGAAGTTAAGTAAAAAGATTAATCGCTTGCCTGATTATCCTGAGTTATCTTGGGTTTATATATTGTGCAGTTGAATAATATCACAAGAAAACTTGGGCAAAGTAGAATTTGTCAGTACGATTCGTTTTGTCATGATTTTACTAGGCCTGGAGGAAATGAAAGGAAGTATTCAACTTAGATTGGCAGTTTGCCTAGTTTTGTTGGTTTCGCAGCTCTTTTGGCAGATTGGTGGTGTGTTTTCTCTATTGTATAGTTTGTTTGCTTGAGTATTAGTTATATATTAAAAAGGATAGTTGCATTAGAAAAAAGTGAAATAATCATGATGATACAAGATAGTGAAAGTGAACATTTTTCAGATAATAATTCCTGCTACTGAAAAAAAATCCAATCCAATGAGACAGTGTATTCTGTGCTCTTGTAAAAGAGATTCCAGATTAAAAACAGTAAGAAAAGGACCATATACCAGTTTACAGAAAGTCAAGTATTATTTTGTGTTGTCTTTTGTTTCAAAAACTATCATACAAAGACTAATACTTAACTTTTTTTCTATCGTCTGAGATAACGTGGGACAGTTAAACTAAATGCTTTTACATCCATAAGGAAATTAAAATTCAACTTAAAATCTCCGTATTTTGTTTTGTTTTGTTTCCTTATTTTTAAGAATAAAATAAAAAAAAATGTGATGATATTTTTGCAATTTTTTTCAAAAAAATTTGTATGATAAGCGATTAAGTAATGAAAAAATGCAAATATCACTTTGAAAAACCTCAATATCTCAAATGTCATTTCTATTATTAAAAACATTGAAATAATGTGATAAATAAGATGCCATCTAATTTGGACATTGAATTAAATGTTGGAGAGAGAAATTAATAAAATTAGTCACTTATTTCAAACTACAAAGCTGGTTAATGAGAAGTGCAGACACACTGATAACAAATTCTATGAATTATAAAATGTTTAGATAGCATTAACATTTTGCCTCGTTAAGTAGTCAAATTATTATTTCGTTTGATCCACTTTGTTATTATGTTTAGAAACACCAAGCATTTGTTTAATATCATTATGTGCAAAAGCAAATATTCTTTGTCATGAATTATAGTAAATAAAAGTAATTAAAATAATTAAAAGGCTTGATTAATTAAAAAATGTGTTGAAATTGCAAAATTATATTTACTAGCTTAGAGAGACTGTGCAACACTTCTTAGGGCTGCAAAATATTTGTATCGATTGATAAACATTGTAATAATTAAGTTAACACAGTGAAAGAGATAGAACCTGACCATTTATATTGATATATATTAATATTATTTAAATTTTTTATAATATATAGAATTCTTATTTTGAATACTATTTAAATGGTAATTATGTTGATGATATTTTATTGATATGTAATTAACCTTAAGCTGCTACCTAGTCAAAAACATGTTGTTGAACATTGATTGATAAACACTGATATATGATGAAAAGGCGAGATAAAAAAAAATGAAAGACTAACTACATAAAAAAAAGACATATGAAAGGAATACAGAGAAAAGAAATTTCACTCGAAAAGAATAGTATATGGATTATGTGGATATATAGTATAATGGATTTTTATCAGTGATAACAAATAGATAAAAATCCATTTATCATACGCATATTGTAGAAATTCAAGTGTCTGGATTAAATTCAACCGTATTTTATCCAAATAGTAGACATGACACATTTTCACAAAACTTTGATTTCAACTTTTTTGGAACTAAGTTTTATCTTACTTGAAATTGATTAATTGTTATTTGTGTAATAATTCTTCAGTATTTTTAATACCTCACGTGACTTCTGTATAAATTTATCTTAATAGTTTAATTAATTATTCCTATTTTACTTCAAGATATTTGTTTTGCTTAATTCATTATATTTGTTCAACTCCCCCCCCCCCAAACCTATGTCATATCTGAACTAATTGGATAAGCTATGAAAAATTTTATTTGTTAGGGGTGAAAAGTACTTGTAATAATTAATTTAATGATTGCAAAAACAATGTTTACATTTTATGTACTTGCACATTGTATTAACACACTGCTTGAACCTTTATAATTTTAAATTATAATGTATGACTGACTGTAATGCATGGAATTTGATATACTATAAGATTCCTTGTACGTATCTTATCAGCTAAAAAAAAAAAAATTACTGAGGAGGGGAAAAAAATGCTAATAGTCATAGGAAATATTGATGCTCTTTTTTTATTACAAGATTTTAAATCTCAATGGAGGACATATCATAGAACATTTTTTAAAAGATGGCTATAGTTTTTTTTTTATTTAAAATATTATTAAAAATCTTATGCAAGAAATAAAATTTCATTGCATAGTATTAAAAAAGCATTTAATAAATTAAAAAAAATGTGATATAAGCAGAAATTGCTGAACTGACTCTGTATTTAAAATGGGCATATTTTATGCAAGCCTGAATGACCTTGTTTGAATTCACTTCTACACGATAATGTCATTTGATGCAACTATTATGACAGACACAATATTTATTTCTTTACATCATAATTAGGAGAATATTAAAAAAATATGATGTATATTAAACACAAAATGAAAGTGATTTATTATTACTCATTTTTTATCATTTGAAAAAAACTTTCTTTCATAAAACCAAATGTTATTAGATTAGCATTTTATATGTGGGATTGTGTTAAAAAATGTAAGTGAAAAAAAATGGCACACACACACACACACACACACTTACCCGTGACTTCGTTCACTTGGAAATTTTGATGAGAATTGACTGTCTGACCAGCAGTCGGCAGTGGCTGTCTAAAATCGCAAAACGACAACGCAGCCTGGTTGCTTCGGATGTCCTACAGGCTGTGGTTTAACGCTTATATTCTTTCTCGTCCCATACTGCTTACTGGCACTAGTAAAAAGGTTTCCACGGCCGCTGTTTTTGGTGATGTTGCATGTTGAGATGTTTTCGCTCGCAAGATTAAGCGGCAATTTCAAAACGGAATGTCCATTGTGGCCACCATTAAGCCAAGTTGTAGCAATGCCAGTGGAAGCTACAGCCAGAGCTATATTGTGGTCCTTGCGGATTAGCAGGAGATTCAGCTCAAATGTCTAATCCGTACCCACTGGTGCGGAATAATTCCTCCTTTCCATTATTTCCTTAGTTCAGAATCGTTTCGTATACTTGATGCTGTTGAGAAGTAATCGTAATGTACAAGGTGCATAGCGTTTGGCGTATGTGTTGGCAGAATTGTGTCAATACGTAGGTTGAATTCCGCGAAGGATCGAACCTGCGATGTTCGGGTCTGAAGTCCAGTAACTTATCCACTATACAAAAGTGGCCACCTATGTTTAGTGGTAGTTACTGGCTTATCAAGGGGTCACCACAAGCGTCATGAAAAGTTCTTAAGAAGTGCTTATATTTTAAAACCATTTTTAAGCACCTTAAAAGTACTTAATTTTGGAAGAAAGGTCCTTAAAAGTGCTTAATTTTCTCCAGAAATGTAAAGAAGATATTCTTTTTTGTTTTAGCATTAGATATTACCTTTTGTTTCTGCATTCATTAATACATTAAATAGATAATAGTCGTAAATGTTTGTTTGTTGGATATAGCAAAAAAGGAAACCGACGGAATGAAAACATTCGGTGAAGGGACCAAAGAGTTTCAACCATGTTAAGATAATGGTGAATTAACTTTTTTTCCCGCTTGTTTTTTCAACATTGGGCGCCGTATTGAAATATTGGAATGGTTATTCCGAAAGCAAGTAATAAAAACATGCGGAACTTGTTGCAACTTTGAAAATCGTTTGAACTTCTATTTTATGTAGTGTGATAAATAGTTCTCTTATAAAATTTGACTGACATTTTTGGCGATGATAGTTTTTTAAATTTCATTTTTATTTTCCTTTTCTGTTCCTGTCTCAACCAAAAAGACACCATTTGTTTTACATTAGAAGACATTGAGCTACTATTATAAAAATACAGAAATAAATATAAAAAATTTAAAAAAATACACACTTAACATTAATTTTTAAAGATTCAGTAAAAATTATGCATATAATGAAACAGAAAATAACCTAATATTAGAAAATACGCAGGTTTACGTATGCTTTCATGTCCAAAGGTGCTAATTTTTTTTTACTATGGTGCTTAAAAAGTACTTAATTTTTGCAGCACTTTCTCAATACACTCTGTGAATGTAATTTCATTGACTTGCGCTTCTAAAACTTAGGTGTCGTAGTTTAGTTCCTTCATCACTTCCCTTGTGATTCCCCTCTTCGCTGCAGTGGGGGTAGGCCGAAATCGTCGAGACATTTTCCAGATATAGAAATCACTTTATCCTCAATCGATACCAAAGCTTTGTTAATGATTAGGCCATTATGAATGCCATCCAGCCTCTGATAAAGCGCTCTTGTATTCATCCCACAGCTGGAGTCTGCAGGTGCACACTAAAGTTTCAAACAGATCTTCTAGCTACTTTCATAGCCAGAGCTTTATTACTCCTCTTCCCAAGATTAGATTTGCGTTTTCTGGGCATTTCGAAAAAATATCAAATGATGACAAATAAAAAAAAAATTAAAACTAAGCTAAATACAATTTAAAGTATAAGCCTATAGGAAAAATATATAACGCACATAAATGCAATTCATTGACAGAAACATATAACTAACCTAAAAACAATTTATTTACATAGTATACTCGAAATAAAACAGCAAATCAAGTCTGTGTTTCTTTAAAATAAAATCAAGTCTATTTTATTTTTCGATCGAGATGGAGATAGCTACAACAGTATAAAACACACAGTTTTTAAACTTTTAATTTAAATGAAGATACAGTTCTCAACAATCACGCGTGAACTTTCAACGCCTGCTGTTGTAACACAAATGCCCGACTTTCCTACGCCAATCGGGGTAATGCAATGCAGATTAGAAATTTTTTGTTTCCTTTATTTTGTTTTCTTTAATTTAAAGTACTTCAAAATGAATCCGAAAGATCTATTCATTAACAACATTTGATTTTAAATGCATCAAAAACTAAGAAAATAAACAGAATCGTTTGAAATAATGGGACGAAATGATGCTAAGCCTAACCTCATTACTGTTGGAAAATAAAACTGGAGTCTTACTCATCTTTGGCGGGATTTGGCTCCAGCCTTTTGGCTCGAAAGTTAGTTTTCAATTAATAAAAAAATTAGCCACTCAATGAACCGGGATAAATAGTATCTTATGTTCCATTTCGGATTATAATCTATCTCTGTGCTAAATTTCATTTATTTAAATTTCCGTTCTGGCGTGATTGACGGACAAACATACATCCATTCAAACTTTCAGATTTATAATATTAGTATGCTATTACTTATGGCACTCTTACAAGCCCGCTGACAGAAAGCTGTCAACGATTTAAGTTTTAGCGTCCCTTGTTTTTTCAGTAATGTCATCTAGAGTCAAGAGTACGACTTAGCTACTTCATGCTTCACATTCGCTTGCATAGTCCCTTTTTACAGGGGGGCACATTCACACTAATCACAGATGGAACACAGAATAACAATAATGCCCGAACCGAGACTCGAACCTTGGACGCCCAAATCACGAGAAAGACATACTACACCTATGCCAGAACGCCAGCATTATATTAGTATGAATTTGCAATCTAAATTAAATTAAATTAATTTCAAATTCACACACACACACACAAACGTTTTAAGAGTTTTCAAAGTATGATGAAATTTTCAAGAATGCTCTATTTTTGATTATATGCAAATGCAATGTATTGCCTCATTCTTGCTACTTTTGAAATTTTTTTTATTACATTAATATTAAAAATATTTTACTTTATTGTTTTAAATGTTTTATTTTTTGCCAAAATTATCAGTTTTAATGAGTTATGCTGTCTTGCTATTTCTCTTAAAAGTATTATGTGAAAAGTTTACTTGAAAAAAAAAAGATATCAAAAATAATCTTCTTGCTAAAGGTTTACGTGAAAAAAAAAAGATATCAAAAATAATCTTGCTAAAGGTTTGCGTGAAAAAAAAATGATATCAGAAATAATCTTATTGTTAAAAGTTTACTTGAAAAACAAAAGATTTCAAAAATAATTTTATTGCTAAAGGTTTACTTGAAAAAAAAAAGATATCAGATATAATCTTATTGTTAAAAGCTTACTTGAAAAAAAAAAAGATATCAAATATCATCTTATAAATCGTGAATGAGAAATAACCCAAAATGAAAATTCATATAGAAAAGTTTTAAAGAAAGTTACTTGGGTTAAAAAAACAATATGTTAACGCTGAAGAAGAAAATTGCAAACTTAATTATAAATTTCTGCATTGTAGCTGCAAACAGAATTGTTTCTTTACCCGTTATTAAATTGTGCTGTAAATAATTTTTAAATTGTTTAAATTAACAAATTTTTAATAAGTATTTTGCAATTCTCCTATTTAATTCTTAGTGTGCAATTTTTGTAATATTTAGAATTTTATTTTGACAATTTCATTTTGAACCAAAATTAAATAAATGCACAATTACAAGATGAATTGCAAATTCAATAATTTCAAATATTTTATTCTAAACAAAATCTGTAATTAAATATTTTCTTTTCTAAGCTTAGGAAAATCTAGATTTATTCAGATATTTCGAGTGTTAATATACTTACTATAATATTACATTAATTTAATATTATTAGTGTGTTTTTCTGAAGTATTTTTGTTTGTTTTTAATGGAAGTGTTGTATTCCTTGTGGCCTTGGATGAAAATTTCTATTTTTAATTCCAAATTTTGTTGTATTCAAGCTTATAGGGGTAAATTCCATATTCAATAATAAATTGCAAATTCAATAATTTTAAATATTTTATTCTAAACAAAATTTATAATTAAATATTTTCTTTTCTAAGTTTAAGTAAATCTTGATTTATTCAGATATTTTGGGTGTTAATATATCCACTATAACATTATATTAATTGAATAATACTTGGTGTGTTTTTCAAAAGTTTTTTTTAATGGAAGTGTTGATCTTGAATGAAAATTTCTATTTTTAGCTCCAAATTTTATTGTATTCTTATTGGGGTAAATTCCAAACTAAGATATGTGTGATAAAAGAACTTCTGAAGGAAGCAGAGATTCGTTGGAAGAACTTGCCGTTACAGGGTCAAAATAATTTTCCAAACCGCTCCGGAGTGCCTTCGGGTGGTCATTCAATCTCCATATCTAGCATAGAAAATTGAGACATGCTAATATGAACGATCGCTTTGCATTTCCTGATGGTGGCAGTGTCATTGCACCGTTACCAGATCGTTTGCGTTTTTACGAACACGAAGCAAAACCAACCAATCGCATACAATTGCATAATTCTTAATTCCATTAAGGTTGCGGATGTATTTAATGTGCAAAATGGGTGTTGTAAAAAAACGTCCATACAAATTATAGCTTTAAAAATCTTTGAGTGTTTGACGTGCATTTTTTATGACTGGAAGACAACCAGTTGTTGTATTCAACTGATTAAGCTTCAATTATTTACAGGTTATTATTACAACTGTTATTCAGATTATTAGGTTATAAAAAAAATTTCATTGAATGTTTGGGTTATTAAATAAATGTCATAGTTTTTTAATGTGGTCTGTCGTTGCATTCGTTTGTGTGCTTGAAAAATTTTGTTTTGTCTTCAATACATTTCCAGGTGAATTTTTCATTTTATTTAACTGGTAATTATTTACAAATAATCAGTGTATGTTTTCATATCATTATAAGAAATAAATTAAATCATCCGTAATGTCTTTTTTTATGTATAAAGAAGAATATTTTTTTTAATATTCTTATTGAATTGCTAAAACAAATCTGACATTTTCTGTTCTGTTGGTTAAGAGATCAGAATTTCTGAATTTTTACTAGAGTTGTTTATAGACAAGAAGGTTTCGTTAGGCCTAAGAATCATGAACTGGGTTGTCCCATCTGAACTTGATACTCTCTAAATATAGCATAAAGAAATTTAATAATATTCTGAGAGTTGGTATTAACCATTATTCACTAAAAAGTGTGTTAGTAATTTTATTTGTAGTAGAAGCTGCAAAGATTCTTTGTAAATTCGTTTTTAAAAGAAATATTACCCCATTTTCAATATAAATTAGTAATGTATTTTTTAAATTATTGTTTTGGTTTAAAAAGAAACTTGAACTACCTCGATTATTCTGGAATTATTCCGAATTCCATATCCATTCGATGCGTTCAAGCTTCCCCCCTCCCCAAATACTGTTAGAACGTGGCAACTTATTAGAATTTCTTCGGAACATTCGCACCTGTTTATCTTTCCAGAAATGTTTTTATTATAACTGGTAAAAAAATCAAGTATATCAAAATATGAAGTATTAATCATATTTCAGTTCTGATTAATTGATATTTCCCTCCCTTCTAATCTCAATTCCTACAGGAATAGATAAAATAATGTAGCTCTAAAGAATGAGTTTTTCTTTAAAAACTATTATTCGATTCCTTTCCACCATGATTTCACTTGAGTTATTTTTATTTATCAAAATCTTGTTTTTCGAAGTTGCCAACTATAGTGTCAATTCGATTTGTCATCATGGCAATGATTTTTTTCCCAGGATTTTATTACAAACTATGCCCCTTTTATTAGATTATTACATATTAATAATTCTATGCTCCTTACATATTTCTATGTCCCTTTTATTATATTATAAAAGGGGCATAGATTACAGTTTGGATAATAGTTGTAGTTGTGTTGATACATTTAATTATTTGTTTATTTGTTGTAACATTTTAATTCAACTACAATTATTGATGAATAGCAGTTAAGTTAAAATGTATTAATTTTTAGTAAGAACAAGAATATATTTTAAGTGTAATCAAATATAAAAATCGAGATTTGTCATTGTTTTATAAAAATTCTAAATTTCCAATTCAAAAATAAAGGAATTTGCCATTCATGCTTATTTAAATTATAAAATATTTCATTAATAAAAAATTATTAATTGACTTAAGAGACGTTGTGGTGAGTTAAGTGACATAGGGAAATATTTTTCTGTTCATTCCTATTTTCAATGTTTCCACTTAGCATAGATGGAGTAAAGTTAAAAAGGGCATATAAAACTTAAAAAATGTAATAATTTCTTCATCATGTATGATAATGTAATACATTCATACTTTAATGGCGTGTTGTTGTTTTTTGCCCTTTGCGTACTTGATGTCATTTGTACGTCATAATATGAAACTTTCCCCTTTGTTTTGATTTAGAATATTCATTTGCTTTTGTTCGTTTGACGAATGTGATACTTTTCTCAACTTCTTGTAAAACAAATGTTTGTAGAATTTGTTGGTTTACATGATTACTTGAATAAAATATAAATAATCGATAAATCTCTATTTGGATCCAAAACATTGTTTCTAAGTTAGATTTTTTATGACTTTTCATTTTTTTTAAGCTACGCTTGCTAGTTTATTCCTTTGTGGATTATTTATTTAGTAACATCGAGAACAGCTCGAAATTTATTTTCTGTTAGCATATTCTAAAACAAAGACATGCACAATGGCTACACTGTTCAATAATTTACTTATTATTATTATGTATTAATTCTAGGAGGAACCGCGATCTTTTTCTGACAGAATTGGAGGAGTGTGAAAAAGGTCGTGTCAACGTTCTTTCTCTGTAAATACATAGTTGCAGTGTTTTCATTCGGTCATTGGTTACTGTGACTCACTGCTTGCTTCGCGCTCTCTTTGTTGTGTAGGGGAGATCGCTTCGCATGATGGCGTTCGATCGTTCTCTCTCTCTCTTTTTAAATCGCGGAAGTTCACAAGATTTTTCCTTTCAGCCCTTTTGGGCGTTGGAAATCGTATTAGACGCAATAGCTGTTTTCTTATTAAAACCTTAATTTCAACGATTGGTTTGATAATATTTAAGTTATTTTGCTTTTTTTGTGGTAAATTTCATGCTTGAATGAAGAAAAAGGAAATTTGCGCTGATATTTAAAATATGTATCTATAATTTCATGTGATTAAGATAAGGTAGTGGTAAGTGGTAGTGGTAATATATTAGGTAGTGTTATGTTGATGGAACATTGCTTGTTGTTCCGTGCAGTAGTTTGCCTTCAATTTCACATAGAGGGGTTTTATTTTCGTGGTAATTATTTCATAGCTATATGATGATAGTGATATCCAGATATTATTTTGATGGTCAAAGAAAGATAGTCTATTGCCTTTAATAAAAATCAAGAACTTTTTTTTCCTTTTAAACTATGATATACTGTAGATACTGTTGTAATACCTTAATGTGATGTGAAAAAAACTCGGCCATCTTTAAGACAAGCTGCAAAAGAATAAAATTGGAATATCTCAAAACTAAAATCCACAAACTGATGTGTACTTTTGGTTTAAATAAAGTACGCAGTCTGATGTGTACTTTATTTAAAGCTGAAGTTGCTCTGATAAGCGATTAAATATATATGTTCTTTCAACCTTTCTGGTGATGACTGTTTTTTGGTATCTTTTTATTTTTCTTTTACTTTTTACAAATCTAGTGATCGCAATTGAAATGTTGAAGATTTTGAATGAACAAATTTTTTAATTCAACAAACGCCTTTTTTTTTTTTTTTTTTTTTTTTTTTTGGAAGAAACTTCTAATTTGCTAGAAGACTTTTATGGTAACTAAAAAAAATATTTCCCTCTTGATTTTTTTTTTTTTGAAAACATACAAAAATTTTATGATTAAAAGTGATGATTTTGGAAAATAGGAATTTGTTCTTACCAATGGCAGCATAAATCACATATAAGATTATTGTCATTATTTCTAAAAAAGACAAAACAAAAAACAACATTTTGCAATAATTTATATTTTACTCATAAAAATACTTTTTTTCCCTACATATTCAGTTATATCGAAATAAAATCGGTAAAATTCTAAAACCTTTCATTAATTTTTGTAACAGATATTTAAATGACGCATGCATTAATGATAAACAAAAAAAAACTCCACTCAATTTAAAATAATAATTTGGAAATTTTATTGAAATTTTTTAATCTGGAGAGATTTAAATGTCTTTATTAATTAAAACTAATTACCAAAACTAAAATTCTGAACTTAGCAGTTTTATTGTGGGTGAATGTTCCGAAAGAAACCTGGAGTAGCAACAAAACTGACTGTGATCCGCAAAACTCGTTGAACTTCGCCGAAGTAAAAATAGTCGTAGGTGCAGTTTCGGAAGTGACCGTGGAAGACGACAAGAATCGAGTTTTGGAGAAAGAGATGGAACCTCCACCCATCCGTTACCATTCTCCATCCGAAGGTCAGTTCGTGGGAGGGGCGTTCCTCATCGCGCAAGACAGCAGCTGTTCCGTGACCTCCTCGACTTAAAAAACAGGCTATAAATATATGTAACTCCGTCTTGGAAAGACTTCGCGCGATTAGGATATAAAAATTATTTAAAAAAATCGTTTGCTGCTAAACTTTTCGTATCTATTTTTATTTCACTGCGATTTTTTTTTAATGTTTTCTAGAAAGAACAATGGAGAAATGCTACTAGACAAATGGCATTCGTGATCTACTTTTATTCTTAAATCAGAATTATTCTGATGTGTATTATATTGTACGAATATAAATTATTTAAAAAATCGTTTGCCTTCAGATTTTTTTTCCAGGAGGAATTGACCCCCCCCCCTTCTTTCTTAAATATTAAGTGAATAATACAATGTGAAAGATAGTTGCGATCTATTTTTCTCTTGCAATATGTTTCACTCTTGTTGGAATAATGTTTTCTTAAATATTTAGCCTTGCAATTTAGATTTTTGCTAAAAGCATATATTTAAACAAAACATGTTGGACATATATTTAAAGGATATATATCTGGATATTCTTACCACTTTTTTATGTACTAAAAGCATATATAAAAGTGGTAAGCATATCCATGATGGGCAATTATCCGTATATGCAACTATAGTTGGAAATTTTCCCAAGATTTCAAAGATTAGTTTAATCGATTCGCATGTAAAATGTTCCATTTGATACTGATATTTATAATTCTATCTGATTTCTGAATTATCTATATTCTGTCACTGATTATAATTTAATTTTTCGAAATAATATTAACAATAAACAAGAAAACCATTATGGAACGGGAACAAATGTTATTTGTGGATTAAAAAAAGGGGGAAGGAAGAAAAAAGTCGTATAAAAAATTGTGTATACATTTTCTTTCTGTTGAAATCTTGCATTGGCTATTTTCGTCTCTAAATTAAAGTATTGAACTCTTTTTTTTTTTTCTTTTCTTCTTCTTCCTTTTGCTATCTATTTAAATAATACTTTTGCTTTCTGGGAATATGCTATCCTATATACTAATCTAATACACTAATATGACATAAGAATCAGTAGGATACTTAAGGTATTTATATATTATGTCCAATTTTTTTTCACTAAATTTTAGCGTTAGGAAATGGTTTAATTTTAGTTTAAATTTAGTTTAGAAGTGATAGTTCTATATATGTGTACAATGGCTAAGACTAAGTGAAACAGAAAAGTTATGAAATTTTTTTTATGATCGTTATGACTAACATAACAGCTTAAAAAATACATTAGTTAAGCGGGAAAATCATTTTTAACTTTTGTTTATTGCTCTTCATTTTAATCTTTTAACAGATTAAATTTTATTAATTGTTTAAAAAGACATTAGGAATGGATTTAAGAAGAGTATCAGAAAAAGAATCCTCACAATTAAATATTATTGCGTTCATTGCTCAAAACGAATTTCTTTTATCGAAAATTAACATTGTTTTCATTGTCGTTAAAAGCAAGAAAAGTGGATGAACATCTCGGCATATATATATTTTTTTAATTGCTTCATGCAGATATTTTACGAAATTGTCAACTGCCTTAGTTTCACATTTTAACTATTTTAATTTGTTTGAATTTAAAAAAAATTTCGCAAATGAAATTTTACAAAGCAGAATCTTTGTTGTTTATAAATATTTTATGGTTGTTAATGTTGCAACTTTATTCTTGTACATGTCGAAAACAATCTCTTCTTTATATCTTTCGTTGTATTCTTGTTCTATGTGTAATGCGTTTTATTGTTAACATTATTTGAACTGTTTGCAACTTTAGCTTTTAAATAAATCGCCAATGGAATTTTAAAAATCTCTATTATTAGAAACAGACGATTAAATTTTCGAATAAAAGAAGAAGGAAAATTACTTTTCTCTTAAGTAAATTTTTATACTGGTAGTATCAAATCAAGCTCATTTTTTAAAAAAAGTTTAAACTTTATTTTGGTTTGAAACACAATCTTTTTTTTTTTTTTTATAAAACAAATTTGAAAAAATTTATTGATTTTTTGTTGTAAATGTGATATAATTTTTTCTTACTTACTAGCTTTCAGTTTTTTGTGACTAACAATAAAATAAGTTACTGAATTTTATTTTTATGAGGTGTTTTTGATAACTGATTTTTTTGCTGAATGGAATTCTTTTCAAGTTTCTTGATAAATTTTGGCTGTTGCTCATTTTTATATTCACGGAAGCATCCTGTAATAGTGTTGTATAGCATAGATTAACATTTACAATTTAAAAATAAATGGTGATGCTGAATTAATTGAATATATATATTAGAATTATATATACAATATTATCGGCCATATTGGATTTTGCCGTATGAATAATCGTCTGAACAATGTAGACAAGGAACTGATTATTCAATGGCCGGAGAAAAGTGAACCTTTTCTCTATCGGGTTGAGAGAATTGAGCCGGTTCTTTACGGGAAGGGCGCGGCCAAGGTCATCGTTTGGCAGCTGTTCGAGCAGGTGATCGTCCCGCATTCCCTCCCCTCCTTCTCGTATTCAGATTTGTGGCAAATTCATCTATCGTGCCGGCTTCACAATGCATTTTATAATTTGGATGATTTCGTCTCTTTTCTGTTTAACACAGCTATCTCAATAAATAAATGGTGACGCTGAATTAATTGAGTCTTTTAATTGTTGAGTTCATTGAGTATTAATTTTTTCGCCATACCTTCGGAATAAAATTAATGCGCAATCGTTTGTTCTTTCTTTGAAAAATTTACTTTAAAAGAAATATATTTGAATTTGACGGTTTTTTAAAATAAAAAAAGACGATTTTTGACTAGGTTTAAATTTATGAAATTCTTTCCAAAATATTCTAATGTAGCTTTAAAATGAGATGTTAATGCAACTGAACTAAATAACTAAACTTTTCATAAGATATAAAATTTTATTCTGAAATAGAGACAATTGTTTCTTTAACCAACAATTATTCTTGTGCAAGGGAATTATCCCAATTTCCATCACAGTAAGATATAAATTCAAGGAATATTTTGACGAAAATAAATTTGATGTATGGTACAAAATTATATGTAATATTTATTATTTTTGAATTTAAAACTGAATATTTGCCTTCGTTTTTAAAATTTTAAGCTAGAATTATTTAATTCTTTTCTGATTGCGAATTCAATAATTTGAAGAATGTATAGATTTCTACTTCGGTTTAAAATGTTCCCTATTTAATGTTTTCCCGCATATAATGCTATTCTTCCTTGGTTCCAATTATATTCTATATTTATTTATACCAAAAATTTCATGATTTAACATTATCACTTTGAAATATTTCTCGCATTCAACGTTTTTTTCAGCTGGAAGAATTCAGTGCAGTTTTCTTGAAGTTCTTTTGCACCTGTGAGGAAAGAAGGGGGAAACTTTTCTAGCCCTCAGGTGCAATACAATATTCGGAATTTTCTACCCCATTCTTTTGGTGTTAAAGGTGGGAAGACCATCCTTGTATCCCCCGTCCCCTTGGTCATATGAATGCGAAGGACGGATTATTGGAATCCCGGCTGATCCATACCGTAATGCTAAGGTATGCGACTACGTTAAAAACGCTGGTTATCGAATACATTGGTGAAATATTTTTGTTATTTCTTGTAGATCAGACTTTCCTCTTTTATAAATACCTTATATATAATATAAAACCTTTTCTGGGAAAAGGAAGACCTGACCTATCATCCAGGGTCACAGATTTTACAGCTAAAATTTGTTTTTCTCTTCGATTTTAAGTTTCATAAAATTTCTCCACCGTCAACATGATATCCCCAAAATCCAATAGAGGTATTGACATGAAAATTTCAGCGTGTGTTCTAAATAATATGGGAAATGAAATGAACCAAAAGTTTTAGTGTTGGTCAAATACTTTCTCATTTATAGGTGTTTTTAGAACAATTATGTTGTGAATTTACCGGAAAAAAAAATGCATATATGCGTATATTTTTACTCATAATTTCTTTGCATTTCAAAATCTTTCTTAGATTTTGGTTCATTTTATTCATCTTCATTGTATTCTATAACTTGTGTACAAAGAAAAATAGGATTGCCATTTTGCGTAGAGTGTGAACCGTTCTGGTTCAATTTCATTGAAATTTATTGCACATTCTCCTGTTTCTCAAAATATATTATGTTTTCAAATAATTTTGTTGTATTTATAGTGTTTTGTATTATAATTGACAATACATTTAAAAACCATAGTTTTAAATAATTTTAAAAAAAATCCAATTTTTCAAAATTATTCCTTTTAACGTAGTCGGATACTTAAAGTTGCTGTTGTTACAATTTAAGAGTTAGCATTCTTTTCGAAATTTTCGTTAGCTCTGGATGTTGAAATTGTGACATCAAAAAGAAAAATGATTTTCTTTGTGGAAAGAGTGAAAATTAACAAAAATGCACTTGAAATTACCGTAGCTGTAAAATTGATTTTTAAAAATTAGTCGAAAATTGATATTTAACTTTGCAAACGATTTTAAAACAAGCAGATGCTTTGCGATTCGGGCAAAAAATTTTGATAAAAAAAGGGGGGGGAGGGGTGAATTACGAATTTCAAGTATTAATTAAGAACATTATTTTTTTTTTAAGTCAGTAATATCAACCCGGCAGAAAAAACATCATGTTCTCTCATATTTTGAAGTCGCCAGCATTTAGAAAAGCGATGGTTTTTGACCTCAAAATAAATCGAGTTCAAAAAAAAAAAAAAATTTTTTTTTCTTTTTTCTTTTTCTGAAGGCCAGATTTTTTTTTTCTTTCCGTAAAAAAGCCCCCAGTTTTAAGTTGGTTTTAAACAATCTCATGACTATAGGAATACGCGGGTATCGATATTTAGAGAACGATAGTGCCCCCCCCCCCTCATCTCAAAATCGTTTGAGCACCAAAACTTTTTTTGCATGTTAGGAAAATTAAAAATTCTCCCTCTCTCTCTCTCTCTGTGTGTGTGTGTGTGTGTGTGTGTGTGTGTGTGTGTATATATATATATATATATATATATAAAACAATAAAAAGTTCACAAAAATGAAAAGTAAATGAAATAAGAGCTATTTATGAAACAAATCTAAATTATTATAGTTATGTAAACGAAACTAATTACGGATACGAAACTGAAAATTTGAATATATATATATATATAATAGTGATAAGTCTTCAAATGTGACAACGTTTATCATTTTCTAGTAATTCTGAAAAGAAAACTTGAGGCCTCAAAAGCGATAAATCATCATTTTTCTGTCCTTGCACTTTGAAGCTTCAAAACCCAAACAATGCCACGTTCTCACATGATGAAAAGAAACGTCGAAATTATTATCATCGAGGAGTCAGATTTTTATTCAACGGTTGAGCGAAGTTCGAACATTCCTCAAACATGCTTATAAGTGGCTCCGTTTTGAAAGAGAATCAAATGGTTTAATAGACCGTTTTCAGAGGAGGTAGAGTTTATGCTAAAAGTTTACGGCTAAGTTGTTGTAGCCGATCCTGAGACTGTTCAAGAGTGGAGGGATTAAAAAATTTCCGTCCTTGATACAATAATATTCTGGTACTGATATTTTGAATTCTGATGCTTTAGAATCTGTTTTACTAACGATGATGTGGCCTGGGGATAAGGTCTCGGCTTCGGAACTGGAGGGTTTCAGGTTCGAGACTCGATTCCACCGAAGAACCGTCGTGTGAGGGGGGTCTCTTGCACTTTCAATCTGTCAGGCCAAACGCCCTCCCGCTGGTGTGGAGAGGGGGGGGTGCCAGTTCAGGTGTCGTCCTCGTCACCTGACCTTGGTTCAAAAGGACGAGGTCCGTTTCAAAATAGCCCTCGTGTTGCTTTAAAATGGGACGTTAATATAACTAAAAACTACTAACGATGATGATGTCACGTCTGTGTTTCCACGGAATAGGGGTGCAGTAGCTTCTGAAAGACCCCTGATCACCCAGAGGGCAGAAATCTGACTTCTAGCTCATATGAAGATGGCTCACACATTTTTTCCTATTGTCCAAACCAAAAAGGTTTTGACAACAAGAATAATTTTTGTAAACTACCTTTACAAATTGGATGGTTCGCTGTGGTCTGGAGTTCAGATTAGGGACTCGATTCCACCCAAAATTTATTCATTCAACACGTTTCATTTGGATTAAAAATGGATAAATTGACTCAAGAGAAATCTGGTGAAATAAAAAAACACACCAAATCTGATATTTACTAATGGAAATTTCTATTACTGCTTTCAAAGGGAGGGAAAGCTTGGCTTGAAAATTGGAGATTAGAAATGCTAAGGAAAACATCGATTCATTTAAACATACAACAATCCTTTAACAACCTCGAGAAACTAGTAGTTGAGGTATAACTTATTTTTATCAGCCACGTCACAAAACATATAAGTTTTTTCAAACTTTTCTCTGTTCCCTCACTATTTGAAAGAAACCCTTTCATTATTTTCAAAGAAATAATGACTTCTTTCGCAAATGTTCGTTGTTATCAGCTGGATAATCGCTTGAACTATCCGAATCTGTGTCTATCGAATTCACTTTAGAGTCGGAATCTGTGATAAAAAGACCGCTAGCTAGTCAATGAAACGGAAAATTACTTTTTCCTTTCATTACAATTTTTCATCCCAAATTCATCATCTCAGGAAAATTATCTTTTTATAAAAGAACTTGTGATGTTTTTACCATTTCTGACTCTCTCAAGGTGTAGAAAATGAATGAAAGACTTCTAGTACGTATATCGACTACTTAATTCTACTTTCTACTCGCATAAGAATAGTTTTCAGAAGTTCATTTTTCCTCAAAAGATTGCTAATTTTCCCAAAAGAATAATCTCCACTGAACCTTAAACCATCGTATAATCCCGAAATCGAGTTTTGCTTGTGCGATTGGTCAGGAAAAATTTCATTATTATAAGTTGTAACTTTATATCAACAATATATGAACTTACACTGACCAATTAACAAAAACAAAAATCATCTGCTTCTGTGGGAGTATTCATGTATCCAATTTGGGAAGTTTAATATAATAATGCTCCATTTTATAGCAACACTAGTGCAATTTTAGGAAAGACCACGTAATTTTGAACCATAATCAAGCGACGAGGACGACACCTGAGCTGACATCAACCTCACCAAGCTTCCACACCACATCCGGAAGGAGGACGTTTGAACCCGACGTATTAAACATACACCAGACCCGCTTACACAAATCTTCATTATTTCTAAGAACAAGAATTTGATGAACAGTCTGAAGCTAGCCACGCTATTATATGAAGTCAGCTAGCTCATTTGACATGGTAACAATTCCGCTGAACACAATCAACTCAAAAGTGATTTTTCAACAAATCGACCAAAATTTTTGTTAGATTTCGGTTGGTGTTATTTCTTCAACGCATTCCATCCTTATCCTTGAGAAAACCCGAAAAGGGAAACATAAATTGGGGGCTCCTTATTGGAAAAGGAAGTTGGAAAAACCACTTAAAAATTTTAGAAGCAGTTTTTGAAATGTGCAGGTTAGTGGAAAAATGAATTTACTGTGTAGATGAAACTGGAATAATAACAGTGCATGTGTATGTGATTTGATTGGGATAAAAAAGAAGGAAACAGTTCTGATTCTTAATATTTCTGGGAAAGTATAAATAATGTCACAGTGCTGTTTCAATTTTTAATGTTATAGGAATCTGTATTTTGTTATAAGTGATTCATTAAGAGTGCAACTAAAGCGAAAGTTATGAATTTTAACTTCGTTATCTTAAAATTGGTATAAAAAAAAAAAAAACGTTTGCTTCATGACAAATTTGCTCTTCATTTTTATCAAGTACTAGCTGTTATCCTGCGCATCGCTGCCTCCGAAAAGATTATATTAAGGGCATTTAATCAATAATTTGGCAATGTTTTATCGAAATGAGATGAACGGTATGACAGTACATAAAGTACGAATAAATATCCTTTTTTAAATATTAGATTTGTGTATTCTTTTAGAATTGTAAAGCTTGTGGTTCTTTCAGAATGGTAATGCAAGAAACTATTTATTGTATCTCGTGACTCATTTCATATTCGTTCGGAATTCTCAAGTTTATTTTAGGAAATGTGATAAAAATATATTTTTTTTCTAAATTTTATTAAACATAGAAAATATATTTATACCATAAAATCATTAATATAGTTGAAAATTAAGATGGTTCGAAATTACTTGTACTGTGATATTTCTGGAAGTTACGGCGAAAAACGCTAACATTTAATTAAAAGTTAAACTCCCAGTATTGGTCTCCCCAAAATTTTCTCGCATAATCTGTAATAAAGTTGTGACCTCTAAGATAGACTTGCATGACATTTATGTTCAAATAATATTGACCTTTAACTTGGATTTAGCATTTCTGCTGAATGTATGGTGTCTCCGCGGCGAGCTATTTGGAGATTTATCTTTGGTAAATAGATGTGGTTGAGATCCTAATTTTTTAGTTTTTATGTTAGATAATTGTACTGTGCCTATAACCACCCCTTAAATGTAAGCAATAAGCTGACCAAATTTCCTCGCAGTCGGATCAACGGTTTAGGTAGGCATAAGAGACATGCAGGCAAACATTCATTTTTATTTATGTGGAGATGTGGAATGTAGATAAGTTGTATTAATATTTATGTTTATAAAATAAAATAAAAGTTTATTTTTATTCTTTATTCATAAAATTTCAATTCCAAGACAGTAGAGCTGTATTTCAACATTCAATGAGGGGATTATTTGTCCTATTGGCAATACCACGTAGATGAACTAATTAAAATAATTATTTTAGAAAGATTAAACTATTTTGGGTGGAAAAAGAATTGCTCTCATTTCACACTTATTGGTTGCATTTAATGAATGTTGAAAGTTGATTAATAACGAGTAATTATTAAATTTATTATTGCATAAATACTTTAGGCTCGCAGAATTCCTATTGTCTTCTCCATATAAAAATGACGACTTTGAATGCATTCCTAAATAGTTCTAAATGAGGCAGGAGAATTAATGGCTCGTTTGGTCTTTCTTTAATGTTCTCAGTATTTTGCATTTTCTATAATTTTTTTCTGAAATTTTTGTGTTACAGTTAATAAAAATTTCATATTGAAAATAATAATAAGACCCATATTGTTCATTGATCTTTTTAATTTTTAACATTCATAATTGGTCCAGGACAAAATTAAAAATTATTGCAATTATAAATTGTAAGTAGTCTTATATATTCTAATTTCTTATCTTAAAGCGATCTTTGTAAGATCAAAATTAAATAAGTTCTTGTATGAAATCTTATACTAAATACAATTTCAGTTTATAAGCTTAGAAGCTTAAATAATCATTGATGTCTATTTCATTATTCTATGTGACATATTTATTTGTTCTAAATAATCTTTATGGAACATTATTTTTCAGTACTCTTCTTTTTTTTCTTCTCAATTTTCAAAAGAATTCTTTTTATTACTTAATAGTCCACATATGTTCGCTGTTACTTTTCTATTTTTATTCTATTATTTGATTTATTTATTCGATTTGTTATTTATTCTTAATTCTTGTTAATAATCGGATATTAAGGAAGACAATGAAATGTTCTTTATGGAGCTGAATTTTTAATACTCTTCTTTTTGAAAATTAAGAAGAAAAGAAATTATTTTATTGCTTTTTAGTACACAAATGTCTTTTGTTTTTAATTTCGTCTGTTATTTATACTTAATTCTTGTTTAATAATCTGGTATTAAGGAAGACTTCCAGAGGATTTTTATAGAACTGAATTTTTCAGTTTCATTTTAAAAATTAAGAGTAATTCTTTTTATTGCTTCATAATCCACAGGTATTCGTTATTGCTTTCAATTCTATTATTTATTCTTAATTTTTGTTTGATAATCTGATATTAATGAAGACTTCGAAATTATCTTTATGGAACTGAATTTTCCGGTACTCTTTATTTTGAAAATTGAAACGAATTCTTCTTTTTATTGCTTCATAGTCCGCAGGTGTTCGTTGTTACCTTCAATTCTCTCTGTTTGCACTATTTTTTACTTTCCCTCTTCGGCAACTGTAAAAATCGTCTGCTCTGATTCCCCGTGTTATCAATCGTCACGCTCGATAAGGCCGGTATACGGAAGCTGTGTACTACGAAAAGGGAAACGGATTCGTCCCCGATTATCTTTTGATAATTTTTGGAACTCTGAATTACCCTTTCTTGTCGTTAAGTCTCTTCCGCATACAATTGTTTGACTGGCAAATCGCACCGAACGATGACGAAGTTCTTTTTGTTCGTATTCAAAACTTTTTTTATGGAAAAAAAACGACTTTTGTGTTTACGAAAGTAACAGAAAATTCATTAAACTAGCCGCCATTGGCGACCACTAGTTCGTTTGTCCAGTTTATCAAATTTTTTGGGTTGTTAAATGATTAATATTTTATTTGACATGGCTGAAAAACGTGAATTTGGTCAGTATACTGCAAATTAAAAATTATATAGGCTACGAAATAAAAATTGAAGTGAAATTCTTACTGCTGAGTTAATGATTGGTAAAAACACGCGATTGGATGTTTTGATTCGTAGTTTGAATTTCTTCATAGTACTAGTAAAACTTGTCCAAACATGAGGGTTTTATAATAACGTAAAACGTATGAGTCATCGGTGGGAAAACTTCAAATCATCAGCCAAGATTTTACAGCTGCTACTTTATTG